>OX467718.1:15272063-15872063 GCA_950111635.1 Agelastica alni
GGGCTTTATCTCACCGAGAAACCAGGGTAGCGCAACCAGTCGCCAATAAAATGTATATGTTGCAGGATAATAATTCTATAAACAAAAACCGACATTAATTTGCTCCTAAGAATTGAACAGTTCCGTTACTTTGTCATGGATCTCATTTTTTTTTTTTTTTTTTTTTTTTTTTATGTTCTGGTTCCCACGAAAAGGGATATCCTGTAATGTTCAGAGAACATCGTGGGAACCAAGGGAAAGAAGGTAGGAGTTGGTGTTCTTCTTAAATTTCTGGAGGTTGTATGCCTCGGGGAACACCTCCCTAGGCAATGAGTTCCAAAGCCTCGCAATTCGTTGGATGAATGAGTCTTTGGAAAGTGATGTTCTGCAGGTCTCCAAAGTGACCACGAAGGGGTGTGAAGACTGAACTTGACGGGTTTATCTCGAAGAGACTGCCAAAGGAGGAACGATTGTTGATATTTCAGAAGAGCATCGCCCATGAAAATATCTATAAAATAGAGACAAATCGCCAACTTGTTTTTGGGATGCACTTTTGGCAATGGACCTCACGTGATTTTCTCAGGAAAGGTTATTGCTGATAGTAATATCAAGCATCGATATGGATGACTTCAGTGGTATGGTTACTCCTGACAAAGTTATGTTAGCCACAGTGAGATCGGCTTTTCTAGAGAAAAGACATGCTTGTGTTTTGTTTGCATTGAATTCTACCAAGTTATTGGATCCCCATTCGAGAATTGTTGCTAAGTCCATATTTATATTGTTAACATTTCTTCCTCGTTCATTTCTGGTTTCACGGGCTGATATAGGGGCCCTGGAAGAGAAAGCGGTATGGAGGGTACTATCATCGGCAAAGCTGTGTACGGGACATGAAGTTGCTTTCAATAGGTCGTTGATGTGAAGTAAAAATAGTGTTGGTGCTAGAATGGATCCTTGCGGAACACCAGCATTTATGAGTAGAGTGGGTTAGGTTAGGCATTATGCGTGGGTCGCCCCCCCCCCCACTGCGACCTTTAGTAGGTCTATTGTGGCTCACCCCTAATTGTTACAGTTCACCGCACAATCCAGCCCTTCTCATGAAGTTTATGGTTGTATGGGGTGAGATTTTCTTGAAATCGGTAGGTTCTAAGTTGGTAAATACGTTAAAGCTTATTCTTCCCAAGCCAGGGCATGAACACAGAATATGTTCAGCAGTTTCGTCTTCCACGCAGCAGAACCGACAGTCCGTATGTTGATTCAGACCTATCCTTCCAAAGTGGTATCTTAGACGACAGTTTCCTGTAAGCAGTCCCGTAAGAATTCGCAGGTCATTTATGCTCAATTCTAGAATCTGCTTAGTTGTTTTTCTCGAGGGTTTAGGTAGGAACGTCTTCGAGTGAGTTAACCCTGGTGTCGGCTTTTTTGTTTCCCTGCCCCACTGCTGCACAGGTACCCGCAGCAGGATCACCCTGTTGTACTCCAGGGATTTGATGCAATTCCATACAAGTTTAGAATTTATCTTGTTGAGAGCTCAGTGCTTGTAAAGCAGCCTGGATGTCTGATATTGTGTTTTTGTTTGCTAGAGTTCTGTTAGTCAGCTTTCTTGCACACAGTTCGATAGCGAAGACTTTAGCCTGAAAGATTGTAGCATACCTGCCAATACAGAACCGACAGTCCGTTTGTTGGTTCAGATCTATCTTTCTGAGGTGGTATCTCAGAAGACAGTGTCCCGTAAGCAGTCCTGTTAGAATACGCAGGTCATTTCTGCTCCATTCTAGGATCTGCTTAGTTGTGTTTCTCGAGGGTTGTAACGGTAAAAACGCCTTCGAGTGGGTTAGCCCTGGTATGTCGGACCAGTACGTGAGTATTTTCCTCTCCGCCCAGTCCGAAATAATTGTTTTGGCGGCACTTGTGGTGACTCCAAAAACCGGTTCTGTTCCAGTGAACGCAGATTCGGCCCCCTGTTTTGCAAGGGTGTCGGCTTTTTCGTTTCCTTCCACCCCCTGGTGCCCAGGTACCCACAGTAGGGTCACCCTGTTGTTCGCACCAAGGTACTCTAAGGATTCGATGCAATTCCATACAAGTTTAGAATTTATCTTGTTGGAGCTCAGTGCTTTTAAAGCGGCCTGGCTGTCTGATATTATATTTATGTTTTTGTTTGCTAGAGGTCTGTTGGTCAACTCTCTTGCACACAATTCGATAGCGAATATTTCAGCCTGAAAGATTGTGGCATACCTGCCAAGACTGGTAGATATTTCAATCTTTGGTTTCCTGCTGAAAACACCGGCCCCAACTCCATCTGGGGTTTTTTAAGCCGTCTGTGTACATTACGTATTCAGTCTCTGGGAAGAGGATTTGTTCCCTCATCCATTCGTCTCTCTTCGGAAAGAGGACTTTGAACGACTGTTCTACGTGTATTTTTGTGGCTAGCAAGTCAGGAACCATCCCGAGAATTTGGTGGTTTTTTGTTTCACTCAGTATCCCGAAGTGATCCCCGAGTTGCTCTCCATTTATTTGCTTTTCCAAAGACAGGAATCTATAGGAAACTATCTTGGCTTCCCTCTCTAAGAGAATATCTAGGGGAGGGAGAAGTAGGAGGTGTTCCATCGCTGCCGTTGGTGTGCTGGACTTAGCTCCAGTTATGACCAGGCATGCCAGCCGCTGAAGGCCAGCAAGCTTTGCTCTAGCTGTCTGTTGTAACCCTTTGGTCCATCAGACTACTGAACCATACGTAACCGTAGATATTATCATTGTTTGATAAATCTAGTAAATTTGCTTGGGGTTCATTCCCCAAGATTTGCCGCATACTCTTTTGAGATTCTAGAGAGAAAACCTGGCTTTGTTTATTGTTTTTTCTAGGTGAGTCTTTTATCCAGAACTACACCAAGGTATTTAAGGTATAGGACAGGCTGCCGAAGCTTATCTAGCTTTTTCTTCTTGTAAAAGGGATAATTACAGTTTTCCGGGGGTTGACAGACATCTTTTTCCTCTCGCACCATGTATACTGATTTGAGGGCTTCTTGGAGGACTTTTAAAATCGTCGCTTCAAATTTCCCTCTAACTATCATAACCAAATCAACCGCGTAGCATTGAAAATCTACTCCCCGCATGGAAAGCTCGCTTAGCAAAATAAACACGCTTTCTTGCCATAAAATTAAATTTTAAACCTTTTTACTTCCCGCGAAAACGCTGTCAGCCATTTTGGTGACGTAATATTGGTAAAAACAACAGTCGTATATGTGCGACAGCTATATGCAACCATTATTGAATCAATTATTGGCAGATTTGTATTATTTGCTTTTACAAAACCGTTTTGCATTTTGATAAATAAATAGGTACAAATGAAATGCACTGACGAAAGAAGACAATTATTACTCCTTGAAGTTAAAGTTGATAGATACATTAGAACAAATTGACCTTAATCCTGACGTCATACCTACAAACCTCAGGAAATGAATCAATGAGACAAAAATAGCTACTGTTACTTTGTCGTGTGCCTAAATACATAAATATTTAGGCACACAAAATGATCAACTTTTCCTAGGAAGAGTTAACCATGGCTGCTGTGGTTTAGTTATAGTTGATTTCGCTATGTTGCCCTCCACATGTAAAAACTATGCGTTTCCTATGATAGCGCTCCTTCAAAGATGCTTTCACTATATATCAACAGAGACTGATAGCCGGCAATAAAGCGTATTAAGCAGTACAAAGTGTAATGAACTGGCAGAACTGTATAAAGAAATAGACCTGATCACATACATAAAAATACATCGACTAGAAGGATACCACAGCAGATCTCCAAACGAAACATGGAAGGCAACAGGAGACAGTGCAGACCACGACTAAGATGGCATGACAACATACAAAAAGACGCAAGAGGAAGGTGTAAGGAACTAGAAAAGAGCAGCTGCGGATAGAGAAGGGTGGAAAACAATGCTAAACGAGGCTAAGAAAAGAGGAGGCTAAGGCACAAAGAGGGCTGTAAGTCCTCGGATGGGTGGATGGATGGATGGATATGATTCCCCGAGTGTGGTCGTTATTTGGATGTTTTACTGAATTTTGATTTTTTAAATAAACGTTTACATTTAATTTTTCCTTTTTTCTCCTTTTTGGCTAGTATAAAAGGTTGAAAAGATCGGATCTTTTTGTCATTATTTTTTTAAACCTTATCCTTGTGTCAAGTGAAGTCTAGGTTGTCAATTAAATAATGCAACCGATATTTATTCTCATTAGTTTGGGGTATTTAAGTGTAACATTTACGTCAACACCGCTCGTATAAAAAAATTTGAGTGCAAACGATAAGCTTCCAACAAAAAAAAACTTCTTGGATAAAATTTAAATTCAAAAGCCAAAGGCAGTAAACCATTGGTTTGCATAATATTTCCTCTGTTGCTGTGTAACTTCTTAACATACAATTAAATTATATTCTTATCATTAGCCGTCGTATACAAAATATTCCGCTATGATTAAATGCGAATTGAATAGAAAATACCAACCTACGCCGAACTGCCGTTTGACAAAACGAAAAGTGTCCCAATGCAAAACGACACAATAGACAGAAACACCAACACCAACTTCGGATGTTCGTTTGTTTCCATTGCAAGGATCGTATATTATGTATACAGGTGGTTGACAAAAGGTTTGTCGCCTACTGCTTGAGCCGTTTCTGGTAATGTTGATTTAAAAATCAATGGACAGTGACGCCGTACATTTTACAAGGCACAAATGAAGCAAAATTATTCCGATATAAGAAAATGATTTTTATAAATACAAAAGATAATACGTAACGGTAACTACCCATTTATGTTTTTTAACAATTTTAAATATTTTTAAAACGATAATTAATACTGGCACACATAAAAAACTCCTTATCACTAGAAAATTACTGAAATTCCATTTGAGAACCAGTTAACTTTTCTACACACAACGTCAAAAGTCTAGTATACAGTGTGGAACAGCCAAATGGAATAAATTCGATAACAAATAAATGAGAGCGTTTTTGGAAAAACGCTTGGACACGTCGATTTGTATTTTTAGATGCGCATTTTTTTCAAAAAAAAAATAATTAATTAGGGTGTGTCATGTGACAGTGGCCGATACCAACTTTCTTATTTTAAATACAACATCCTATATATTATTTATTTTTTGGATTCTTCAGAAAATTCTAGACATAATTCATGTACAATGTCCCATACACTCAATACTTATTTCCCATTTAGCTCTTAATATTGAGAAAATAAGCAAAAACCATTAATGCATTCCTTTTTACTGATATGAATTAAAAAAATACAAAAACAGTTTTGTTTCTTTTCGTATAAAACTCATAGCTTTAGCAACTTGTTGTCTGTCTGCAAGATGAGAGAGGAACATACGCAATATCCTGAAAAAGTTAATGTTTGGGCAGGAATTGTTGGAAATCATATCGTAGGTCCCTTTTTCATTGATGGCAACTTGAATGGAGATAAATATTTAGAACTGCTCCAAAATAATGGCTGTGCCAACTTTGACAAACTTATATCCTGATCCAGCAAACCCACAAGTTCCTGCCAATATACTATGGTTTCAGCAAGATGGAGCACCGCTCAATTACCAAATCAATGTCCGGCAGTACGTGAACCAAAATTTTCCAAATCGGTGGATAAGGAGGCGCGGATCGATAGAATGGCCAGCACGATCTCCTGATCTGACGCCATTAGACTTCTTTTTGTGGGGTTATGTCAAAAGTATTGTATACAAAACTAAACCACTCAACTTACATGACTTAAAAAGACGAATCACGTTTGCGATTAGATCAATCACGCCTGAGATGTTGAGTAACGTTAGAAGACATTTCTATACCAGATTAGCATGTTGCCAAGACGTTCGCGGCGAACATTTTGAACATCTCTTACATTGAAATTATTGTTTTTTTGTTTTTTTTTATATTATTTGTGAAATAAAATAATTTTCTTTTTTTAATGTTAATTTTTGTAATACATCTGAAAACACTTGATATTTCCGAAACAGTTGCAGATAGGTATGGAACATTGTACATGAATTATGTCTAGAATTTTCTGAAGAATCCAAAAAATAAATAATATACAGGAGGTTGTATTTAAAATAAGAAAGTTGGTATTGGCCACTGTCACATGACACACCCTATATAATTTTTTTTTTTGATAAAAATGCTCGTCTAAAAATACAAATCGACGTGTCCAATCGTTTTTCCCAACACGCTCTCATTTATTCGTTATCGAGTTTATTCCATTTGGCTGTTCCACACTGTATATCAAATGATTCGATCAAACCCAGTTATTTTTCTTACTGTGTTAAAAAATTAAATGTATTTAGGGAACAGTAAAGAGATGTTGATAACGAGTCCTTGCTTTAATATCAATGTTTTTACAAAATATTGGTAGTGATAGCAAATTCAGCCAAGTGACTAGTGTATTCTTTTTCATTTTTGTGATTAAAATGCCGGGTCGTGAAATTTCTGCGTTTAATCGAGCAAGAATAACTGATTTACACGATACAGGGCACTCTAATCATCAGATATTGGAAATCTTGGACATTCATAGATCATCTGTTGTGCGAATAGTACATAGATATTAAGAATTTGATACAGTGGAAAACAGACGTGGACGTCTTTGCAAGAAAATATCGTAGGTGACCATTCAATAGCTTATTTTAAAGTGTAAGACTAGTATTGTTACTCCTATGTTTAATAAATGGTACACAATTAAAAATAACAGTCTTTATTTATATGTTACAAATTACAATTAACTTCAATAATTAATTCCAACCAACTATCTATTTTCCACTAATAACTAACTAATAACTCATTATATCTAACTATTACTTCTCAACTACTATTCAACAATCAACTAACTATCATCAACTTCCTACTAACAAATTTATATCATCAACATTCCCCAAATTTCCAAATAACACACGAATCGAGAAAGTTCGAGATAGATTTACGCATTCGCCAAAATCTATCATTCTCAAACGGATGAACTGGGCAGGTTCGGCCTTTAAGGTAGCCAAAAAACTTATTTTTCGAGTACATAACCTTAAATCACTAAAAATCCTGACATTATGGCCCAATTCTCACCTTATATTTAGATTCTACGTAGCAAATTTTATCGGAAATGTTCCCAAACTTTTTAACAACAGAATCTTGTAGAACTGTGTAATAAGAAACTTCTTATCCTTAATTACTTACAGACTTCCCATTCAGGAAATTTTCAAATTTTGAGCCAGAAAGTATTACTTTTCGTCTGTCAATCAACAATGTAGGTACAAAGCTCAATTTTTAGTCCCAAAAAAAATCAGTTCTGTTATAAATATTTTAATAACTTTAGTTCCAAATCATAGTTAAATTTTTATAGTAATCAATATTTTATATAAACATTTAAATTTGTCGGATACCTGATTTAAAGTTTCTTACAGTTTTGATAAGTTTGGGGGTTTAGAAAACAATCCCTTGTCTCGACTATAGTCTAGCCGATGAGCAAAGTTTGTCAACCAAAAAAGACAATTTGAGGTATTCACCGTTTACTATGAGACTACAGTGTTACACTTATTGCCTTTTCAAAATTACAAATCTATATCTACGTACCCAAATAATCTCTTACATTTTTATTAATATGAGACATTCAGCACTTCCGAACACTAAAGATTTTAACGTTAGTTTCACATAGGATCTAAGTTTCAATCAACAAATATATCATAGTCACGACACCTGCTCAAAAATTGAAAGTAGTAGAGTTAGAGCCAGAAAGTGCCCTGTTATCTAACAATTAACTAGCACTGTACAAGGCTCAAATAAGAAAAAGCTATTGCCTTAACACTTGGGAACCACGCCATCTCTTGAGCAAATGGACTCGATTCAGAACAGAGCTAAGAGAAAGAACAAGCTTTCGTTTTTCTTACTCTACTAACCCCTACTCAAAGATGCATTTTATAAACTTTTGTGATATAGCTTCCAAAACAATTTATAGGGAAAGTCTTTTGATCATTACAAATAATTACAAAAAAGTAAAAATAAAGAAACTTCCAGTAAATGAAAAAGTTAAACAAAAACTTGTATGCTACGTTTATGGCTCTTCCATAGCTGACAATGGGAAATATCAA
This sequence comes from Agelastica alni, assembly GCA_950111635.1. Classification (NCBI taxonomy): domain Eukaryota; kingdom Metazoa; phylum Arthropoda; class Insecta; order Coleoptera; family Chrysomelidae; genus Agelastica; species Agelastica alni. Next base: position 15,280,155 of record OX467718.1, read on the forward strand.
ACGAATATTACCCACACAATAGTAACAACTTATTAAAAGTGATTTTAAAACATTGTAACAATCGACACTTTGCATAGAGGATGTAAATATTATATAGGGTGACGAACCAAGACGGTTACATCATGTGGGAGTTTAGAGTTTCCATTTTATATAAAATGAAATACTTATAAAATTGCTAATTAATTAGCTGTATCTAACGAGGATCTTTTTAAAAAAGTGAAACTATTAAACTGTATATCAAAAACAAAACCTGTCCGGAAATATGATAGTCGTTAGTTTATTGATTTTGTAATTAGTAAATTATGTAACTAAATGATCAAATTAACCGGGAAATGGTCGGCGGATTATTAATATTTTAAAAATAAACATTTGAGACATTACGAGACCTCGGAATTTAGATATCTATTTGAAGCTAGTTTCGTCACATCGAGACGCTATTTTATTCAAAAGCCACCTCTAAGGTTTTTAAAATCGATTCGCGAGAATCCCGAAGGGTAATGCCTCTGGTGACTAATTTTCAAATTGCACTTAAGGAGAACAACAAACAAAAATTGTATTATAAGCATGGGGTTTACATCTCGTTTATAACAACCAGAAAATTCGGTTCCCCATCGCTCCTTTTACTTTACAGCCTGTGTTTTTTCAACCAATTTCCTCCTAAAGGTACAAAATTGTGCAAAAGAAAAATTGGAAAACCAGTTTTTAACATTTATATATTATTAAATATGTCATTTTATATTTTTCTTAAACTAAAAATTTAAGCAACAAAACTTTATTAAAATTTTTTCCCTCAACGAGTCTGGAACCCTCGAAAGTTGAATAATGAAGATAACGTTAACTATTTGTAGAAATCGGAGGTTGTAACTACTTCCCTTTCGTACACAGGAAGAATTATACCTAACTTCGATAATAGTGAACTGGAATTAATCATAGATCACTGGTTTTTTAAAGTTTTATTTAAAACTAAAATATTTCTCTCTTCAATACACACTATGCACTTGCACCACTTTTTTAATATTTTCGATGATTTGGTCCATAATGATGTTAAACAGAGTAGGAATAAGGCTGTCACCTTGTCTTATGCCCGTATTGATTTGCACTTCCTTAGATAGTCCATCGTTTGTTTTTATTCTTGTTCTACTTCTGCTGTTCATTTCTTGTATAATTCTTTGTCCAATAGATCAACGGTGGACGCAATATTCATATTACGCCAAATGATAGAAAAATCGATGGAATTTAACAAGCCCCTGTTTGTCTGTTTTGTGGATTTAACCAAGGCCTTCGACAGGGTCCGATTGGATGACGTAATCAAGATTCTAGACCAGAACAACATCGATTACCGGTACCAAAGAAATAAAATTATTATGCTTCGAAAATTATTAAAATTCCCGAAACAATTTTTCATTTTTATGGTAATGTAAAAATCCTATTTGGGTGTAAATTAATACCAAAAAAATTTCGAAATCTCGGGTTCTGCCATTATAAAATGCTGTAATAATTACGCAAATTTATAATTAAAAAAAAAAAATATTGCCGATCTCTGGTAGCAAACTTTTCGTGAAATAAATGTCCTAAAATTGTTCGTTCCTTCCAAGTTACACACTGGCTAATTTTACCGCGCCAGTACACGATTAGAATAAAAAAAACCACATGCCACTGCATTATTTTTCATTGTCGAGGCGTTTCTAATTTTAAATATCCATCTAAAGACGCAATGCATGTGCGAAATTTTATTGTTATTGTTTTGATAGAAATCCAAAATGTGTGGGCGATGTGATTGCAAAAAATCACACACTCATTAGATCACCGAGTAAATATTGAAGTAGATCTCCGTTAAATATGTTTGTTGATGTGATAAATTTTACGGTCGAAAGGTTTACGTCAAATTTTGATCATTTAGAATGGAAAAACAACTACGTCATCATAGGAATTAAGGAGAGAGATTAAGATGTTGTTCGTCTCACATTTAAATTCATATCTATCTTAATGGATCCGTAAAAATGGGAGTGTCAACTATACGCGTTTTAATTTAAAAATCTTAGAAAAACAATAATTTTAATTTTGTACATAAAATATTGGAATTAATTTTTTAACGGCTTGTATTTGAATTGTTCAAAATGGATTAAGCGTGACTAAAAACGTCTGCGACGGTGAACGAAGGGTGTTGGCAGGAAAACAAATGAATGGGGCACTGCATAACTTTATGAGCATCCAGAAAGTGTCAAACAAGGCACGTCTGGCTGTGCATAGAGGTGTGTTGGTTCCTACACTTATGCATGGTAGTGAATGTTGGGTCTGGCAGAAGAAGCATGAAAATAGGATTAATGCTACGGAGATGAGTAGTCCAAGAAGTATAGCCGGTGTGACTCGGTTGGATAAAGTAAAAAATAGTGAAATAAGGGAACGCTGTGGTGTAAAAGATGTTCTTTCCCTAAGAGAAAGCTAAATAAATTGAGAAAAAAAATCTTAACATCTGTTACGAGCAGTGCCAGGAAAGCGATTCATAGTAAAGGTCGAGGAATAATTTTTAAAGTTTATAACTTTATGTAAAAAAAAGAAAGAACAAGGTCTTACACTGAACAATATGTACGATAGAGTATCAGTACGATATATATCAGAAAGGAAAAACGCGTCGTTAAAGAGGCGAAAAGAAAAACACCTGGTTGTCACTTTAAGTCGCCAAGGAAAATCAAACAGAAACATTAAACTTTCAAAGTACCATCTAATAAATTTTCCTCATTAGAAAAATTAATATTTATAAAACAAGGTCCACAATGAAAACAGTAGTGAGACCTTGGCGAAACGTCTGCAAAAACCCAATCTGATTCTAACCAACAAACGGAACGGAAGTAATGGTTTTTAAAAGAAAAGAAAACATGACAATAAGCAAAGGGTGTTAGCAGGAAAACAAATGAATTGGGCACTGTATAGCTTTATGAGCAGCCAGAAAGTGCTAAAAAAGGCACGTGTGGCTGTGCATAGAGTTGTGTTGGTTCCTACACTTATGTATGGTAGTGAATGTTGGGTTTGGCAGAAGAATCGTGAAAATAGGATTAATGCTGCGGAGATGAGTAGTCTGAGAGATAGCCGGAGAGACTCAGTTGAATAAAGTTAAAAATAGCGATATAAGGGAATACTGTGGTGTAAAAGAAGATGTGGTTACAAATATAGATAAAGGAATGCTTAGATGGTTTGGACAAGTAGAAAGGATGGATGAAGGAAGATTGACGAAACAAATTTATAAGGCGAGCGTGAATAGACGGAAGTCGTTAGAGGTCGACCTCGGCGAACATATCTCGATCAGATCAAGATTGTTTTGAAGAAAGGCCAGGTCAAGAGTACCAACAACCGACGAGCATGTATGAGAGCACTAATGAAAGTAGAGGAAGCAAAAGGTGTGTGTAAGAACCGTAGCGGAAGTGGAAGGAAGTGGTATCTGCCTACCCCTACGGGAAAAAGGCGTGACTATATGTATGTATGTTAATTACTTGTTTGTTTGTAACTAATATTTTTTATATTTTGTGCTGGTCGACTGTTAGTTGTGCATTTTAAGATTTTCCATTGACATTTCTATATTCCGTCAAACTTTTTTCATATACGTCGATTTGCAACGTTTAGCATTCAAATTTCTGTTTCGTAAATACTTTTTCATATCTGCATACCTTTCAGTTTACTTCCGACGTGTTAATAACTTCAGATGATAATAAATACGACGCAATCTGTTTGTAAATTCCAAATTTTTTGAAGTATTATAACGAGACCCAATACGATATTTATATTTCTACGCTTTAAGTTAATATAAACAATCGGACCGGTTTTTAATTTTGCTCGTGTTGAATAATATAAAGTCGTATTACATTACTTTATATACAGTACGTATAAATATTGCGTTTACACCAAAAAAATCTACTTTCCAGTATTTCATCGTCCGTAAACATTATTAGTGCTCAGATAATAATTTCATATGGCGTAATAAAAAATCAGCAACTTTGTAACTGTATTTCACTCTGCAGTCAAAACTACACATATCGCAGACGAATGGTGTATGGAATATATGGAGGTTCTCTATGGGTATTAACAGCCATATAACGATCCTGTGTGGGGGATCGTAACCCTTGGTCGTCCACTTCTAGGTCTTTCTATTACGTTTCCAGTTACTCGATATCTAAGGAGAAGCCGAGAAATGACACTTTCACTGTCTTGGAAAACGTCTGCAACTTTTCTCTGTAGACGACCCGCCTCTTTTATATCAATAGCCCGATCGGCACCAAGTTTACGTCTAGGCATTTTTCAAAACAAAATTCTAAATTTGAAATCACAGTTGACCGAACAAAGCGGAAACTTATATAACTGATGTAAAATTCTTGAAAATACAAAAGGAAACTAAAAACTAAACTAAAAAACCTATCGACTTGAAAACAAAAAAACTAGTCAGATAAGCAAGTAAACATTCAATATATTACAGAAAAAACCTTGGTAAATAAAACAGTTAATAATTTAAAACATAAATCCAATATTCGTGAACTTCCCTAACTTTTGAGGAGCAGTTTATATAAGATAACTGTGTTACGATATAAATAAATGGATTTATATACTACCAAAAAAAACAGATAAGCGGGTATTTGCAGGTAGGAAGATACTAACATTTGGTTTATGTGAAAATTGGGTATGAACTTTAAGAAACAAACTACGATTTCCAATAACAGTAGTGACTGTAAAATCGGTCAGAACTAGTCACTTACCTAATGCGCGTTTATTACTAAGATCATCAGTTATGGATCAAATAACAACACATTTTTGGAATATGCTTTTTACAACCTTTCAAATAAGGTGTCACCTGACCCACTTTGCTATTTAACCAAACTCGTAGAAGTCCCATAAAGGAGGTTTAAAAGGAACACTCAAGCAGCAACTAAACTTTATCCATCAATGAATATTTTCTTTTTAAAAAAATTATTTATTAAAGTGCTTAATAAGAAATTAATTTCCACAAACATTTGTTTTTATTACAAACAAAACAATCCATAGCACTGCAGATGACAATACTCAGTATTCAAAATTAAGCCAAAATTCAATCCTGTCACAAATTATAAACATTTTTCAATAAGCAATTTCTTAACATAATAATCAACAGAACCTATAGACTCGTCACCTTAGCATAAGACCTATTCAAGAGACGCACTCTCTGACTAATTTTTTTATAGGTTGTTTGAACCTACAAGAAAATAGTCCTAAATTTTCGGCCTTTGCCGGGGTATATTTTAGCAAAAAAAATTATTGAAAATTAAAAATGGATATTTTTGAGATAATTTTTTTGGAACGCGTCCTATCGAAAAAAAGTTTCTAATAAAATGTGTTCACCATAACGTCCTCTATAAAAAAGGTCCTAAAAAAAGGTGCTAACATTATTAATTAAGCGGTTAATGGCAAATGAAAATTATACATTTCGTTTTAGCAACCGCAATCGGGATTTGGAAAAAAAAATTTGTTGAAAATAGATTAAGTTTTTCGGCGATTTTAGATTTTTGCTTACAAACAATTAAACGAACTAAGTTGTTTTTGGAAAACGAACAATTTAAAAAAAAAATTGCAATATTTTGATTACTGCTCGAAATATGAATGTGTTTAAGTTTGTTCAATTTTCTATTGTTGTAATAAAGATTTTTGCACATTTCTAGTTTCTCAGCAATCCCTACGCTTCGGGCCATGGGATTCAATAAAATTATTCCATTTACGAGCAATTACGCCATCACAATTTCGATCGACGTCTAGGAAGGATCCTATTCCGTCCAATTTGTTGGTAATAATATCGTGCGCGTGCAATAAAAGTAGGGATGGGTCGTTACTCGTGGAACGTTATTTTGGAACGGTATTTTTTGATAACACTACAACGCGTTATACCGTTCCAAAGCAACGTTGTTAAAATATACCCCAGCAATGGCCGAAAACTCAATACTATATTCTTGTAGGTCCAAACAACCTATAAAAAAAGGGTGCGCCTCTTGAATAAAACTTCTTAAAATATGGCCTAAGGTGACTGGACTACTAAGTTGAGCACTATTTTTCACTCAAAAGGTTTAGGTAGGCAATGGTCCAAGCATTAAATTCGTCAGCGAACAATTTTCGGGTCATACAATAAACAGGCACCAAGCAATACTGTTGTCTGAACATTATAACCGAATTTAGAACTACATTAATGAAAAGATAAAGCTGGACGAAAAAAAATCATTGGATACCTACGAAAATCACGAACGTGTATTTAATCAAGTTATGGACTCGCTTCGTCGTAGATCTGCTGTAAAATTGAATACTAACAGGAGGATTCTCCAGAAGATATCGAAACAACTTTAAGCCCATTAATAGTTATTCAGACGACCCAACAATTGCACCAACATAGGTACTCTTTTTTAGATATATAGGTACAGACACAGATCTGATTTGCTTGGATCTTTAATATTTTAGTAGAAAATACTTGAAGCTTAGCATATAAGTTAATAGACTGGTCCGTGAACTGACAGTCTATTTCTCGAATTGAATAAGTCTGTATAATCAAGATCCCTAAGTTCAGAAATACAGTAACTTTTTTTTTCATGTTATAAATAGCTTCAGTAATATTTTTTATGAAACAGCTATCTTTTTGCAATTGTTTAATATAAGTAACACCTAACTTTGAGGCAGCTATCTAGCATTAAAAACTTCCCTGTCGTTACAAATATTGACCTCCAAAATGAGACCCAATTTGTTATGGGAGTAAGGCACCAAAAAAGTGCTCATAAAATTTAAAACCTTGGTGAAAAAAAATTATTTTCCCAGAAACTCAAAGTAGATACCTACACCTTCTACTATCGAAATACTATATCCTAGCACTAAATAATTTTTGTACTGCATAAATTCTTCGAGCTATATCCTCTTCTTAGATACGGAATTTCTATTGGGAAGATGCTCATTTACCGATTTTAAGGGTTGAAAAAATTATGTACTCACAAACTTAGTGAATACACATTCTACCACTAAAATACTATATTTTAGCAGGTGCACGGGCCTGCCAAATTAAACTATTAATATTTTTCATGTCTTGATTTAACTTCCAATTTTATATTACTTGCACGATAACTTTTACACAAAAAAAACCTTGAAAAATTACCGCAAGCATGCACTTTGTAAAATTACGCTACAGCAATCAATCAAATTATTTTATGTCTCGATTATTTACAAAAAAAATGAGTTATAAGATTAAACGCTTGGGATACGACACAGGTAGTCGAAATTAGGTTTATGTAAAAAAAAATAATGAATCACTGTTATTTTTAACACCGTATGGAACAGCGTACCTCAAAATTATTAACTACTTTACAACTTAACAGATAAATATAATTTAGTTAACCCTATTTTAAATTTATTTAATGAAATAAAGATCGCAAGTATGTTATTAAAAAACATTTTTAGCTCGCAACTTTTTATTAATTTTAAGTAGTTTAATTTGTTTTGGGTTAGATTTTTTTAGCACACACAGAGTTTAAAATAGGATTGAACGAGATTTCATATTAAAAGGAGCAGTAAAAGTGTGTTTTTATAACATTGAAGTGCTCGTATTTTTAAAAGGAGGTAAAAATAGATATCCCAAAATAAAATTAAATTATACTAAATGCATTTTACTAATAATAACTGCAATTATTTATTTTTTATTTATTATTACATTCATCAAAAAGTTTTGGGACCAACCCACAGATGGAGCCTCTAATGAAAAAATCACTATAATTTTTAAGAGTGACTATTATCCTGTTCGCAGGTCTCAAAAAGATGCCCCAAAGGAAAAAAATTTGATCAAATTATAGTTATATTAGAAACTGAATAATTTTTTAAAAGTATCGGTAATTCGTTCTATTAAAAAAAGGCATTGAAATGTTATAGAAGCGTGCATTAAATTATCTGCAAGTGATTCAAAACAGTTTTAAATCAGCACCATATTGTTACGATATTTAGTCTTGGGCTTGTTAATTTAAAACACTCAGTACAAAAACTAAACAATTAATAATTTTTCTTCTTGTAATACAATAAACTCTTTAAAACATCACTTAGATATTTACTCTGCAAAACAATACTTCAACATAAACTTTTTAAAACAATTTTTACATCCAAACATTCCCGAAAAAATGAAAATTCTTTTGAAAATTATTCTAGTAACATCGCAGGTCTCCAAATACCGCCCGCGGCTATAAATGTCGAGCTACCCAAAAAATTCATACATATTTTTATAAACAAGTTGCCGTTGCTCATGCCAAATAATGGGTACAGGGGCGTACTCGTTGTCTACAATCCGTAACAATATTATGCGACAAAGAGTTACTTTACTTTTATTTTGGTGTTTGATAATAAGCTTTCGGGTTAGAGAGAAGTCCACACTGCAACTGTTTAACTTATTGTGTTCCGCTGCTGCCACCTGTTGGCTTGGTTGGCCTTGAGACAACTAGTCTTCTGGCTAAGCTTGATAGAGGTTAAACTTTACAGTTAAATGTAAAAAACTTCTTATCAAGTTTCTAGCCCCTGCCGCATCAATCTGGGTCAATTCATTCCCATGCTGAATGCGCCACTTTGTGAGGGCGTCACAGTCTGACGTGGGAGGATGTTTCCTCTTCATCCCCACATAGTTTGCATATACTGGGTTCTCCAAAAAGATGATTTCTCAGTGCACCGTAACGAGCCTGCGCTTTTTCCTGTCCAGCTCCAAGGCGCAAGTAGCAAGTGCAAGGTTTGGTCACCCCATGCCTCAGGCTATTGGTTTTTAGCCAGCTTCATTTTTGCTGCAAGGTAAGTCAAAACTTGTTCATCTTCCTGGCAGAAGATTTCGCTCCCTATTAATAGAAATCGCAGCTAATTTTTTCCGATGCTATCGACGCTATTTCGACATTTGCATTAACGTATCCATTTTTTCTCGACCACAAACTAAAGTATCAAATTATTTGACAGTGACTCAAAATAGCACCAAATTATATGCCACCATTCAGACGATTGTCCTATGATATGGATACACCAGCTTAAATACATCATTCAACTAACGATTTAATAAAAATATTAACTCTAATATTACATGTTATTTTATTTTTCTACAATTATTATAAGCAACAGTGTTTTTATTTCCTGTTTTAGTTTGTCTTGCGATAACAAGAAACATTCAGTCCAGCAACCTCTTTTTTTTAGAACAAACCATTTTTATAAAGCGCTCCTTACACGATCAGTTTTAATATCATTATCTTAACAGAATGACGTTTGCAGTAACTGTGAAAAGGCCACAAAACTAGAATGATGCATGGAAATGATAAAAATCCGGATTTTCCAAATTTGAGCCATCATTACTGGGTTTTGTTCGAGATACTTTCACTAGTAATGAACCAGTGAGGAACAACTAAAATGATGCCTGGTAATAACAGGAATCAGGGTTTTCCGATTTAGATTCATCATTACAGGATCGTGTTGGAGATACTTTCATTGATAATGATCGTTTGAGAGTGAAAAACTGGAATGCTGTTTGGTAATGACAGAAATCAGGACTTTCTGATTTAGATTTACATTACTGGGTCGTGTTAGAGATACTTACATTAATAATGATCGATTGGTAAATCATGTAAGAGAAAAAACTGAAACAATGCCTGGTAATTACAATAATCACGATTTTCTGATTTAGATTTATAATTACTGCTCAACTACCGTATCTAACGGCTTCATCAAAGGTCTAATGAACAGAAAATCTGAAGACAGATTCATGGAAAGGTGGCTTGATACCAATTGAATGAGACATACCAAAGTCCTTTTTAGAGCGCCCTTTAACGAACTAGGTAGCAGATTAATAAGTCTCGAGAGGAATCAGTTGAGACCGATCATCGGACTGATAACTGGTCAATGGTTCACTGCAAGACATCTTAAGAACATGAGCATCATCTGTGACGCTTTATGTCAAAGATGCAGGGTGGAAGAAGAAACTCCACTCCGTGTGTTGGTTAACTGTGAATTGCTCAGGGGAATTCGCAAGTACATCCTCGGGCTAGAAACAGGCAACAATACCGCTTGCGCATGAGGTCGGTCTCCTGAATTCATTCTCTTCAACATGAATTGTCTTTCGTAGGGCCCGGGCAGAATTTCTACAAAGCTGAGCGCCCGGCTTAGTCCCAAATTCAATTCAATGATTGCATATGAGGAAATAAAACTGAAATGATGCTTGGCAATGAGGAAGAAACAAAGTTTTATGATTAACATTCATCATTACAGCCTCGTGTTGGGGATACCTTCATTAGCAATGATCATGTGGGGAGAAAAAACTGGATGTAGTGACATTATTACTGATATGTAGGGTCCGCTTAACGACCGTTTTACAATAATCCGGTGACGTTTACGTGGTCGATGGATATGTGTGGAACCGGCTCAAGATTCTTGCGGTGTGTGCGCGTTGACTTATCAGTTTGGGTTTCCTTCCGGCAAATAAAATAATATAAATAAAATATATTCGTGCTAGCGTTGTACAAAACACATTTATTTATTGTTAATCTTTTTCATCATTGCTTTCAGAATAATAGTTCTATGAAGTGGACGCAAAATATGTTTACAATATATTGCGCTTGGCCAACGAACGGACAAAGTTTACGAAATTTTTTTAAATGTAAATAATTTTAAAATATTTTTTATGTATATTATGTTGACAACAATTGACAAGCTGTATTTCGCAATTATCTAAATAGAATACGACGTTAAAAATTAAACGAGTCAATTGTGACAATATAAATAAATTTCCTGAAGATGTTAATACAACAACGAAATGTTTTGTCACCATTTTGTTAATAATGTACCATGTCTGAGATATTCTATGCTGCAGTTTCCGAATCATATCAATCTGCTGGTACAACAAAAAATAATCCTAGGACGGTAAATCTGGTTAACTAGGTGTTTCCTTTAAACTCAATTGCTGGGAAAATTTAAATCCAACCAATGCTCGTAGTCGAGGGGGACTCTGACTACATTGTCATGCTCGACCCATTGATTCTATTAATTATATTCTAACCCATATAAATATTTTAACGGCCACCTTTGCTGACGATACTACCGTCTTATCTTCGCACGAGGACCCCCAAATAGCTACTCAACTTTTACAATCCAACCTTGAGAGTCTACAAGTACGGTTAAAAGCGTGGAGAATAAAAGTCAACGAAACAAAATCGGTATATATAACTTTCACGAACAGACGAGGAATTTGCCCACCCGTCAGACTAAATGGCAAGGATATACCACAACGTGACGTCGTAAAATACTTAGGGATGCATTTGGACCGAAGACTGACGTGGAAAAATCACATCTTCGCAAAAAGGAAACAACTCGGTATTAAACTGCACAAACTCTACTGGATTATAGGACGTCACAAAGTTATCCTCAAACCAGTCTGGACATACGAAGCTCAACTGGCATCAAATTCAAATTCGAATATAGAAATCATCGAAAGAACTCAGTTAAAAATGCAAAAAATCTAGTGTCGTAACCTATTATAAGACGTAGACTCAAACGATTTACTCCATACGATTTAGTCAATAGATTTTAAACTTTTTATAATAACTTATTAATAGATACTTTTATTTAACTTATCTTGGCATATTAATCTTTGTTTTTCCCTAGTTTTAAGCAGTTGCGTTTGTATTTATAACTAAGATTCAATAGGAAATGGTGAATGATACAAATAGACTCAGGCAGGAACAGGTTGATTCCATCAATAGAGATCTTAAAGCAATCGTCGAGTGGGGAACCAACAATTTTGTTCAGTTTAACGCCCAAAAAACACAAAGTGCCACGTTTTTCCAAGAAAGTGAATTCCTCAAATCATCCCATCACAATGTCCGGAAATACCCTTAAACCAAGTCCCTCCATCTCGATTTTGGGAGTCACGGTGTCCAATAATATGTCTTGGCATGGCCATGTTGCTAACATCGCAAAGTCGGCAAGCCAGGGGCTAGGTTTTCTGTGGAAAGCCAGAAAGTTTTTTACTCCTGATCAACTGTTGACGACGTACAAGGCTCAAATCCGACCTCTACTGGAGTATTGCTCGCACATTTGGGGTTCAGCACCAAGGCATTCTCTTCGTCTTCTAGATTCCATACAGAAAAGAGCTATTCGCTTGATAAACAGCTCAACTCTCACAGATACCGTTCACCCTCTAGAACATAGAAGAAGAGTTGCAGACCAGTCATTACTCTATAGATATTTCCATGGCAGATGCTCCAGAGAAATAAAAACTCTTGTACCACCATTGGCCACATTCGGCCGAAGAACTCGGCACGCTGATCAGTCTCACCCAATTACTCTCAAGCTTGACACTACAAGGACCAATTTCCATCAAGAATCCTTCTTTTACAGGGCTGCTACGGAATGGAATAAGCTTCCAAAATCAGTTTTTCCAGAGAACTATGACCTGCAACTTTTTAAAAAGCGTGTCCACAATCATTTTCTTTCTATAATCCCTTCCCCTTCTAATATTCGCAGTGCGGGCCGTCCGCGGCTCACACGATAGGTCTACCCTTTTTGCGACAATTTTCTTAAAAAAAAAAAATAACCACTGGGTTATTTTCCTGCATGTCTATTTGTCTGATAACCAAAATATTTACCTATTGTTCTGATGTGAATAGATTGTAAATTAATTAGGAAATTAAAATGTATATATATATATATATATATATATTACTTGTACTAAAGCAAAAATTTTTTTTAAAGGATTTTTAATGATGTATTACAAGTGGAGAGTTGTTGTGATGCTTCTCTGTTATATGACGTTAATTTCCTCTTATAATAAGCATAATTTGATATTACTTTTTAAAACAATCTGGTACGCCAGTGTTGGTTGCATAGGTAATTTTAATTCATTGGCATTGAAAATGATGATGATGATAGATCGCGAACTCATCTCACCGTACCTCTGTTCCTAATAATTGCAATATAATTTTAAGCTATAATTTACTCAAATATAAGGAATAGGAAATCATTTTATAATAAACCAGTTGTGCAACCGCATTTTTTTTAATGATTCATTAAATTCGTAGAAAGGTAGTTCCCATTAATTACTTACAATTAGCCTCAGAAATTTAAAGTAATTATATGTATGAATAATGGAAATTTGCAAAATGTTCTCTTTAAAAATAGCAAATTTGGGTAAAAGTAATATATTTATTAGTTCAATTGAATTTTACAGAAATATTACTTACTAGTACTAGAGACAACTAATAAACAACATATCGTAACCTCTTTTTGTAAATATCTTTCACACTTCTGTTACCGTTTTATAATAGAGTTAGTCTTACATTAGACGTTATCTAATTAAAGCCACTCGAGGTCTTTTATTCTCAGCCATTGGTCAACATTTAAGTTTCATTTCTAAAGGATGATATATGCCTTAAAAACCACAGTTACCATTTTCACCTTAAATTCAAGCTTCATAAAACTGGCGGTGCCAAATGGGCGGAAAAATTGCTAAATTTGTTGCCAAAGAATCGAATTTGTTGCACGAACCGATCCCGAAATATCGCCAACAATGCTCTAGCTTCACGTTAAGCAGGTGAAGACAACAAATATCAAACGATCTGAAAAAACGTTATGGACCAAAATTTATTGCTGAAAAACCATAATAAAAAAAAGAATAATTTTTTTTAAATTTACCTAATAAATGAACTATTTAATTTAATTTAACCGTCCAAGTCAGCTTAAATCGCTATTTTTATTATTTAAATAATCGGATTAATTTTGTTGCGAATTAAAATGATCATCGTTGATGAGTCAGCAACTAATTTGAGAACCTGAGATCTAATGAGTTTTTGACCGGTATACTCAGAAACTCTAATGAGCAACAAAATGGCATTTATTTAAATAACGGAAATAGCAAATTAAGCTGGCTTGGACGGTTTGTTAGTATACCGGTCAAAAACTCATCCGATCTCGGGTTATCGATTTTATAGTTCATTAATTAGTTAGAAATCGCGATTTAAGTTAGCATGTTCGATGTAAATTTGAAAAAAAAATCTATTATTTTAGTATCGTTTTTCAGCCGCCACAAACACGCCCCCTGGTTCATACCAAATTACGTTTTCCACAACGATCTACAAATTCAAATACTTGAAGAATGTATTCAAACAGCCCTACAATATCAAGAAAGACTAAGTATTCACCCAAACGTGATAACTACGGATTTGCTTATCCAACAACCGCGAAAAAGACTAAAACGGTCTAGTTCCAAGTCTTAAGTTCTAGTCGTCAGTACCCAATTCTTCGTAAACAAAACTAATGCAACGCTAGAAGAGATATCACTGGACACCCCTTCTCCGTCATTTTGTCTCTTGTCAACCCAAGTACTTACTGTTTTGAAAAAGACAGATTGTATATTTCTAGGAAGTTTATAAAAAAAGGAATCTCCGAGCCAACTTGGTGGCGGTTCTCTTTTTGATCCTGAGAAAGGCTATTTGGAACTATCTTCGCACAAACCGTTTTATAACCAAATCGTCGTGCATCTTGTTTATGTAGACTTCATCCACTACCATCCCGATACTCAGCAGTCGATTCTTTCTGACGATTTCTCGTCTTCTTCCGATTCAAAAACCTCTTGTGCCACATAAAAATTGCTCTTTATTTTTAACACGGTTATATTAGTTCCACCTGTATGTTTGTTTGTAACAGACTCTTTGACCTCGATTTTGCCCTACTTTAATCGATCAGATTTAATTTAAACTTAGCACACTCGTCAAAGACCGACGACAATGCAATAATTCGATCAAAATATCCGATTATACTGATTAGTTTCGCCAGGATTCATAAATTTCTTCAGGGATCCTTTGCATAATAATAAGAGAGATAGGACTAGTGCGTGAACTACGCATGCGCGTAGTTCCAATGTCATATTATAATTCACCCAATCCAATATACTGGTGAGAAACGTGCCGAGGGATGAAGGGCAAGAGGGTGAGTAAAACAAATCGACTTAAAAAGCGAAAAATAAATTATAGTTTAAAAAAAGTAAAAAACACGCTTTTAGAATTAATCAAACTAAAGAGTAAAAAATAATTCTTAACTTAAGAATAATTTTACTGACGAGAAAATTAATGTCACTTTTTTATAAGCGTGAGGTGCTTTGTATGACATTTTTAAACTTACTCTGCGTTTCGGAATGAAAGCATCCCACGTTTTGAGAACTGTGACATTAATTTTCTCGTCAGTAATTTTATTCCTATGTTAAGAATAATTTTTTACTTTGATTAACTCTAAAAGCGTGTTTTTTACTTTTTTTAAACTATAATTTATTATGACTACACTTAACCGTTACAACTTCGCGAAACAATACAAGTCTCGTTCACAAGAATAAATGAACAGGAAGTAACATTTTAATTGTCAATGTAACTTTAAGACAGCGATTACTAAAACTTTATTGTCAGACCTAGTAGAGTGCTTAGTTTTAGCTTTATTTGTTTTCATTTGGCAAATGTGTGTTTTCGCCGAATCAGTTGATCATCCAAAATATTTAGCGTCGTCTTATGGAAATTATTCATTATTTAATTGATCAAGAGAACGTTTTTTTTGCTTCAACGTTTTACATAAACTTGCTAATTTTGTTTTGTTGTACGCCACTGCGCATATCCTTCCTAATAAAATAGTATCTATATTAAACGCAAGTTAACTCTACTAATTTCAATTACCCAAGAATGCAGTGTGTACGGGGTGAAAGGTTATTGCCATTTCTAGGACCTGCAGAACGACGTCATGACCGAAGTTTTCCAATTTCCTTCTAAAAAATGCGCCATTTGTTTCACGTTCATTGTTGCTCATATTTATTTATAATTATTATTGTCTGATAATATTTATTAAGGTGCGCATAACATACATAGTAGAGCTGATTTTTATATGTTTGATATTATCTTTCGATGACGTTGGTTACGGTATTTTTGTATTTATTGAAACAGATAGTAACGATCGGTAATTTTTCGCTTTGTACTTTTATCGATAAATTTTTATTAGTTGTTGATATTTTTTATGTTGTGTGTATTTTCTTATTTCGCGGTTGAATTATCGAACAATCGCGTTTGTTAATTTTTAGCTAATTAGAAATAATAAAGCACCATTTTTGGCACAGTTAAATAATTTTTTCACGAGAAGGGACGACGAATTAATGAAGATTTAAAAGTTATATTATCAAAAAATTATTGAGCATAAAGCAATCATTTTCAAAAACATTGACGAAAATATCCGATGTTTTATATTTATGAATAAAGTAGTAACTATAAATTGCACTGGGATAGTTTGATAACTCGGTGACTTTTTGACCCCCCCGTGACGGCAGCAGGCGAAAAATGTTGGCGAAATTCTCCGATTTGGATTCCGAAAGTACCTTATTTAGGTGCTAATTTCAATATTTTCGTGCTCGTTTTTTAGAGGTAGGGGACGATTTTAAAAATTCGTCTGCTACCGTAACGTGATAAATTTCGTTTTGGTATTTTAGATTTTAACATGTGACGTCACAAAGCTTTTGACCCCCCGGTCCTTTGTCACACAATGTCACATTTCGTTGACCCCTCCCCATCCCTAAACGTGTGACGTAATTTATGGGTGGCACCTTAATCAGCACACGAAATTTACTTTTTTCCATTTTCGTTCAAATTTACGGGGTCGTCTGCGCTTTCAATGGCTGCCAAACACAGACCAAATGACGCAGGTTGCTCAAAATTTGACAGTAGCCTATTAATAGATGGCAATTGACGGGAGCAACTTTGTTACTTCGCGGGAAATTCAAAAAGTCACTGATTTATCAAATTGCTACTTATTGTTTCTTTTTTAAAACATGCAAGTTCACAAAGGTATTGAAGCAAAACTCAGGGAGTACTCTACAGTTTCTCTTACTGTACAGTGTTTCTTTACCCCAATTAGATTTCTTAGAGATACAATTTCAAAGGAAAAAGAGACTTACCGTTCTTGGATTTATTAGTATTAAAAGCAGTTTATTATGTGCAATCTTTGTTTGTATATGGGTAGAAGCAGAGGGGAGATGGGAAAGAGTTTCTTTCAAAAAATCGGCGAATAATGATTCGAGAATTTTAGATCAGTTTTGTGAATCATTACAAAATAATGATGATACAGCGATTGCGTACGACTATGGTTTGGAATATAAGGCAAAATTAGAGAGAAACCAATCTTGCAAACCGTATCAATGAGTCACAATTTGATAACGCAATAAATCCTTCATTTCCTTGTAGTAACTGGAACATGTTGTATACTTTTTAACAAGTAACAACTTTATGACATACTATTCAATAATTTAATCAAGACCGTCTCAACTAATTGATTACATAGATGTACACCTCTTCAATTAAGTACAATGCCATGGACTTACAAAGCTGATTAAAAAAAGGGGGTTCAAAGAGGACGCTCATTTTTACGACACTTCTAAAATTCTATTTTAAATTAAGTATTAAAACATTCAACCAGAAATGATTCATATAAAACTTTACTCACATAGTTTTATGTAACTAAAACTATTATTTTTTTTTAATTCTTCCCTCAGAATTTATTTTTAACACTTGCTGATTTTCCTACAAGGTGGCAGACCTTAATCTACCAACAATACACAAATCTTAAATAATGGCACCAAGCTTGAAACCCCACATCATTTCTTTAAGAAGGCTCTTCAACTGATTAATGAACCAGATTTTATAAAAAATCTTTCTTTATTGGTATTATCTCAAACTCTAAGACTTAGACAAACTTTCAACCTTTTTACAGATATTTTCAAAGACCTTTCTACGAAAAACAGTGTGGCATTAATCTTTTTGGGGTACCAAAAGGTAGTGAGCTTGGGCCAACTATATATTTGCTTTACACAGCAGATGTTCCTACAACAGGCGTCACCACCTTAGCTACTTTTGCAGACGATACAGTGATCTTTGCCTCACATGCTGCCACTGCCTATATAGTCATATGAAATATAGCTCTGGGTATCAACAAGTGACTCGACTGTCATGAAGATACAGTGTTTTCAATCTAAACTACTCAGATCAGCTGCTAATGCTCCCCGGTATATTCCTAATTATGTACTTCACAGAGACCTTCAAGTACCACAGTCATTGAAGAATGTGCCAAATTAACCGAGACATATCAGAACTGGTTCAGTGTGCACCCAAATCTCCTCATTCATCAACCAAGGAAAGAGATATGACCAATTTGACCTATCCCACATATGATAATGTTGTGTTATTAGTGCTTGTGTATGTTAAATGTATTATATGATCAGTAATATGTCGTCATATAAATATCCAGAAATGGTAAAAGTGGATGCCACTTTCTCTATGTCATCTTTCATATGGCCATATCAAATTCTTATTGCCTTGAAAAGACAGATTTACCTTGGATGTCAATAAAAAAACAAATAAATCTTTCTTCAATAGTCTTTGAGGCTCTAACAGTCATCAATCATCCTTACACTGTGCAGCATCAGATACCACAATGAGTGCTGTCATGTCTTCAGATTAGGTTATTTCTATCTTTTAATTTTTTTTAACGCCTCAATACTGGTATTAATAAATTAATCATCACATCCATTTCTGCACTCATTGTACTTTTGTGTATTATTTATCTTCTTATAAAATGTCCACAATACAGAAACAGAAAGTAAGTCAAAAAGATATGCATAACAAAGTGCAAATTTTTTTCGCAAAATGAACTACAAAAATCAAGGAATCAATACAAAGACAGCAACAAGAATACATCTAAAATATGCTCACATAATATTCTTATGCTGTCGAAGACCAGCAATGAAAGATATTAAAGTAGCAGAAACATTTAAGTACTCTTTGATGTATCATAAAAATTCGTCATCCTCACAACTCTCTTCATAACTCTTCCAGCACTCTCTTATATTAAGTATGAAGTAACTGGAATATTCTTAACGAACTTTGCAAGGAATGACCAGAAGAGTACCAGTCAAAATTCATATATCCAAAAGAGACAACTTGGGAAGTAATATCAGAGCAAATTATTTTTGTTTCTTAATTAAGTTGTTTTTTATTTGTATGCATCTATTACAAATGCACATTTATCCATGTATCATTGTTTAACAAAACGTTTATTATTATTATTATTATGTATTTACTTGACTTGGAATAGTAAGAAAAATATAAGTAATCTCCTTAGCGGACAAAATTGCATTAGTTTAGAATGATTATAGATTACTAAGCTATTTGATTTATTGTAAATTTTTTTTACAATAGTTCAAAGGTAGTAAATTAAAAGTTAACATATGCATACCTCAAACTATAATCAACAAAATAATGTTGATTTGGTTCACTCAAATCAGCATTTAGCACTTTTTGATACTGATGAAAATATCCAAATGGAAGTTTTAACATTGACTTGGATGAAAGGAAATTGACTGTTAATTTTATACTTGCTTTTAACAGTTAGTCAATTTTATAAAATTCTATCAATAAATGTATTTAAAATATAAAAAAAACTTTTACTTAAATCAAGATTTTAAACAAATTTTTATTTTATTTGTTTTAAAATTAAAGAAAGTGTGGAAAATTTTAAAATATACAATAACTGTATGTTTATCTGACACTTTAATGTAAAAAAATTATTAGTATATTAAAAATCATTACAAAAAATATTTTGACATTCCTTTAAATCAAAAGTAAACATCAACTTGGTTATTTTATCAATGAAATACCTACTCTGTATATTTTTTCATTTGAAAATGTTTTATTAAAATCTAATATTAGCTGAAGTTATCTATCATATACTCATTCATTTTAAAGATATTTTTTAATAGAAAAATTGATAGATGCATACTTTGGCACAATGCCTAAAATTTTTTCATCCTAATATTTTTTATATGTGTCAACACCTTAAATTAAATTAAAGCTGCTTGATAAAAGATTAATTGAAAAATCGGTTTTTCACAATTCTTTTTAGACCATATTTATTTCCACAAACTAATTAAATATCAGAAGTTAAATCTTCCCAAAGGTCAATTAATAACAAAAACAAAGAGCCAAGATATTTTCTGAACTATAAAAAATACAATTTACAATGCTAGAAATTTCAATTTCATGAATTTTCCAAACCCAAACTTGACCTAAAGTTTTCATCAATGAGAATTAAAATTTATTAAAACAATTATACTTTTGAAATGTTTTTTACAGGTGACATTGTCTAAAAGTTCTTATAAATCTACATTATTTTGTTATCACACTGTGTAATACCTATATAGATATGTTATAATTAAGAAAAAGAAATATATATTGGTCTAAAATTTAATATGGAAATAAATACACCAAGGCAACAATTTAATAATTGAACTAATTACGAGAGCTTAAAAGTTTGCTGTAAGTAGATAATTTTTTTTACTCAAATGAGAATTACAAATATCTTCAAGGATATATTTGAAAATTATTTGCTAAATTTTTATACCAATTATTATAGATCAAATATTTAGTTTATCAAATGTTTTCACATGGTTATAATCAACTTTTGTAAATAACTATAAATCATATAAATACTTAATTTAAACTAATTTGTATTAATAATTTGAATACCATAATAAAAGATAAATTATTTATATTTTTCTTTTTGTTGCAATAAGTAGACGATTTGCCAATTTCTATAGCTGTGAACCATACAGACTTAAAGACCTTTTTATACAGGGTGATTTTTTGGAAGTTCCAATTAGATGTTTTAGAGAAACTTGATATAATAAAAAACTAAAAATTTGGGGTATAGGGTTTTCAGATACACCCAATTAATCTAAAATATTTAGAGCCTCCTACCATTTTCAGTTATACAGGAAGTTAAGTTATAACTATTTGATTTAGGTATAGGAAGAGGTTAGTGGTTAACGAAACTTACAGAATAGTTAAAGTTCTTTCTAATAAAGTCATAACATACAGGATGATCCATTTAAAAAGTTGAGAAGTTTTTAAGTAGTTACAAGTTTTAAATCACCTTGTAGGTTAAAAATTATTTTATCCTCAATATCTTAAATTAAAATGTTTACATTTTTATAATTTATTACTTAAGATACAGGGTGTCTAATCGGATACTGTTTTATAAAACACTCGGAAAAAGGTAGCAAAACCCTTAAGAGTAGCTTTTCCAAAATAAGTAATAATATATAGGGTGTTCTATTTAAAATATGGAAGTTTCAATCAACTTCTGGTAGGAGGCTCTTAATATTTTAGATCAATTGGGCATATCTGAAAACTCCATACCCCAGACTTTAAGTATGTGAAACTTCTCTAAAACGTCTAATTGGAACTCCCAAAGAATCACCCTGTATCCAAGTTATGTTTATAACCAAAGCTTGCAATAAAATCTATTTATTTATGCTTAGCTATTGTCATTATTATTTATATTGTACACAATGTATTTACTCAGGTGTGTTTTTAGTGATAATAAAAAATAATTTAATTTGGTAGAATCTAAAATTTTTGGAATAAGATTTGATAAATCTTCGGAAAAGGGTTTTAAATTTTTGAAATTTTGTTTTTGTTTTTTACTAAGGGAATGCATAAAAAAATTGTTTAACCCCCATTATAGGCGGAGTCCCACTTCCAGGATTTATATAAAAAAAATGTATAATTAACATGTTGTGAAAATTCAAATGAAAAATTAACTTACCTTGAATTATTATTATGAGCAGTCTTGGCATTACCAAAGGCTTCTAAAACGGGCCCAGCACTTAAGATAGTCTGTTCCACACCACTACCGTGTGATCCCTTTTGACTTAACGCCGTCAAGTGATGCAATAAAAAATTAGTACTTTCAGTTTTACCCGAACCGCTTTCTCCACTAATAACTATACACTGATTTTTTCTGTCCTTTAACATACAGTGGTAAGCTGTGTCCGCTACTGCGAATATATGTGGTGGAAGGTTGGGTCCTAAGCGCCTATTTTGATACAGTTTTACATATTTTGGATTATAAATTGGATAAAATTTAAAAGGATTTAGAGCTATTAAGATAGACCCAACATATGTATAAATGTGTCCAGCAACAAATCTAGCTCTTAGATTGTCCAATAGAGTCTGTTCATTAAGATCAGGTAACTGACATAGATCTGGGTATTCTCTATCTTTTGGCTGATATAAGAACCTATGGAAGTAGTCTTTAATGAGCTGAGGATCCATTACAAACTGGTCTCTCCAAACATAATCGTTAACTTTTTCTCTTAGATAGAATCTATATGAAGAGTGGTCTGGTCTGTGTTTTGGCCACAGCATCATCAGTTGTACTGGACTCTCATGAGCAGAAAGACTCCTTTCTTTGCATTCCTGACCAAAATCATCCCCTATAACTTCAGCCAGTTCATAAGAAGCATTGTCATTTAAAGACAGCCTCTCAACTATGCAAGAAACTATTTCTTCAGATGTTGTCTGCTTACTGGCTTCAACTGAGAGGGCTTCATAGAGAGCTGAAAGTGCACCCACATACACTTGGACAATGTAGCGGTTATTTTCTGTGCTATGCATCATGATTGTTTTCTGGATGGTGTTGGATAAACAGTTTTACACTTACTACACATTGTTTAGGGGAAGTTTTCAGTCTTTTTTGAAAAATTTGAGTTTGGTAATGGGTTTGCCACTCATGATTCCTTTAAGTCGTTTCATTCTGTAAATAAAATAGTTCATGAAAATATTAATTAAAAAATCTTCAGTCTAGTGTTATTTTCCATACACACAACTATATCTTAAAATTTAAATAGTTTGGAGTTTTCAAGTTTTGTCACATTAAACTAATTTAAATTATTAAACATAATATTATGTACATATAAAAACTATTACGTTATCAAAATTACATTTCTAATGATGGTTAGGTAAAAGAATATTTTATGTTAAACAGAGGTAGCATTGTAACATGTATGTAATACATTGTCATATACCAATACACTTGTAGGTATGTAAATATTTTTTAAACAAAAAGCAATAATTCACTTAATTGAAAATGGTAAACACAAAATTTAATACTAGAGTATTTAGATAATTATCAGTGCAATTTTGTTTTAATCACTTGAACTGACAAGTTGTGAAATTTTAATTAAAATAAATTTGCATCAAATTCAGTGAGGATCTACATTTTATTTTTTTTGAATTATTATTAAATTCTCTTTATCACCAGAAACAGTTGATTTAATAAGAATTCTTTAAAAAAAAAAATTTGTTTTTATTTACAACAATCTAAATTGTAAGTACTAAATTTATAAAATGCTAATAAATTTTTTTTATAAATATATAACAAAAATGGAAAGATAAAAGTAGATACCTACAAACTAATAATAAAAACCTAACACAATGATCTTTGTAACCTAAATACCTATAACTTATTCTTTCACTCATATACCAAATGAAAATCACTAGCAATAAATAGTGGTAGTTGCATTTAATTTAAAATAATCTTATATAGTATTTATCTATAGAAATTATTATTTTCACACTTTATTTAAAAGTCCTATTGATGAAAATTACGAAAGGAAACACTACAAATAACTGAAAATTAAAATTGGGGTAGCAAAATATTGATGGGATTTGTGAATTTAAATTTAAAATGCTTAACAATAATTAGTATTTTATTATGTTGTATTAAACTTTGTATCTGGTTGAATTTACACACATATATTAGAAAAAGGGGTGAGGAGGGCTGCAATTTGACATTAAAGCTTATTAAACCCCTGTCCTGTTTTTTGAAATGTAATGAAGTAGTTAAAAGACAAACCTCTACAATTTCCAACAGGTCTTTCGCATTGATTTATCATTATTCTTGTCACTTTGGTATATCACAATTTCTACAAACAATAAAAGCCTCTTATCGACCGATAAGACTACATTTCGTTAAAACAATTGAACGTCAAGGGGATGATGAATGCACAAATGTCAAACAGGGTCACATGTTGCATCTACCTCTCGTACCGGGACACTGTACCATAAAGTTTAATAACTTTAAAGCAGACAAACCGTTCAACGTCAATGGATTAATTGAAATAATTAATTTATCTAATTTACTACACAATTCCGCGCAATGGCAAACATAATAAACAATCCAAATGGTCTCGAAACCCGCCCATAACACGTCTTCATACACACTTTTCGATATTTACATACCTAGTGGCACTTTACACTACACATCTCTAACTTTTTTTCAGTAATTTGTTCACAACCGCGAAAGTATGGGTTATATTCGTTAAGAATTTAGCCAACGTAGAGGCCCGTAACCACCATTTTTATTTTGTATCAAATCAACTTTGCAAAGCAAGAGGAGTTCCTCTCCAGTCGTGTATCAAGGCCAAGTCACGTGACTCTTGAACGCGCCAAGTATGAATCATCGAGTTTAGACCTACTCTTTTCAAAAGTATATTATTAGATAAAAATAAAACTTATTAGAGATTTATTTAACATTATTTAATTCAGGAACATGAAATCGTACATTGAGCAAAAATTTTGATAGCAAATTTAATACTGACTATGGTGCACAGAATGTAGAATTAAATTAAAATCAACAACTGGTTTTTTATTTTTTATTTTACATAGGTGCAATAGGAATTTTTAAATTTATGTACTATTTGAATTTTTAAGTCTTAATATGTATATATACAAAAATCACAGTCAATAAACATAATTATCACAACAAAAATAACAGTGCAACACTCAAAAAAGTTTGTGATAAAAATTTAAACAGTTAAAAGTTTAAAATACTGCGATATTTATTTATGATTTAGTACATAAATATACAAAATAAATTATCAAAAATACATATTATAGTTTTAAAATTATCAATTTAATTTAGAATAACACTACAATCTAAAGCACAGAAAAATCGGAAGTTTAAAAATAATTTTTTTTAGATAATAACTCAATTTTTGTACTTTAAAAATGTATGAGTTTACATTAATTTAGTTATTTTGAAGTAACACTAAGAATTTCTCTTCTCATAGCTAGTACTTCATTGTTGATCTGTTGGTTTTTTACCATTTTGATTTTTTCTCTTTTTAATTCAGCAGCAGGCGATACATTAGAATCTTTATTTTGTAAAACGGCTAATGGTAGTGGTACAAACTTCGAAGAATTATCATCATTTTTTTGTAGGTATTTTTTATTGTTCTTTAAATTTAAAGAGTTATTTTTGTCCATGTTAGAATCTTTTTTGATTGTGTCTTGTTTATTTAAAAATGTTTCTGGTTTAATATCTTTCTGGATTATATTTTTTATAGGTGGATGTTTTGGAATATTAAGGTCTTTATTTTTCAATTTCTTATCGATTTCATTAAGTTGTGAACTTAATTCCTGAACTTCTATTTTAACATCATGAACATTTTTTTCAAATTCTTTCTCCTCTTTCTTTTCTGCTAAAGCCTCTTTAATTTTTGTTTGATTGTTTATTTTATTTAAATGCTGTTTAGTTTCAATTTTTTCAGGTAATTTTTCTTTTAGTTCACTTTTTTCTATGCCCTTTTTCATATCATCCATTACCTTTTTAGTATCTTCTCCTTCACTAATTTTCTCTATGGCTTTAAGAGCAATACTTTCTATTTCTTTGACTGCCTTCATCTTTTCTTGCTTTACCTCATCCATTTTTTTTTCTTCTTCTACTTTTTGTTGATTTTTAATAACTTCCAGTAATTGTTTTTGTTGTTCTACAATTTCTTTTTGAACTTCATTTTGTTTCTGTATTGACTCTATTAAAACTTTGTGATCATCATTTTCTTTTTCTTTATGTATTTGAGATTTTTCAAGCAGCTCTTCTTTATCTTCTTTTTTTATAGCTTCTATATCAACTTGATCATTTTTAGTATCATTTACCAAATTTTGTTTAGCTTCGATTGTTTCGGGAGATATTGTTGACTGTATTTTTTTATCATTTACATTTATAAAACTTAGATCCTTTTTAAGCTCTTCTTCAATTGGTTCTATGGGCTGTGGGGGCTCATGTCTAACTTCTTTTAATTTTTCATCAGTCGTTACAAATTCTTTTATCACCAATTTCTCAGTAACGTCAAGTTGTTTAATACTACTTGCAATCTTGACTAGGTTTGGTTCCACTTGATTTAGGGATTTACTGGAATCAACTATCTGTTCTATTTCTATCTGGTCTACACTTTGCAAATTCTTGTATGTACCTACTACCATCACAAAAACGCCAAGCATGAGCAAAAGTTGTGCTACAAGCCTCTCATTAGTATTTTTTTGGGAGATACAGATGAAGCAAGCTACAGGAAATAGAACACATATCATAACACCTATTGTAGAACCTACTAGTCCTAGAACAAGCTCTATATTTGGAATTAAAATACCAGTAACAAGAGAAATACATACTATTAACATAGTAAGAGCCTTAAATTTTCCTTCGGGTATGTAATTAAGACTGCCTTCATGTACAGAATATCCTTCTTTATACAAACATGAGTATAAACTAGCTCTGCAAGGAAATATAACCAAAGGAAAACTAAACGCAATTGAAAATATAAATCCAACTTTCATTATATGTGATATAAATCCTGGTTCAAAACTTAAAAGAACGTTTCCTGTAAAGGGTTTCTTAGCAAATGCAATGTAACCAAAGGCACCAACACATATATACACACTAGTACATAAATTAACTGCATAACGAATAACACTGTTCATTTTATCAAGAGAAGGATTTGGTACAACTTCATAAATTTCAAATAACTGTGTCTGACAAAAAAGTGCCATAGAAAAGATTGGTATACACTGTAATAATCCTTCAGGTCTCCAGAAGTTGACATTGTCATACCACTCTTCTTCAAAAATGGAAGGTATTGCTTCTACTATTACTCTTAATACTAAACAACAGTAAAAACTTATTGTTGCTTTGGAAACACTATTTAAACTGTGAACATTTCTAAGTAATCCAAGTGGTAGAATAACAAAAAGAGCTAATGCCATTAAAATACTAGTACGCATTGTACTTGAAGTTTGTGCTTTAGTTACTTCATACACTATTACAGGTCCTAGGTCTCCCATAACAACAAAATAGGCTACACACGTACCTAGTTGAAAGCATATCATGCCAATTTCAATAGCAAGTTTTCCAACACCTCCAAATAAGTGAAACGCTAGAAATTCAAATGTCCTTCTTCTTGATATAATAGCAGCTTTGAGCAAATAGTGGCATGTCAGTCTTGAAACTACACTACTTGTCAGTAGAAGAACTATAGAAAGTATTATTCCACATTGCTTAAAGCAATATGGCATAGCAAGTATACTAACTCCTATAATGCTGTTAGCTAGGTTCATAACATGTCCATTTAAAGTTTCCATATTGCGCTTTACCGGTTTATACGTTTAATCATTGTTTTGGTATTTGACTTCTGAATACAAATTTATAACCTAAATTTTTTTTGTCAAATATCTTCTTTTTTATTTGCCTTCACTAATAAAAAGATAACATTCCCAATCCTTAAACCGTCCAATTATTCTTAAATGTTTCTTATTACTGAAAAAATATGTATATTCTGGTCCTATTATAATAAAAAATGAATAGCGTGTTTTGTTTTGATTATAAATATCCTTTTGTTTATTTTTTTTTAATTAGTTTTGGTGCTGCCATCTAGGAATGATTATGAGAAACTTAAAAATAAATGAATAAAGCAATCATCAGTTACTACTGCCATCTTGAAAAATAAAAGATTTTATTGAGGTGGTAGTTTACGTGGAATATTCCGGACTATTAGTAAAGATGCCGGTAGTAGTATCTGCGTTGACTAAAATAACAAGGTCGTCGCGACGCTTTCCGTCTTCAGTTTGTGCCAAAAGGCAATGGGGGCAATACCAAGGGTATAAAAAGTTATTTTAACCACCCTAACGTGTCAAAACAATAACTATTTTTCGGTTAGTCATACTAACGCTTCAGCCATTTTTAGTATTTGCTCAAACCAAAGGATTTTATTTCGAAAAGTGTCAAATTCGTGAAAATCGGTCATCGCTAACATAGTTTTTCTGTGTCTAATTGTAAGTGATTTGTGACAGTTAAGTATAGTGTAGTGCGATAAAAATGCCTGTAAGGAAACAGGGTAAGTTTTAAATTGATTTAAATCTTTGATTTTGAGTAAAATGCATTTGTCAATACAATAGAACCACGTGTTCTTTGAGATGGTGGGGGATTGAGGGTTGATGATGTCATTGCCGTTAGTATACAGGATGATTTGTGAAGGTTCTTATCATAGGTCAGTGTGTTTATGTTTCTTCATACTATTTAAAAATGAGCCCAATTTAATTAAAAAATGATAAAGAAATTTGTTAGATTTACGAAATTTAGTACAAAAATATATAATTTATTCTGCAACAATTAAAATAGACTATAGGATAAATACCTTACAAATTAAAATGTTTGCTTAAAGTTTGAATAATTTCGTCACTGTAAATTCTTCTTGTCCAGAAATAAAAAAGTCGATGTTTCGGTTCATTAAAAAACCCAAGTTAACAATGATATCTGTAAACCATTAAATTTTACATGCTTTTAACTTGGCAATTATTCTCTATGTTGCGCACAGAAGTTTGAATTTCCTAATAAATAAAAAACTTCCGATAGCTGAAAGGTTGGCAACGCGCCAAATATTGCACTTGTCAACGATTAGCTCGAACGAGGCAGGCCCATAATCTAGATTTAACTGTATATTTAACGTCGACATTAAATATTATTTTAAAAGGTTAGCCATTTATAAAAAACATAATTTAGGAGTCGGTTCATTGTAAGTAAGTACAATCGGAACTATGAAAGTTTTGTAATACAGCTTTATTTATTTAATTTTTTCAAAATAATTTCCATCACAGGCAATACTTCTCTCCATCTTCCGAAACCAATTCTTAAACCTTATCTGCCACGTCTCGCTAGGGAGTAGGTATGGTGAATTCGTCCAAAGCACTTAAAAGGTCCTCATTACTGAAAATCCGTCTCCATTTCAGCTTCATTTTTAAATGGGCTACAGTGCAAAGTCGCAGGGTGCAAGGTCTAGACTATAAGGAGGATGCTCAAGCAGTTTCAGTCCTGTAGTGGTCAAATATTTGGTGCAGACTTTCGCGTGGTGAGCTGGAGCGTTGTCATGATGAAAGAACTAGGTGTTCTTGAATTGAATCGAATGTTCTTCAGAGAGGTACTGTTCAGTGTACCATTTAGCTGTGACTGTCTTTTGTATGTCCAACACGATACCTTTCACAATTCCACTTGATTTGAAAAATACAGCAATCATTTTCTTCTTTACCGATCGGGATTTTCTGACTGCTATTGGTGTATCCTCATCATGAAAGACTCAAACTTTGTTTTGAGACTTGGTCGGCAGATCATAATAATACAGTCCCGTCACCTGCTACGATGTTGTTCACATACCGAAATTGTCCCCTCAAACATTTTCAGCGTCTCTCGGCATCATTTCACACGTCGTGTAATCTGGTCTACAGTCATATTATGCGGCACTCAGAGAGAACAAACTTTCGTCACGTGCAAATGATTGTTCGGAATCAAACGAATTGCTGGTTCATTTAGGCCTAAGGTTTCCTCAATCTGGTGGTAAGTCACTCGCCTGTCTTCGTCAAGCATTTTCCTTACAGCGGTAACGTTTTCCTCCGTAATGGACTTTGGTGGCCTTCCAGTCCTCTCGGCGTCTTCCAGACTGAAATTTCCCCATGGGATTTCTCTGTACCACCTGAATATAGTCGTGGACAATCATCACTTAGTGCAAGAGTCATTTCTTCTAAACACAGGTCTATGTTTGAACCACGAGTAAAGAAAGTTATACCACAAAACCACCCGAATATCATTTCGTTACCAAGATGACTTTGAACTATTACTACTGACAAACAACTGAGCCTTGGTGCAGCGGATAGCGTGCAAGTATGAAGACGTCTTAACATGCACCATCATTCACACTCCTGCAACACGTGGTTGCGTCATATTGCAAAACTTTTCTAGTTCCCCTTGTACTTGTATTAACAAATTAAAACCGTAATTGTTTGATGTTAGTAATTATCTGCACAAAAACATTGCAAAAAAAACATTGTAAAACATTGAATTCTAGATAATTCATTAGTTTAATTTTTTTAATGAGCTAAAAAATTATTGAATATAATATATATATAATAATATATTTAATACCCTTGAACCAAGTCCCTCCATCTCGATTTTGGGAGTCACGGTGTCTAATAATATGTCTTGGCATGTTGCTAACAACGCAAAATCAGCAAGCCAGAGGCTAGGTTTTCTATGGAAAGCTAGAAAGTTTTTTACTCCTGATCAACTGTTGACGACGTGCGTGTATTTTGGCATTTTATAATTTTTAGCATGTAGATAGATGAAGTTTGGGTGATACAAAATTTTTGGATGCCAAAATTGCCTTATATTTTCGAATTGCAGAATTATTTTGAGTACTTTTAAAAATGCGACATACCAAGGGCAATTCGTACACATCTCTTTAAAAAAATTCGAGAAATATAGCATGTATATCATCAATTATAGTCCGGGAGATTTGTTTTAAAATTATTTGTGAACAATGCTGACTGATTCGCGTTTACCACGTTAAATGTAAATTAATTAATAAATAATTTACCTAAATATGTTATATAATTTTACAATTCGTTTTAATATTTGTTCAAGTTAGGATAAAACTGAATAAATATATGTAGGTAATATATAAAAAAAGGGTGTGCGACTCCGGACGCCCGACAGAAGTGATAACTTTAAATTATTTGCGTAGAAACTATTAAATATTTAACGTAACAAATACTTGGTTTATTATTAGAATTAATATGATTATTTGGGTGACGATTATAAATGAATACAAAATTTTTTGGTAAATTAGTGCCAATCAAAATTTTTTACAAAAGTGAACAGCTTATTTATTTAATATAAAATATATCTTATGTATAATAATTAACATTCTTTTATAAACATGACGTCAGAAATATAATTTGTATATCTAAACTTGGATGTTTAAAGTAAGAGTGCGTGGTGGCTGAATGGGACAGCTATCTGTTAACCACGTCAGTGGGGTCTTTTCTAATACGTCCCGGCATTTTCATTCTTCATCGGGTACTGTTGGTGTTAGGTTGGGACGTTAGGTTAGGCTAATTTTTTTACTTTTACCGCCTCAAGTAATACCGATTATTATTAGCCTAACCTAACCTTACGTCCTAACCTAAGACAGTACCTGATGAAGAACTTTAAAAATGCGGGGACGTATTAGAAAAGACCCCGTCAGTGTATTCAGGTTCAAATCCCATAATATCCAACTTTTTTAAAAAAATATTAAAATTTCGTTACGCTTTTGGGAACGCAGTAACGCGACCTAAAGGTTCACAGTGTGCCATAAGAAGTTATCATTTTAAAAATGACTACTATAGCTATATTTACTCCAGCCCATCAATCCGGATTCAAAAAAAGGTCATATAAATATTTTGGGTAGGGTGCGATTATTAAAAATTAAGTTTTTCTATTATATCTCTGAAACCCCTGAGTCTAACAACATTTTTTTAAGCTTTTTTTAATTATTAAAGAATACTAGTGGCGTGAATCTTGTTCATTGAAGCCGTTACCTAGCAACCTTTGTAAGCGCAGCATGTGATAAAGATTCGATTACGCACGCTTTTGCGTTTATTATGTTTGGTTTATGATGCATGCATAGTTTAGGTTAGGTTTTATGTGAGTGGGGCGTGGTCGCCCCTCCACCGCGACCTTTAGTAGGTCTATTGTGGCTCACCCCTAGAGGCTACAGTTCACCGCACAATCCAGCCCTTCTTACGAAGTTCATGGTTGTATGGGGTGAGATTTTTTTAAAATCGGTAGGTTCTAGGTTAGTGTAACCAAATATGTTGAACCTTATTCTTCCCAGGCCGGGGCATGAACATAGTATATGTTCAGCAGTTTCGTCTTCCACGCAACAGAACCGACAGTCCGTTTGTTGGTTCAGATCTATCTTTCTGAGGTGGTATCTCAGACGACAGTGTCCCGTAAGCAGTCCTGTTAGAATACGCAGGTCATTTCTGCTCCATTCTAGGATCTGCTTAGTTGTGTTTCTCGAGGGTTGTAACGGTAAAAACGCCTTCGAGTGGGTTAGCCCTGGTATGTCGGACCAGTACGTGAGTATTTTCCTCTCCGCCCAGTCCGAAATAATTGTTTTGGCGGCACTTGTGGTGACTCCAAAAACCGGTTCTGGTCCAGTGAACGCAGATTCGGCCCCCTGTTTTGCAAGGGTGTCGGCTTTTTCGTTTCCTTCCACCCCCTGGTGCCCAGGTACCCACAGTAGGGTCACCCTGTTGTTCGCACCAAGGTACTCTAAGGATTCGATGCAATTCCATACAAGTTTAGAATTTATCTTGTTGGAGCTCAGTGCTTTTAAAGCGGTCTGGATGTCTGATATTATATTTATGTTTTTGTTTGCTAGAGGTCTGTTGGTCAACTCTCTTGCACACAATTCGATAGCGAATATTTCAGCCTGAAAGATTGTGGCATACCTGCCAAGACTGGTAGATATTTCAATCTTTGGTTTTCTGCTGAAAACACCGGCCCCAACTCCATCTGGGGTTTTTGAGCCGTCTGTGTACATTACGTATTTAGTCTCTGGTAACAGGATTTCTCTCTTCATTCATTCGTCTCTCTTCGGAAAGAGGACTTTGAACGACTTTTCTACGTGTATTTTTGTGGCTAGCAAGTCAGGAACCATCCCAAGAATTTGGTGGTTTTTTGTTTCATTCAGTATCACGGAGTGATCCCCGAGTTGCTCTCCATTTATTTGCTTTTCCAAAGACAGGAATCTATAGGAAGCTATCCTGGCCTCCCTCTCTAAGAGAATATCTAGGGGAGGGAGATGTAGGAGATGTTCCATCGCTGCCGTTGGTGTGCTGGACATAGCTCCAGTTATGGCCAGGCATGCCAGCCGCTGAAGGCCAGCAAGCTTTGTTCTAGCTGTCTGTTGTAACCCTTTGGTCCACCAGACTACTGAACCATACGTGACCATAGATATTATCATTGTTTGATAAATCCAGTAAATCTGTTTGGGGTTCATTCCCCAAGATTTGCCACATACTCTTCTGAGATTCCAGAGAGAAAACCTGGCTTTGTTTATTGTTTTTTCCAAGTGGGCGTTCCAGGTGAGTCTTTTATCCAGAACTACACCCAGGTATTTCACTTCCGTCGCAAATGGAATGCTCTCTCCGTATAGGACAGGCTGCCGAAGCTTAATGATGCATGCATACTAAAAAATGTATTACAGCATCCAAAATATTTTGACCGCGTTATATGTCGCAAAATCTTAAATTCGAGAGACATTGGTTTATACTTTTTTATCTGGTGCTCATTATTATTTTTCTTAACATTATTACGTTTCCATGTTTTAATTCAGCAAATTCCGGACTAGATTCTGATAACGGACTTGTATTCTTGTCATCTAATCGAGTTCGAAAACTCTCCATCTTCTGCCTCTGTTGTTAGATAAACGTTCGAAGTGCCGTGACACATCCTGCGGAAATTTCAAACTCACAGCATCGCCGCCCACCGCAACCCCCTATTGCCCGTTCAAAAGCTGTTTAGTGTGTAGTGGGGAAGAATAGGGGTGACTATAGTAAAGCGGCTTCTGATATTAATTTTTTATTTTAAATCCCTAGTAAATCCACTTACCCTGCTGATTTGCGACCAGTGAATGGAATCGTGTTGTGTTCTCTGACAAGCTCTTTGGGTCGTAGAAGAGTATCATGTGCGATACATACGATAGTAGGTGACTTCTAGTTTGTACGCTCACAATTTTTTTGTACTCATATAATCTTTTGTGCGTCTATTAGTAATCGTGTAATTTCTGTACGACTGTACTAATTGAGGTTATATTCACACAATATATTTGTTAAGACAAGCCGATTGTTTATAGCTATGTAAAGATCCGATAATAGAGATATTAACAAATTTATTATTACCAAAATGACTTATGTTCACAACAGGTAAATGTTGACTGTTTGCCAGGTTTTTTTTGAATATTTTGGTTGTCAACTGCGCTTTCGTAGACTTGGAAAAGGCCTATGACAGAGTAGTGAGAAGTAAATTGTGGTCGACATTGTCTATGTATGGGGTGAGCAGTAGTTTAATACGAGCACTGAAATCACTTTACGCGGATTCCACTGCTTGTGTCAGGCTAAACGGAGCTTACACGGACTGGTTAATATCGAAAATGGTGTTAGACAGGGATGTGGGGCTTCGCTATGGCTGTTTAACTTATACATAGATGATTGTTTAAAGTATTTGAAAGAGAGTTCGTATGAATTAAAAATAAATGATGCCTTCTTTAATTAGATGATCAAGTTATATTAGCGTCATCTGAAGAGGAGTTGCAGGCGATGTTTAATGTTATGCTTGATGCCATAAAAATTAAAATGTAAGCAAAACGAAAGTAATCGTTTTTAAAAGAGAAAAAAGCATGACAAACTGCGAGTTGCTGATTAAAGGAGGAGTGGAACAATTAAATGAGTTTGTATACTTTGGTTCAAAATTTAATGCGAGCGTGAATGGACAAGTTGGTAAAGGTCGACTTTGGCGAACATCGATCTCGATCAGATCAACATTGTTTTTGGTTGGACAGGTCAAGAGTACCAACAACCGACAAGCATGTATGAGAGCACTGATAAAAGTAGATGAAGCTAAAGATGTGTGTTAGAACCGTAAAAAGAAGTGGTCTCTGCTTACCCCTACGGGAAAAAAACATGACTACATGTATATATGCATAAAACTAAATTTCAATTTAAGTTTTATATTTTAGGTTATTTTTAGGTTTCTTTATTAGATATATTTATGGTTTAAATAAAACTTGTCTAAATTTATAGCTTAGAATGAATATCATTTGATTATTTCCATGTGGTTATAAATATAATAATACAGAGCATAATGTTTAGGGAACTACAGCTGGTTCGTGACTATTAACGAAAATTATTGGGAGGTGTAACAAATAAATACTCGAATGTTCGCTTACAATAGAACGAGAAACCACTCCTAAAGAATTTTTTTCAAAGCTGTAATAGAATTGACTACAAAGGCCCTTATCAAACCGAATATTGTATAACGCGATTTTCTCGAAACCCCTCTAGGCGGCGATACAAACGGTTCCTTAAAACAATCCTGTGTGAAAGCTAATTTCAAAAATGGGAAATATATCAAATTACTAAACTTTTTTTGATGAGAAATCGCAAGCAAAAATGGTTAAAAAATTTCTCCCCTTAGATATACATATATATATATATATAAATAGTCACGCCTTTTTCCCGTAGGGGTGGTTAGAGACCACTTCCTTCCACTTGCTATGGTTCTTACACACATCTTTTGTTTCCTCTACATTCATCAGTGTTCTCATGCATGCTCGTCGGTTGTTGGTGGTTTTGACCTGGCCTTTCTTCAAAACAATGTTGATCTTAGATATAACACCATCGAAATGGATAAAAATGCTAAATTTTGCTACTCGCATAAAAATAAACAAAAAAAAGCGTAGACAAATTTAAATGTAAAGGTAATCCGCTTGACTAAAGCTCGATGCAAGCAATAGAGGGCGGTTCAATTGTTCGTATCATACGTTGCGCTTAGTACGTTGGCTCTTGGCGGCGCGATAGAGCTCATTTGTTGGTTTTAGATAAAACCAATTTAATTTTGCCTTCCATGCCGCGCCATTTAAATTTTGCTCGATTAAATACTATTGTTGAAGCTTTTTCTAACTTTTACTTTTGAGAAAATCGCAAATGTATATAAAGATAGAATTTTCTTTTACAATTAGTTAGGCACACAAATAATAAAAATATTTTATCTTTAACTCTTTGCTATCAGAATTTTTAGATTTACAGTGTCTGGTATTGTCACCTCTGGTTCTAATGACAGCTCTCATTTATTCTGAAATGCTTTTTATTAAATTACCAATAAACTTAATACCGTAACTTTCCCATTAGTGTTCCAGCTCATCTAGGTAGATTGTAGCAATATTACAAGATCTCATGCGCTTTTCTAAGCAGTCCCAAACATATTCTATAGGGTTTATATCTGGCTGGCTTCTCTAAAACTTGAATAACAATGCATAAACAAAATTCACATTAATAAAAGGAACAAACGAGGCACATTTTCTTTAAAAAAATTTCCAATATACCCTACAAAATACCCTTAAAACAGATGCCTCCCAATACCATCATGGATCCACCACCAAAATTATTAACTGGTTTTATGGTGCACTGTGCAAATCGCTCACCTTTGTGTATGTAGGCTGGGTTACGTCTATCGGATCCAAAAAATGTAAATCTAGATTCATCTGTAAAAAGGTTATAATCCCAGTCGTTCAAATTCCAAATCTTGCAAATCTCAAACATGCCACACAGGTTAACAATAACTCTCTTCAAATAGTAATAGAGGATGTGGCAGTAAAAACAATATACAGAATGACCGAAAAAAATTCCAATCGCAAGTTTCCTCCCTGGTAATTACCAAATCTGAAACATGCCTCAAGATAAAATGACAAAAGTTTGAATTTTTGAAAGAATTCCAAGACTTAATGGTATACATGAGCCTGGTTCTGAAAGCCTAGGCAAAACCCCTTTTTTTCAGAAAATAGGTCCAGTTCAATACAAAAATAATACTCGCAGTCAAGAGATTATCATCAGACAGCCAAGCACCTATTAATGCTTTTAACTTTTAAATCTGATCCAAGATGGCGAGTGTGAATGGACAAATTGGTAAAGGTCGACCTCGGCGAACATCGATCTCGATCAGATCAACATTGTTTTGAAGAAAAGTCAGGTCAAGAGTACCAACAACCGACGAGCATGTATGAGAGCACTGATGAAAGTAGAGGAAGCAAAAGATGTGCCTAAGAACCGTAGCGGAAGTGGAAGGAAGTGGTCTCTGCCTACCCCTACGGGAAAAAGGCGTGACTATATATATGTATGTATGTAAAAGTCCAACAGTTTAACTGGAAAACAGAAATATCATTTTTGCTTATAAAACCACTTCTGTGTCGAACAGTAAAAATTAATATAATTAATTAAGGTCGGCGTGAAAGCTGGCGAAACCAAAAAAATGTAATCGGTGTGTCGAGCTGTTCAAGTTGGAACTGTGCCAGAGAATGAGCCGCCATCGAAATGTAGCATAGGGTATGTACGAATATTACAATATAAAACGATGCGATGTAACACATGTTTCATTATCTGATATAAGTATGCCAACAATTTTTTGCATATAAGTAAAGTCTTCTACGTTAGTGAAATATTTTTACATAAATATGTCAGTTCATTAAAAGTGTTCGCATCAAAGGACATAAACTTTTATTTTATCCTGTAGGTATTTATGAATAACTCCAGCTATATACTGTTGCGATTTTCCGCCTTCACTTAAGGTCACAGTTTTGGCTGCTTGTAAACAAATACACTCTAGTTTTTTTTTAAATTAAATTCCGTCATTTTTTCCATGTCGAAGGATACAAAAAAAAGTAATAAAACGTTTTTATATACAAGGGTTGCGTTATTAGTTTCGAATATGGCTATAAAAACGAATAGTAGAAAGACTTGTTGTATCGTTTTTCGAAATATTCTTCGTCAAGATACATAACAGAAGGGACAGTTAATATCTCTTTTTTGAATGCATCGACTGTTTCTTATGGCACGGTGCCTGGAAATTTCGATACGCTGTCTTGGGTAGTAAAAAATATTCGGAATTTTACGACAGATGACCTTTTAATTTATTGTTTTCCTGAACCAAATAAAGATATTTTGGAATGAACTCGCATTGTGATTGTGTAGGATTAAAGCTCATCAATTACTATAGTCAAATAAACATATGAAAATTGTATTTCTCTGTGAAGAACTTGTCTCCGGAAATGTATTACGTTTTTGCTAGTAAAATCGCCTTTTGATTTTGAAAATGATGAACAATTCGAACTGTTAACTACGAATATTTATTGAAATGAAAAAAAAAACTTGGCAAGGGAGGTGATGCGCGCCAGTGTCGGAGTCTGTCGAGAGACTGTCTACCGGTGTACGTTTGTCCGTCCTTTTTATCTTCGTCCCCCCAGGTGCCTAAGGTCCAATGTAGATAGGCGGTGTGTTAGTTTATGACTGTTCGTAGAGGATGCGTGAATTGGTTGAAAGGAATTTAGAATCATAAAGATTTATATCGGTACGGCGAGTGTACGTGCATAGAGAAAAAGAAAAGGAACTCATAGTCGTAAAGTTTAGGATCGTATACGTGCGTTATTGAAAAGGAACAAAACCTAGGGTTGTAAAGATTAGGGTAGTATACGTGCTTTTTTGAGAAGGACAAAACTTGAGATCAAAAAGATCTTCAGTGAAATTAGTTGAGGGAATTTTGAGGTTTCAAAAATGGAAAAGTTTTGTTTCGTCGTCTGTGCATAAATTGTCTGTATGGCCGCTACAATTTAATTAACAAATTAAACTTTTTTAACACCCGATTTATCATAAATGATATTTTAATTAGATGACCTTTTTTAAGTGTCATCTCGCTTACGACAGCTTGCTATCAGTGTTATCTTTGATGTTTTAGTCTTAAACAAGTCAAAGGAACTACGATTGTATCTCGCAGATTATTTAACAATATGCCTTCTACACAGTTAGTGAGAATATTTGTTTATAGTGTCTGTAAGCGCCGTGGCTTGAAACGGGTTATTATATAATTGTTAGGGGTTGTAAATTCTAAGAATTACATAACCACCGAGAATTAATTTTGGGCTGTAGATGTTAACAAATACCAAAAAAAATATTTTCTTTCATTAAAATATTTTCTGACTCATTTAAAATTCACTGTAATGATTTGACGTTCTTGTCTTTTGCTGGCGTTTTATTGATCAGATGGCTTCTGCACGACTGGATACTACATTGTAACTATTTTCAGATTTAGGTATAGTCAAGGGTCATTGCCTTTGTGTACCGATATTTGCCCATTACCCTTAAAAACCCTTTTTAATTATTTCCTGAAAATGAGCCCTCAAATATTCCCCCTGACAATAATCCTTCTCTTTTGACGACAAAAACAGTATAGAAAGATGATCATCGGCTTTTACGGCTGGTAACCATAAACGTCATACTTTTATTAATTTATCGTGGCCCTGCGAAACTTGTGATAGTAAGGTTAAATATTTGAGTAGTGACGTATTGCTAAACTTTCGGATTTCCTTAAAGGTTTACCTAAAAAAAGGTATTGTTCACTTTAAATCTCCAAACGATTTTGTTAGCGACTTTTGAAAAGCGTAAGTTTAGACAAATATTTACTACCTGATTACCCGTCCTTTTCTACGAATATTACTAATATGCAGTCTGATAGGATACATACAATTTTTTTATACCTAATATATAAGTATTTAAAAAAAGGATAACAATAACAAACTAAAAAACAAGGACTTCGATGGAGAGAGGGGTTTTACTATCCTTGCTCAACCATAAGGGTTTTCATATCTCCATAGGTTTAGCTGGTCTTTGCACTTTGTATATATATATATATATATATATATATATATATATATATATATATTGTTATGATATAAAAAATTCATTAAAAATAATAGTTTTACTATTAATAATAAGTAAAGAATAAAATTAAAAGAGTTCTAGAGACAAATGTAACGATGATAGATACATTTGAGGTCAGTAATTGTGGTCTTATAAATGAGATTATTCAGTTAAAATGTTTTGTGAATTGAATTTTGATCAAAGTATGTATAGGATTTGTTAAAACATTGAATAATCGTGTTTCTAAGAGATTTTGTTGATAAAAAAAGAGAGTTTTGTTTGTTAGAAAACAGTTTAGTTAATAATAAAAATCTGAAATAGACGGACAAGTTTTGTGAGAGTAAAAAAATATATCAGAATTCAGACGTAAATTTTGTATTTAATATAAAAGATTAAAAATAAATATAAATTGAATAATAACAATAGTGGTGAAAGTGATAATAAAACAAAATAAGAAGTCCTGAAAGGAGTATCCAGAAAAAAGGGGCCCCCTTAAACATCATTTGCGTAGATTGTATTTATTTAAAGGAACATTATTATTTTGGACAATTATTCAAAAATTAATAAAATTAAGGTAGAATAAAAATTTCGAGAACTTTATTTATATGTGGGATATCTAAAAATTTTGTATAAGATTTATAATGTTTTTAATTGAATCCTCTCTGGGATAAAGAGACTCGTCGGGCAAACAAATAAAAGAAAAATTAAAGTAAGATCAATATCAATCAATATCATTATAGCAATATATAAACAAACATAAAAACTGAGGTGTTTACCTAAGGAGATCTTGGGGACATGCAAACGTACGTAAACCTTTCCCTGTTCTCGAGTGGCAACCAGGAACAGCGCCAGTTATTTTTTTCATAACTAAAATTATAAATAATTAGTTCAAACAATTTACAATTTGCACACCTTACAATATTTTTTCATACAAGACTTTTTAAAGAATTAAAATTTAAAACACTTACAACACTTCGTGTCGACATACTGATGATCGATGACAAATTACAAATATCTTATTATACAAATGGCGTCGATCAGAGATGGGCATGCAATAGTTATAGTTAACAGGTATTCAAGCGGGAAATTATGCTTTTAAATTTGCCAAATGCCGGTTCAACCTCTCGTCTATTTATCGGGTACCATTTTTTAGACTGCCAGTGGCTGTTTGCATTTGTTCGCGGTTTAAATGGTGTCTTTCTCTGTTCAGTTTAAAAAATCATGCGAATTACTTTTAACTTAAATCAACATTTTTTTTAGTGTTTAAAATCGATAAAATATATGACAATGACGACAAATTGTTTTTTGTATTATTTTTGTTAATTTTTTTTATTTTAAACTGAAAACATCAAAAATACAGTGACGTACAATTATTGATAAAAATACAATATATTTAATGAACCAACTTAACAATATTTAAAAAGAAATCAATATCTTTGGATTATTTTTGTATGACTATATACATGTAAGTAAGTAAGAAATAATTATTAGTAAATACATTATTTTTTGAAGTGATAAAATAATTCATTGAAGTGATTGTCTACACCGACACAAAAAAAAAGTTGTCAGTACTTTTGACCAGACCTAATTTTTTAAATGTTTTTCGATGCCCTGAATTCGAATCCGGAGCCCGTTTTGCTCCATCGGCCTTGAGTTTCGAGTAAATTGCGAAAAACGCTAAAAATCGCGAAACATTGAAGAACTATTGTATTTTGAACTTATGAGAGCAGATTTTTTATTAATTTTAAAGCCTTTAATCTAAATATAGTGCTTTTTCTGTCCAGTCGAGTTCAAAATTCTAAGATTTTGTAAAAAAAAACACTGAAAATAGCTGAAAATCGTAAGAAAATTTTTCTCCGCTTGTATCAAACTCTTTTGTCTTCGAATGATCTGTGTAGCGGATTTCTCTTTTGTTTTCTACATTCTTTCGTTGTTTCCCCTGTAGCATTCAACAAATCCGCAACCTTGGATAACTTTGCCATGCTGCTTTTTCACAGTCGTTCATTGTGCCAATAAAATGTTCGTCCTCAAGTAAAATCCGAATTTGTGATTTATCGCAAAATCCTTTTTTCAACGTAGCATCACTAATTTCCAGGAACTTTTTTCCTAAATACTAAAAACACGTGCCATTTTTATCGAAAACTGTGACATACTGCTTTATAAAACCACGCTTAATATGCAGTGGTGGTAGTAGATATTGAAAAAAATGTTGCAAGATTAAGAGTAACGTTGCAATTTTCAGATTACCAAAAACTACAACCCTGGGTGGGTCTTGGTTGACTGTACAAC
Organism: Agelastica alni; assembly: GCA_950111635.1. Lineage (NCBI taxonomy): Eukaryota > Metazoa > Arthropoda > Insecta > Coleoptera > Chrysomelidae > Agelastica > Agelastica alni. Next base: position 15,321,971 of record OX467718.1, read on the forward strand.
TTTTTTCCAGGTGTTTCGATCCTCCTTCATGCTATGTTCGAAGAGAACGTTTATCTTTTGTATATCTGACACAATGTTGTCTCTCCAACGTGTTCTGAGTCGTCCAGGTGGCCTTTTTCCCGTTGGAACCTCCTCCCATATCAACTTCTATGCACATGACCTGCCCATCTTAGACTCTGGCCCTTGATTACTAGTACCACAGCTCCATCCTTATACTATCTCCCAATTTTGACATTTGTTCTCATTCTATATTCACTTGTGGTAGTGTCGTGGTATGGTCCAAAAATTTTTCTCAAAATCTTACGTTCAAATCACTTTTCTTCGTTCTTCGTTCTTCGTTCTTTGATGTTCTTGTAGGTCTTTAGATTTCATCAGATTAAACTTTCCATTAATGTTCCGAATATCTTATTTTATTCAATACTATCTGAAAATTGTCGTAAGTGTCTTTTAACTTGATTGAACGAGCTATTGGGATAGATGCATATGTTTCCAAAGTATAGAAGAGCTTTAAGACTTCTTTTTGGTCAAAAGTACTGACAATTTTTTTTTTGTCTTCGTAGGAGGAAAAATTTCCTAAAACACCTCCACTCAGGCCAAACTAACCAAACCAAGATTTAAATGAGCCTGCAGTTTGACAATCTAGGTACTTGCGATCCTGCAACCTGCAACCACAACGTGAATTGTCTAAAAGTTATAACACGGCACTTTATTCTTTAACAATTTATAATATTTATTGTGCCTATTCACTTAAAGTGTGAAGTTAAACCGCAAGTGAAACTTGGTTTTTTGTTTTATCTTCTCTCCATGGAAAATTGCATTTTCTCTGCTGTCGGTTTATGCGTTCGACCAACAAACAGACAAAGTTTCCGTTCGCTGACTCTGAAACACAATGGCCTCGCGTTAGAGGTGGATATTACTGTTCATTAACGTTATATCAGTTATAATGTATGGTAATAATATTAAATTAACTGTTTCTGCTGTTTGTAAAATTATCGGTTTTTTGTTCTAGATATTAGAAATGTTCTTCTGATATACCCAAATACAATTATTAAACTCATACAAAGTACTATTTATACATCCGAAATTAAAAATATTAATCACTAGCTTTTTTTTTGTAAATATCTTTAATGTACTGACACACTTCTGTTTTACTTTTATAATGGTAGAGGTAAATTAAAAATGATATAATTATAAAATCATGTATTTTAAATGCACTTACCGCCTCTTTTGATTTTAATAATCGTTGATCGCGTAGTTGGTTCTTCTCATGTATAAACATGATGTAAAGTACATGTTAAAAAGAAAAGAGAAGAATTAGACATTAAAAATAAACATCACTGATGGCTTCTTGGTAGGAATTCCAAATTGTCTGTATATAAGAAAATTTTAATATACAAACTAGTGTGACTTTACGGGATTCAACTATAAAGATGCACCAGTGATACCAACATCAAGGCTATACAGAGCTTCCAGAAGAAAGTACTGCGTAACATAGTAAATGCCCCGTGGTACGGGCAAAATTTAGTTCTTCATCGAGGCCTTGGAATACCAAGTTAATACCAGTTAAAGAAGAGATCAAGAGGTTTGCTGGCAAGTATGAAGCCTTCACGTAAAGCTCTTCATCTGCTTTACAGTCAAAACCATGTCCGAAGATTGAAGAGAATCAAGCTGTGAAAACTCGTATAGTGTATTGTGCAAAGTACAGTGCGCGGGTTATGTCATGTGTGTAAAAATGTAAACCAATCAGAAAAAAAACTAAAAGATATCGATGGATTGACATAAGTAAATAAGTACTAAGTTTGAAGCAAATAATAGATTAAAATTATTTGTTAGTTTTTAGACTAGTATAAATTGTCACAATCAAAAAAAGGGGTTTAAAATAAATTAATAAACAAAAGAAATCATTGTAAGCCAAATATAAGTTGTATCTATCAATTCGATGTTTTAGGTGCTATTGTTTGAACTGATGAGTGAGAGTTCCCATTGTTATGGCAAAGAAAGATCCGACATTGCTGACCCATTTGTTTTCATTATTTCTTCGATTATTTCTGGCAAACAAATGGTTGTAAACAATTCAGAATTGATAATTCTTTCTACGATTCTGTAATGACATAGTTATGACTTTCACGAATATGGTCACGATTTCCACGATTAAATTTACAAAACCAGTGATATACAGTAGTTTCTGATAAAGCTTCATCACTACCGAAACAACTTAAACTCTAAATACTACCTATATTTATAATGTATAATTGCTTTTTAAACAATTATTAAATTTTTTAATCAAACGTTTTAAAATTATTAAGGAATTTGATCACAGTAACGCTTCCAACTCATTCTGTCGTTTAGCGGTAGCGCCTTTGGTGATTTTGTATTCTATTAAAAGCAATAAAGTTCCATTATTGCTGTCATTCTCACAAGGTTTTACCAGCTCGAAATTCGAACGCGAAATGTGTCATTTATTAAAATCCTTGATGTTTTATACCTTACCAAAAATGCCAATGGGAATAAAATGGTTTGCTAACTGCCATACCATACAAGTGCCAAGTGGAAAGTTTTAATATTTGTAGTTAGCACTTAAAGGGAATTTAAAATTGGTGTCAACTGTTAAAATATGATATAATTGCGAAGTAAATATTTGTTACTAATATAAATTGTTTAAAGTTGCCAAGTGACTTGTTTAAAACAAAAACATTTAATAAATATTGTAAAATTAAAATATAATCTTCCACGTAAAAGGCCTTATTTCAATTATAAAGTTTAACAGGTTATGAGCCCAGCACGCTTCCACTGCAAGCAGACATATGATACAACCAAATTCAGAAGATACTGTTAAAATAAAGCGAATTCTTTGATACCTGAAAAATGATGGGGATTGAATATGTACAGGATAATTCGAACTCTTATAAAATCGTAGCGTATAGCGATTCCGATTTTGCTGGATATGTGAAAACACGAAAAAGTACTACAGGATTTGTGATTATGTTTTGTGGTGGACCTGTAACATGGTGTACAAGACTGCAACCAGTCGTAGCACTTTCAAGTTGTGAAGCGGAATACTGTGACCTACTTTATTATATTCACAAAATGAATTCAAAAAAATAGAACACAATGTGCTGACGGTAGCTGTTCGCCGGAGAACAGATAAGTGAGTTCGAATTGTTTATGGCTCTAAGATTGAAAATTCAAATTCAAAAGGGCGCCACTCAATTTAAATAATTGCTATACTATATTTGGAGAATTGAGAAAACCAAATACTTATCTTCAACAAATACCTGAAATGATATAGAATTAAATTTTCTTAGAAATCTGGGTTGGGCAAATAGGAGAATAAAAAACATATCACATACAAGAATATAATAAAGACACCAAAATGAACAAGGCAAAAATGTTATAGACCAGAGTAATAGATCATATCAGTAATAGTTAAATCAATTAAATAATACATATAATATATAACACAATACATTATAACATTACATATTATATATTATAATATATTTACCATATATAATATATATAACAATATTAAATAATATATCATATCAAGATACATACATTTATATACCGGGTGTTATACCTCTCAAAATAACCAAAATGAGGTATATTGGTAAGAAATAAACCTGTGACTAAATCTGCTGTCACATAGTACTATGTGAGAGCTTCACAAGAGCTCTTTAGATTATAGTTTATAAAATTATCACGGTGGTATATGTGATATGAATAATTAGCTATAAATAAATCTTAAAAAGTAAGAGAACACTGAAGGTGTAAAAAAACCTGGTGTTAAGGTTCAATGGTCCATATATGTAGCCTCTATCCAAGGTCCACTTGATGTAGTTGAAGACAGCAAAAACGAACACAGGAAGAAGACAGGAAGCAGACAGGAAACAGACAGGAAACAGCTCAGCAAAACGAAGAGAAGATAAGAAGAAGGCTCAACCTTCCAGGTCAGCCAGGAGTCTGATGATGAGGGCTAAGCTGTACCCTAACACCCTAACAAAAAAATAGCCTCATGAGAGAACATGTGCAAAAGAAAAAACCAAGAAAATGAAGTAGGTATATTTTCAACCTGATCGATATCATTGCTGGTTCATAAATCATAACTTACCTTCTGAGAAGGGAGGTAAAACTAGAAGATAGCCAAAGCAGCAAACAGGACTAACAGGACTAACAGGACATCAGGACAAAAATGGCGGCGTTCCTACCGCATGGCATTCTCCCGGTGGTCGGCACAAATCACCATATGAAGGCTCCAAAAACCACAAACGATGGGTGCGACTTGAACTCGGCCCCAACGGCACTTACGTAGATTCCCCAAAAGGGTTAATTTCCGGTTAAACACACCGAAAAAAGAATCTCAAAAACGAGTCAAGCGCACCTCATCATGGCCACACAGAAAAGACTCTCAGTTCGCAGCTCGAGGACGGATACCATCTCCTATTTCCAAAAATTGCCAAAAAAACTGCATATCTTGTATGAAATCAGCGCCAGTTTTGAATTCCTAGCCTCTCATTGGTCAGAACCATAAATGCTATCCCGTTTGACAGAACGAAATCCAACGAAAGTAATCAAAAAAGACCATTCTTCTTCTTTCTTTTCTGCCACGGGCACGAACATTTACGGCTAACCGACTTGAGACCGAAGATCGATGACAGAAGTTCTATGAAAGAAGATCAATGACAACCCAAACAATGACATCGACGTCTAGAAAATAAATATAACCTATAAGAATCCATAAGATTATATTATGAAAAATAGAGAAAAAACCCAGTAAATACCCAGAGATCTCATTCAGAATCAACAAAATCCTGGGACAACCTTCAATAGCCTAGAATTCATCACACTAGAGAACACAACGGTATGTCGCCTGCTTACATGTGAATGGATGTTTTTATTGACTCTATTATCTTCTTCAATTCCAGGCCTAGGATCGGACAGGTAGCCAGAAATCATAAGATTCCTGCAGCTTAATTACATCACTTCCAACAGCCCTTAGAATGTCAGAAGCAAGAGTATTACCTAGTGTTGGAAACCTGTGAATTTACTAGCATTCAACTATATGTGATGTTTGTTTTGAAATAGTGGTTTTGATAGATGTTTTATTCAGGAATTTGATATCAAAACTGAATGTTCTCTGTAAGTGCAATGCCCAATAAATGAAAAATTTATTATATAAAAAAACAAAATTAACAGGTAGCAATTTCAAATGCTACAATACATTGCTGCATCTGAATGTAGTAAAGAATTGTTATATTTAAAATGTCTAATTGAGGAACTAGTTGGTGAACCCATTGAAGCAGAGTTTCAAAATCAGTTTTTCCAGAGAACTATGACTTTCAACTTTTCAAAAAGCGGGTCCACAATCATCTCCTTTCTATAATCCCTTCCCCTTCTAATCGTCGTAGTGCGGGCCACACGATAGGTCTACCCTTTTTGCGATTATTTTCAGTAAAAAAAATTGTTTGTTTATAATAAATGTAAAATTAATTGAGCAGATTTGAGCGGATTTGACAGTAAGCAAAGTATTTTTATGGGGGTCCGATGACATGTCACTAAGTGGACGGCTGTTAAGTACGACCTCAATGCGCGCGAACAACGTGGACAGTTCCTCGAACGTAAGCGCTTTAGTTCCAGTTTGGCGGTAAAAACGAAGTTTCATGTACACACACACACAGGCAGCTTTTAACTTAAAAAATATTGACACCAATAAAAAATAAACAGTATTGCCGTAGCAAAACTAACTTTTTCAAACCGAGGGCTCTTTTCTATCTAACATAGTTACCCTTCGGTTTGGAAAAAACAAAAAAAACCTGAAAGTTTCATCGCCCTAGCTCTTCTGAAGTTAACGTGCGAAAAGTACTTCTACCCTGTAAGTTTTAGTGACATACCGCCTCTCTGTCTTAAGATATCGTGCCCACAAAATTTTCCAACACACACACACACACATACACTGACAAAATTTGAAACAACCACCTCGCTGAAAATGGTGCCATTCGACGCGTGGGGCTATGAACCGTGCAGTGCACATGGTTTTGGGGATTTTGATTTTTGGGGGTAAACCAATATTTTTCCTTTTTTACCCTTTGGTTCGGAAAAGTAAAAAAAAATAGGTATCGATTACAATAAAGTGCTCGACTTATATGGATGTTGTGCTGGAACTGGGGATTTCGATTTGTTACTATAGTTTTAAAGAAAAACATTCTACTCTTAAGAGAAACTCTGATTGGTGAAGAATTGTATGTAGGTGTATTATTAGCCCAGTGACTTCTTATAAAAAAGTAACCTCATAGAAATGATACGTCGTAAAAAAAGATAAGTGCTACCGTTTACACATTTTAATTTATGATGATTTTGACCAGAGGCCTTAAATGCTTGCAACGAAAACATGAATAGCTCACCAATATGTTTTTAATTTTAAACCTACCAATATTAGACGCCTTGAATATTTGTTTGTCACATGTCAAAAGTAATAAATTTATAAGGGTCCACCTATCAGATTCCAAAAACCAAGTCAACTAAGAACTGATAACGGCCTTAATAAAAAACAGATACTGCACCGTTTACAAAATGAATAATTAAAACTTAAAAACAGAAGTAAAAATCTAAATATATATAAAAAATAAAATAATATCTAAAGAGGACTCATAGATTAGTAAAACTTTTGGTAATAAAGTAATAAAATAATAAAGTAATTAATTCACAAAATTTGGCTGGGTTTCACTAATAGTTTTTAATGTAAATTATTAAAGTTTACAGTTAAGGGCATTATTAATGCACTGATGTGATGACACGACTTCCCTTAAGGGCCTCTTGTTGTTAATTTGGTCCATAAATAGTAAAGTAAAATTTTATTTAACTTTTCCTAGTCAGTTCCTTATTAGAGTAAAACGGAAAGAGTTCCCTCTCTTCGAAATTCGTGTCCTACATTCAGCTTTCCACACAATGTCATTCTGTAGATAATGGTCGAAGTTTTGGCAAAATGTTGCCTGCCAAAACTATAAATAACCGTATATTAGGATACGCTCAATGGCCATCCATGTGAATTCCACTATTATTCTGTTACATAGAATGAAGAAGATAATGTCTACTGACACGGTAACGTAAAATTAAATCGTTATTATACGTCCGTATTTTAGATCCTTGAACTTGGAAGATTCGTTAGTAATGGACCGTACAAAATATTGTTACAAAGTCAAGAAGGTTATGAAATAGATAAAATTTTATTTTCACCATAATTTCTAATGAAGATTAAAAGTATTTCTTTGAAATTGTTTTATTCTTATTTTATGGATCAATTCTAAAAAATTCAGTTAATCGTGAATGGTTAATACTCGACGTTCCGCCATCTCGAGTGAATGGCATCTTCGGGAGATGTAATGTCTGCTTTTTAAGGCTGACGGTTTTTGACATTTGTATGTCACGATCGCAGGTTTTATACGTATTGGTGGGCGGGGCATAGTTGAGGGCTGTTCAGAAATTGGTCACGTTCCGGAACTCCATTTTTCTTAATTTTGTACGGAAGCAGCGTTGTATTTTTAAGTACAGGTACCCATGTTCTATTGATTTTAAGTGTTTCCTCAGATCTATTAAAGTTTTGTTTTCTAGATTTTTCTATACCTTTCTCGAGATGGATTGCAGACTAGTTTCACAGCAACCACCTTTGCTATAATATTTCATTTAATTTTAAATAAATTTAAAAAAATAACGAAATAACCTAATTTTTGTCAAGTTGCAGAATTATTATTTTAAGTACTATCATTGCTTAAAAAATGAATTTGGTTTACTTGGTACCTGATAACATTTTTTCAAAATTGAAATTTGTATGCAAAAGGTAGAAAATAATAAAAAAAATATTAAATATATTTAAAAGTTAATAAGACAAAACAATTAAAAAAAACTTGAATATATCAAAAGTATAAAATTTAAAATTGCACTATTGAGATCATTAAGGGTAGCTCTTTTTGCCAGTGACAAAATAAAAAAAAATTAATGTTACCAAATATATTGTGTGAGTTGAGTAAACATATATTTATTATGTAAAATAATAATTACTTATTGATAGTTAAGAAGTGGTTTGAAACAATTTCAGAGTAGAAACATTTATTGTCTCTCAACCCTTACTTTCTTGATCATTAATATTTTATATCGTCATCCCAAAGGTTGTCCTAGTATGTTGTCCTTATACAATGGTACTATGGTAGTAAAATATTCAAATGCGACACAGCAAGCAAGTTCGTACACATCTTTTTTATCTTTAAAAAAAGTTATTTGTGTAACCAGTACAAAAAGTGTATGTTTGTTGCAAGATGTAAGAAGTTCGAGAAGAAGCTTAAATCGCCAACGCCACTCAGATAATTGTGTCTTCCTGTGATGTAGTTAGCGATCAGTCCTGTCTCTTATCCTTCCTTTTTGACCTTGCCTGATGACACACATATACTTGGTTTTTATTTCATTGATATAAAAACCCATTTTTTTAGTTTCTTTTTCTAGTTTAATGAATTTTTCCTTTACTTTGATGGTGCTTCTCCCTACTATATCAATTTCGTCTGCATATCAATACGGGCTGATCGCAAAGCCTTTTCCAGAGCAATGTTAAACAGTAGTGGCGACATAGCATCTCCCTGTTTAAGTCCGCTGTTTATTAAAAATGGGGATGACAAGGTTTCCTCCTCTCCACAAAATCCACAATTAGGGCTGTTGGCCAGCCCCAAATTGTGCATGTGGTATCTAGTACCATGACCGGTCAGTATGTGTACTGCTGGTCTGGTATCCTACCTACTCAAAATCACCCATAAGGGCCCTGTCTACACGTGTCATTCCTCTCGTTGCCTTTGATTCCTGAGTGACCGAAACCCAGACGAGAGTGACCTTGTTGCCTTTCTCCAATTCCTCTATAGGGTCTGTCTGCAACCCAGAATCAATTGTAAATTAAAAGTTAGAGCAACTATCGCTTTAATTGCCACCTGGCTGTCCAAACATATGTTGATACATCTATCGGTCCCCCAGGAAACTAAACGGATTAATCACATAACAAACCAACTTATAATAAGCACAAAACAGAAGCAACACTAACCAGCTACAAAATTATCACATTTTTTACTTAAAAAACACGACAAAAACAAAAACTTTACGTCGTATTGTTCCCAAAAATAAGAAATCATTGAAAGGGGCTCATTTTTTGGTTTTAGAGCAGAAGCGGATTTACACATTTTTCAAGTATAGGCTGCTAAATATTTGCCGCCCAAAAATTATCATTTAATAATTTATTTTGCAACTTAGTAATTTAGTTAAATTTGCACACAAAAAAAAGATTTTCTGATCATCTGACTGATGATTTTGTATGGGGGAAATCGTAAATTTTTGGGAATTTCTAAGCTTATTTATAATGTACGACTATATTACAAGGTAATAATGTATGGTGTTTACACAATAATATACATTCGGTGAATATGGTTCCCAAATTTGCCACCCCTAAAATAAAAAAAAGTAGAATAAGTTAAGGAAAAATAGACGCGGTGACTACACAGCCTAACATCTCAAGACTCCACTATTATAAACAAAAGAAGAAACTAATGCAACGGCAGGCAAGCATAGTTAGATTGTACTATATTTAAGGCAGTACATAGAGGTGTGTTGGTTCCTACACTTATGTATGGTAGTGAATGTTGGGTTTGGCAGAAAAAGCATGAAAATAGGATTAATGCTGGATAAAGTAAAGAATAGTGAGATAAGAGAACGCTGTGTTGTAAAAGAAGATGTGGTTACAAAGATAGATAAAGGAATGCTTAGATGGTTTGGACACGTAGAAAGGATGGATGAAGGAAGATTGATGAAACAAATTTATAAGGCAAGTGTGAATGGACAAGTCGGTAGAGGTCGACCTCGGAGAACATATCTAGATCAGATCAACATTGTTTTGAAGAAAGGCCAGGTCAAGAGTACCAACAACCGACGAGCATGTATGAGAGCACTGATGAAAGTAGAGAAAGCAAAAGATGTGTGTAAGTACCGTAGCAAGTGGAAGGAAGTAGTCTCTGCTTACCCCTATGGGAAAAAGGCGTGACTATATGTATGTATGTTAATTACTTGTTTGTTTGTAACTAATATTTTTTATATTTTGTGCTGGTCGACTGTTTGTCGTGTATGTATGTATGTATGTATTTTTAAAATAAAGTAGCTTTTTCGTAACACTACTTTACTATCAGACGTTTAAATGGAACTAATGGAAAGTAACGGTCCGTTGCTATATCGCGCAATCACAATCAGATACAAAACATCTCTTTGCTATTTTCTCAGAGTGTATTTTGTTTACATAATAATCCTTTGGAATTTTATGGTTCAATTTAAGTATGCACTGAAGTACATCTCGAAGTTTAGATGCGATAAAAAGCGTCATAAAGTACTTGTAAATTTCGTGCCGAGTTTGAACTTGCCCCTTTCATTAGATAGTGTAGTGAATGCATCAAGTCGCCATAAAAAAGTAGTAAACACAAATGTGATGAGAAAAGCTTTTGTGTAAATGAAGTTCAAATATTTTACCAAAGTAAATAAAATTTGAAGTAATTTTCTACTAATTTATTAAATTAGTAAAAAAAGGCTACATGTATTAATTACTTTATTTAAAATACGAAAAATAAATAAACATACTATTTAAACTAACAATAAGAAACAACGTTTCTATGAAAAGGGTTTTCTAATCTAGTAGTTATAAGGTATGATCAGTGCTTAAACAAACTTGGTAGCTACGTTGAAAAATAGAGAAACGTATGTAGAATCTGATAATAAATTTGGTTTTTAAAAATGTTCTTTCGTTTGGTACCTTTTACTTAAAAAATAGGCCTTGTATTTTTAACCTACATTAAACATCACTATAGCACAAAAAAGCTTAAAAAAACACGTTTTTGTCATTGTTCTATATTTTATCGCCTTCAACACTGAAAAAAAAGTTTTAGTATTGATTTAAGCTCAAAGTAAACTACATGAAATTTTGAATTTAACATGGAAAAACCACAAACAAATGCCATTGGCTTGCTAAAAATGGCGCTTATCAAACATATTACGAATTTTTTGTTCTATCTTGGGTTCGGCGATTAAAACTCTCGATCTAATAACAAAACAATGTTTATTTCAATACAATAAATTTTATTTTCATTAACCACTTAGATATTCACTTAGCTATAAAACTTTTACAACTCTATATAACTATTTACATTTAATAATTCATGACCACATGGGCCGATACTGATTCTTGTTGTGATCGCTTCCCCTTTTATTTATCGATATCACAGTTCCAGATCATTCTACCTGTTTCTCCATTATTCGACGTGGCTTCGAGAGGTTGCGCGACCTTGCTAGGCCCCGTCGGTGGCTACAAAGCAAAGCGGTCGATTTCTCGGTCGCCGACAGGACCGGATTTGTAACAATATGAAGCACTAGCTTTTAGTACATGTCAAAGCTTATAAAAATAGTTTTTTGCATTTAGCTGCAAAAAGAACCCTACGATAACAGCACCTGAGTTACAATTGCAGCTGTTGTAAACACATGGAATACAAATTTCTCCCAAAACCATCATACATCGTTGGCATGTAGCATGTTTAACTTGAGATGAGGACATAATAAATCGTTTGTTTGAAGCTTACTTGAGATCAAAAAAATCGCCAAGATGTCAGTTTTAACGAGAGGCAATCGCGCTACTCGTTTAGCTTGGAATGTTATGGCAAAATATCCTATGAAAGCCCTATTTGTTTTTTAAATGAGATTGTAAAAGTGTGGAGAATACCAATGAAGCACAACTGTAGAATGTACCTATATCTTGTTTCGCTGCAACATTTTATAATGCCAATAAGTACATTAATGAAATACCATCGAAGTATTGCCGTGATATGCGCAATCAGTGGACTTAAATCCAATAAAGCATGTATGCGACATGTTTTAAAGAATAGTTTTTAAAAGTGGCAGATATTTTCAGAACCTCCAACAATTATTTGAGCCTTTGCATGTACCGCTATAACTAGTCAAGTAATAGTTGACTTGATTCTATCCTTGCAAAGACGATATAAAGCTGTTAATAATCGAGGAAGTCTCAACACTTATTCATTTATTTTATTTTAAAATAAAATTAAATTTAAATTTGTTTTTTATATTTGGCTGTTTTAGGTTTTTTAAAGTTTTACATTTTTACCAGATATACGACTCCCACGTTAATTAATTATTAAATTGTTATTTAATAACTTAATGTAGATAAGAGACGTGTATTGTTATGAACAGCACCCCTAGGACTATATGTTTGAATATATAATTGGTGGTGGAGGTCCCAAACCTTGCTTGAACTGTCCTCAATAAACATAATCCCTTTAAGATCGTCCTCCTGTATTTACTATATTGCTTCTTGTTGTTGTAAGAGATACTTAATCCTTTGATGTAAGACCTGTATTTTAGCATCGTATAAATTACCTGTGGCCTTTATTCAGGACGATCTTGTTCAATTTTGAAGAACAAGCTGATATTAGTTATGTTGCTTGTTAGTATGAATTTAATTAATAGACAATTTAATACCGATGAAATTATACCAAAATATTGGAATTTTCATTTCTTGAGAAGTTACGTCTAGCTTAAAGATTTTGTTTAAACGGTAGGTACACTCAGTGTAAAATTAAAGTTTAATAAAAGTTTATTTAAAAAAAAGGCCTTTAACAGAGTAGTAAAACATGTGTTCTATTTTAAAAGCAAAGGATTCTTTAAAAGCCATACTTAATATTGTTATGAGAATTACTGTAACTTATTAAATTAAATATTTGCAGATTTTTTTAGGTTAATATTTGGTCCACTTTCCAAAAGTTCGGATCAGTCAAATACAGTATTCGCTAATTTAAAATCGCATAATTTTTTAATTTATATAACAACTTTCCTAACAGCCAACGCTAAAACAGCCACTCAACAAATTTGGCTTTCAAACCAGAAACCAATCATAATATTCACGAAAAATTAACTTACTCAGCATAATTCTCAATGGAGTATTATCTCCATATTTGAAAAACTTCACCATGACCATGTTTTCAGCTGCTGGACTTGATTTAAAAAATGGTCAACAATACAAACCTTGCAAAAAATCTTTTTTTTAATTTAAAATAATAAAACAGTGAGGTATCTACAGGGTGGGTCCTAAGTCAGTTGTAATTAGATATGCTTAGACTTTGTTTTGTCTAGACTGAAGGTAGTCAGTTGTAAACTTAGGTGTGTTTTACCTATATTTTAGTTGACACTATCAGTCTAGGTTATGTTTGTTGTTTTCCAAAAATAATGAATATAAAGTTAAGAGATGGTTGTGATTTGTTTACGAAACTTTTTTCAAATATTAAACCCCTGTATCCACAAGGTATTAGCAAAATAGATTCAGAAACCATATAGGCCTATTTTACTGCAACAAAGATAATATTGTCAGACTTGTCAAATACTGTAAGTTTTACACAATCCGACAAGAAACGGATCTCAAATTTTAGAAATCCCCATGTGGCTGTAGAGACAGAGTTTATAAATGAATGAATGAATGAGTAAATAGAAGTCGTGAAAAAGGTGTAATTTTTACCTAGGCACTTTAGTATTGTCTGCTTTTTGTACCTTTGCAGCTCGTTTAGTCCCATTTTTCAATTCTCCTGTTAAGGAGTAGAACCTCATGTACTACTTTTGAACACTTCCTTGGTCTTGTATACAACCCAGGCAGTGCCTCCATTGGGCGGTGGCTTCACATTCGAAGATAATATAAGTGGCTACCTCCTCCTCATTCCATAATCTGTCAAACACGCCTATATTGTGCAGAGGTTTTCTCAAAGACCAGTGTCCTACAACTGTTCTAAGTTTTTCGCTACTAAGCGAGAGCAGCTTCCCTGTCTGCTTAGGTGAGGGTTCTTTCAGCATAAGTTTGCTGTGCCTAGCTCCCTCTGGCTGTGCCCACTTCAGCTAATTCTGAGAGTGGATCCAGCCATTGATCGCTGCTGAGAGTGGATCCAGCCATTGATCGCTGCTTTAACGCTGGCATTGGGTATCCCTATTATTGTTTCTGGCCCAATAAATGGGGTTCCAGAGCCCCGCCTAGCTAGTTTGTCCGCTTCTTTGTTACCAGAAATAATTTTATGCCCTGGCACCCACAACAAGGTAACCTTGTTATGGTTAGCCAATGCCAATACTTTGGGTGCCAGAGTTTAACTCCTTTGGCATGAGTGTATGGACAGGGATTTTAAGAGTGGGTTGATCGGGCCTTATATTGTTAGCTTTACTGTCAATTCTGTAAAATATAGAGATGTGTTTTAAGAAATGTTAGAACTGGAAAATAATCCAATTTATAAACATTTGTAGCCAGATTAGTTAAAGTTAATATGGTAACAAAATGAAGCACCCTCGCATTATAAAGTTATTGTGAGAGACTTTTTTAATGAGAATATTTATTTATGAATAGAATGGGAGAAGAGGTACCACTAAATAACCTCTAAACGATCCACAGATATCATAGTCTGCGGTATACTAAAGAATAAGTTTTATTCCGTTAAGATATTCCGTCGTCATATTGAGCATTTAAAGATAGAAATTTAATCAGAATTTAAAAACATTTCCGAAAGATTTGCGACAAAATTATGTAAAACAGTGTTTAAATGATGCACTGCATGCTTAGAACAGCATGGAAAACACTTTTGTAAGTTTATTAAACTGTACTAAAATTTGTGCTGATAGTAAATTTGTGTTACTATAATTTGATTTTTTAAAAATCCTCTTATACACTTTGTTTTAAAGAATTGTCTCTTTTCGTGAAATGTCAATAAGGTCCAAAAGGGGCTCCACCCGTATGGACCCTTATATCGCTCAGTTTCAGCCTTATTACATTTGTGCCAAATGCATTCAAATTGTAAATCTCATTTCAAGTTGTAGGTTTTCCCAAATATTTTAATCTTCAATTATCACATCTGCCGACTGAAAACGAGGTAGAGTTTAGTAAGGTAATTGAATGGCATTTTAAAGTGTTATAAATAATTGACCATTTAAAATAAGATTTGTTTAATTGTTTACGTTTATATTTACCTATTTACTCGCTTCCTTACTTTTGGTCCAGGTATATCTGGAACAATCTGGGCATCATATTTTTTTAATCATCGTAAAATATTACATTAATTTTTAGCTAATGTTACAATGAATCAGGCTGAATTAATTTGGTAACAAATCCAATTTTCTAGATGACATATGTTTTGTGTGCTGACCCATTTGATTGTCTATTAAAATAAAAAAAATGCCATTAAATTTTTTTAAATTAAAATTTTAAATTTTGTGTATTTGACAGACCATTCGAATTTAACAACTTCAAGGTATTTGTATTTTAAATTTGATTTGAATGGAGGTTTGATCATTCCAATTCTTTACTATCTATCCCAAACAATTACCGACCTGTTGAATAGCTCACAACTCCCCAAATTAACATACAAGCCTACTCCAAATCTGCCCATCAGCTCGTAACTGCAAGGAACTCCGATCATCCAGTGGCGTCTGCATAGTTTTTAAATTAATCTAAATCATCGAATATTTTGGACTGGTATTGAAAAAATAAGTTGCTTGTTAAGGGCATCTTGAAGACAAAATTTGAAACAACCGTCACGCTGAAAATTCTTTCATTGTTTCAGTTTATACCTTTCAAACTCAAGGTATTTCTATTATTTCAAAACTGATTTTTAGAAATATTTTTTTGTCCTATCTATATATTTTTTATTTCTTACTGTATAAAAACTGTTAACATTAAAAAATCTACATTTCTAATTTTTAGATATTTTTTTTACAGAGGGGAAATTATTTTCATGCTGACCAAGAGGCATTTAAAATTCTTGAGTAGGTCGGTAGATGTTTTATATATTAACTACGATTATGGTAGTTTCATTTTCGTGGGGGTGAGTGATATTTAAAAATTGAAGAAAAAAATAGAAAAATAAAGGAATTTTTAAAGTTCATCATCTTGTGGCCTTTAGATAAACTTTCTTTCAAACTCAGAGGCGTTCTTCAAGTAATCTTCAACTTTTAAAATAACCTGCCATAAATTTGATGTGCACAATTTTATATCAGTAACAACTTTTGTAAATTTTAAAACGAATTACAGTGCAACAAAAGTAGCTTGGCGGGTCAGAGATCACAAAATCTGCGCACAACGAAAACATTCGAATAACGATCCGATCGGCGACGACGAAATTTTCAGTAATCGTGAGTCATAAGTGCAATCGGAGGAAGAAGTTTACGTATGTGAAGTATATTCAGTCGAATATTTGTTATTTTAGAGGCTAGTCGCCCGCCAAGCTACTTCTGTTGCACTGTAACTATGAACGTTTTTCAGCAGTTAATAATTAAAAATACTATTAAAAACCACCGCAGTAAAAGGGTACATATTTATATTGTTATTACTGGCCCTGTTGTCTGTCGGCGTCAGCGAGTCGATCACAATTAGAAGGACTGCTATATTATGCGGGCTCCGCGATTAACACAAAAGAAAGGACCGGCAAATTCTAGAATACTGTGTCTAGCAGTTTCGGAATAAAAAAAATGATTGTTCGAGCACTTCCTAGAAAAAGATCGAATAGTTCCAAATGATGACGATTCTTCTAGAATCATGATTTGAAAATATAAAAAGGACAGCGGTCGCGAAGAAGTCAGTTTTAAAAGTTTTTGAAATAGTTCGAAGTCAAGTATTGTAATTGTAAAGTAAATATCTATGTGATTTGGAAAAGTAAAATTTATTGTGAAGAAATACTAAAATAAAAGTTGTTAGTCATTGTACTGAGATTTTAGAATTACCGAACCCAAGAAGTAAATATCGTAACAATATTATTAGAGGTGTTAAAGGGTAAAGAAACCCTCTAAAATATTACCATAAAAGTTAACAAATCCCCAGTAAATCATCTTTTGATTTTATTTATTAATAAACAGTCATTATGGATATATCCATAGGTAAAACGAAAACCATGACCATCGCTAGGGAGCCAATGAGATGCAAGCTGGTAATAGAATAAATAAAATAATAAAATCATGACCTAAATGTCAAATGGAATCTTAATTTTATTGTGCATTTTTTCAAGATAAAAATAACTCCTTTAATTTACACCATTTTTAAATTATTTACCATTGTATTATTAGGCTGTTCAAGATCTCATTTTTTGTAGGTTCCCTATGGATATGTATCTGACCAATTATTTTTTTTACATTATTCCACTCTTAATCGAATTACCTTCTAGTGCCAGTGCCTGTCCGTTACCGGACGTTGGCGATCATTCTGGCAATAACTATTTTATCAACTGCGGCCCTAAATAGACCCGTGGTGGAGGTTGCAAACCAAGTTCACAGTTTTTTAAGCCATGAGATCCTTCTTCTGCCTGGTCCCCTCTTTCCAAGCACCTTTCCCTGTAGGATAAGCTGCAACAGACCGTATCCTTCGCTGTTTCTCATGATGTGTCATAAGTATTCCAATTTCCGACTTTTGACTGTACTCATGATCTCCATTTCCTTGTTTAAAGTGTCGAGTACTCTTTTGTTTGTAGCATGGGATGTCCAAGTGATTCTTAGTATACGTCGATACAGCCACATCTCAAATGCGTCCAACCTCCTACTGGCTGCATCTTTTACAGTCCATGACTTAACTCCATATAGGAGCACAGGAAACAAATAGCATCGGACAACGTATTTCGAGAGAATGATCCCAACTCTCGTTGATTGTAGTTCCCAAATATGTTGTAGTCTCCTCTACCTTTTCAATAACTGTATTTATAATAAGCTGCCTGGGTGGTGGTGGATTTTTACTTGCCTTTCACCATGTATTTGGATTCATTCATATTTATATGTATTCCATATTCCTGATTGTTCATTGAAAGCTGGCTCATCATATTTTGTAGGTCCTCTAGTTTGCGCGAATCAGATGTTGCTGACTCTTTACCATTTAAAAGAATTCCTGCTGTTGAATCACACAGCACATTATTAAATATTTCTTTTGAATATATGTTAGATAAAAGTGGTGACAACGCACCCTTGTCGCACGCCCCGTTGAATTTTTATTTCATCAATCATCAGTCGAATTACCAGAAACTATAATTAATTTAACAATTTATTCATTTAAAAAGCAGTAAAAAAAATATTGTTTGCAATATGAGTGTATTACAACGAAAAGTAGGCAAGTTTAAGAAATTATACCACTCGCTTTCAACTTAATTGTATTACATTTTTTTTAAGGTTAACATTTATAATGGTTTTATAATTCCAAATTCCACCACGAAGCACGTCTCTGGCCACCAACACAACTTCTTTCGGGAACTTCCGCCGTCGAGACGATCCGAATTTATTCTCGGTCAGCATCCGCCGCGATGCAGTTAACTCCCGAATCGGGCACGGGGAGTGTTGGGAGTTGCGAATTGGAAGTTTGGGAGTTACGCGCTCGAGGTAATAAAGCGGCAAAGGCCGCTGGGATGTATCACGCTTACGATTATTTTCGATACAGTCCGGTGCAATTCCATTCGAGGAAGTACAGAGTGACAGGTACGCGTGAAAGGTGTATTGTGAAAGTTATAAGTTTTTCTTTATTTTGCTTTATTGAAGGTTGCGAAAAAATGGTTATGTTTATCGAAAAGGTGCTGGGCTTAAAGTCCGTAGTTTAAAACATTAAATGATGGCATCAAAATAAATTTATCCTCTTGACTGCGCCAATTTATTTTTTAAATTACTTATAACTAATATGTATTACCCAATTTTATATAAATACAATAAAATAACCAGTATGTATGATTTTTCTACCAGTATTTATTAATTATTTGCAATTGAGTTATAATTAATATTAAGTTTCTTATTATAATTATAATTTTTTTTAAAGTAAAATATTTACAATATTTATGTAAATCATTTTTTGGTGGTCATTAAATTCCTATACAAATTAAAGTAATAAATACATTTAATTATAACTTATGTCCTTGACATACTCAGTCTATATTTTATTTGCCAAGTGTTATTAATTTAAACATTTTCGTAAACGTTTTCAATCGTTTATGCTGGGTAAAACGTTTTATGTCAAATTTATTGTTTTTAGAAAATAAGGTAAACATATTTAAAAGTTGAAACATCCAATTTTAAAATTACCATTTACCAAAATAATTCAGTTTCCCTGTAGTAGCTTTATTTGAGCATTACTACAAAAAAGGTTTATACACATTTACGAAGTGACGACCATTAAAAGAGTTATTCCTGCAGCTGATTTGGGCTTACGTCAACTTTGGCTCAGAAAGTATCAAAAGTTTTAATGGGAAAAAAATTAAAAGAAAGGACTTTTTTTAGACTAACTAGTGTTACAAACTCAGAAAAGCCTGAAGCCTTATTTGAGAACCATAATAGACAAATAATTATTTTTTCATTAACCTTGTACAAAGTAATTACCATGTTTTTGGTATACTTATTAATATAAAATGGAAAGAAATTATAATGTTTTCAATAAGTAATTTAGGCAATTTAAAAGTCGTCGTACTTAAAATCAAGAATAATTATTATACAAGCAATTCCTAAAAGCCTATTTGAGATTAAAACAAATGATTTAAGATATGTTATATGTTTTTATAAGTTCGCTTTTGACAGCAAAATGGATCCATATGATCTAGATGATTCTAGTTCTGGAAGAACGGTCGATATTTTCTTCATTAAAAATTAATCTTTCAAGGTGCGATGAACTACGCAATTATAAAAATTTAATGCTTATTAAGGAATTTCATTTATTGGGTACCATTTAACACGTTTATTGCCAACAGTTATTCAATGGTACATCAGCTGTACCGCCCAAGTTTGATCGAATATGTTTACTCAAACCGCGCTACACCCATGGGTTTATGTGGCAACTCTACAAGATCTTGAAATACACCCATGGGTGTAGTTGGCAACGAACGTGTTAACTGATGTGTTCTCAGTGGCTCTCTCTCTCTCTATCAGTCGTACTCTCAAAGCTGAGAGGTCGTGATTCCATGATTTTCAATTTGTGTTGTTGATGATCTGCTTCCAAAGTGTTCTATCTTCTGTGTCTCTAATGATTGTTTGTAAGGGTCTTCCCGTAATTTTCTTTACCTGGTTTACCCATCTGGTGGGAGAGCGACCCCTTGTCCTCTGGCCTTCTATTTTTCCTTGTATCATCAATTTTTCCATGTTGTCTCCTTGTCTTCTGTTTATATGCTCATAGTATTGGAGAATTCGTCGTCGGCATATTGTTGACAGTCGATTCTCAGTGGCTAAAGACAGTAAAAGTGATGTTTTACTGTCAATGGGTGTCACGCGCAAAGAATCCTGGATATTTTAAAACAGCGCCGACACCAATCATGTGCAAGTTTTTGTGAATGACTGTAAGGTTTTGTTGTTGTCTTTGTAGCTTCTTCAGAGAAAGCGTGTGAATCTAATTTAGTTTAAATGCAAAGTGAACCTTGGTGATTAAATTCCAATTCATATTGATAAAGAATTTGGTAACTGTGATAGCTTGGGTGCCTTAAGATCAAAAACCACAAAATCCCATCTCAATGATCTTTTTCTGCAATGTGTTAGGTTATTATATTTAATTATATTATGAATTGTCGAATTGTCCTGCGAGGTGTGCCCTAAAATTTTCACCTGATGGTTAATATTATGCATGATGCCCTAAAAATTAGAGTGATGAAAGTGAATGTAACCATGACGAAAGTAAGGGTTTTTAAGATAAAAGATAGCAAAACAAATTGCGAGGTGTTGATTGAAGGAGAAAAAGTGGAACAATTAAATGATCTTGGGTTCAAAGTTTACGAGAGACGTAAAGTACGGCTTTGTTATTGAGCGATGGGTGTTATGTTGAGTTTGGCAGAAGAAGCTCGAAACGCTGCGGAGATGAGTAGTCCGAGAAGTGTAGCCGGAGTGACTCCTAATGTATAAAGTGAGTAATAGTGAGATAAGGAAACGCTGTAGTGTGAAAGAAGATGTGGTAACAAAAATAAAGAAATGTTTAGATGGTTTAAGCACGTAGAGAGGATGGATGAAACAAGATTGAAGAAACAGATTTATAATGGTCGACCTAGGCAAACGTATCTTGATCAGATCGAAATTATTTTAAAGAAAGAGTGCCAGCAAACGACGAGCATGTATGAAAGTGCCGATAAAAGTAGAATAAGCAAAAGATTGATGTTTTCTCTTCCTTTATTTTAGAGGATCTCTGGGCTTTGTCTGTTACGCCAGTTAAACCGTAAAGAAGAAGCACAATAAAATGATTTTTGATCCAACGCTTTAGCTAAATTACACTTTAATAATGCGAAAATGAGTATAGAATTCGGGGTAAATTGCATTAAAAAAATGAGCAAAGTCACTTCTTAAAAAAATTAATTATAGGCTGGCTTATTTACTGAAAACCTAAAAAATGTGAGACGCGGAAAAATACAATTCATCGTCTGTGTAATATTCGTAAATCTGTGAATAGCAAGATGTAGGCGACGTTGAAATATGATACAAGGAAGGGAGCTTTTCGTTAGTGTAACATTTTACGACAATGTGTCGTAATAAAAGTAGACATTGAATTCGAGAGTTACCCTAAGAGGCCACAATATACGACTGTTTTCTTTACTGCCATTCCAGTAATAGAGTGTGATGCTTGAATATCATTAAATGTTAACTCGTTTTGAAATATTATTGATTATTTAATAGCTGGCTTCGCACGGGTAGACAAAACTAAATTAAAAAAATTTATTAAAATAAATTTTAGCCCATGCTACTCAGGGAGAGAGTAGCTTTTAACAATTGAAAGAATTTTTAGAATTGGTTCAGCAGTTCAAGAGATTACGTCCTAGATAAATACAAACATGTAGGGTCAAGATTTGGTACTAAACCATCATTTATTGTGAACTTGATTACAGCGCCACCTATCGAAACCTAGCATACCTATGAACCATCGCATTGTGTAAATAGGAGCTTAATTGATATAGTATTTCAGAAGTTACACTATAACTAACAGACGCACCAGCGATTTATACAGTGCATAAAGTAATGCATAAATTCATTATTAGTAATTTGAAAATATTCCGAAACAGCATTTTTGTCCACCCTTTACCAATTTAAATTTCATTACATTCTTGCGGTTGGGCCATTGGAATAAGCATCTATGTCACCTAAATCTTTTGATCCTCTGTGACTACCGCTGTGTCTTCAGTGCATTAGAATTCCAGTTCGCTGTTTTTGACAAACCGCAGGATTTCTGTTGGCCCTGTCTCATTTAGATCACATGGATCCATTATCATGCGGCCCCAGGTTTGATACCTGTACACCGCTAGCATCGGGCAGCAACACAGAATGTGTATGCTTCTCTCTTCGCCGCATAGTCGGCAGTTTTTCTCAGCCGTCAGCTTAAGTTTGAAGAGATGCACCCTTAGTGCGATGTGGCCAGTGAGCAGGCCAAGCGTGCTGCTTAACCTACTCCGGTTCATTGTCCAGAGTGCGTCTGTCCTCTTCTGGAAAGGTTTTTCATCAGCTGTCTTGATGTGCAGCCAGTATTTGCATTCCACTAAGCGATATTTTCTTGTTTAAGGATTAGTTTCAATTCATGTTTCGCTTCGGCAATTGGCAATCTGATCAACTGGCTTCTTGGTTCTACCAGGGTCCCATTTCGTGCCAGTTCTTCGGCTACCTCGTTGCCATTTATCCCTGTATGCACAGGAATCCATGTAACCCAGTGAGTGCCTGCATGCAGTCCCACACCATCGATGATGTTGTGGTGCAACTCACGAGGGCCCCAATGACCGCGCGACTGTCAGTGAGAATATCAATCTCACTGTTGGTTACTCTGTTTTCTGTCAGGTGCGTAGCACACCTGAGTTTGGCATAGACCTCGGCAAAATGAAAAAATGGCAAATCGAGGCGTATTCCTGCAAGGGGTATGTTTTCTTTGTGGTTGCAGGATGCTCCAAACACACCAGCCCCGTAGCGTTCCTAGTACCCTGATCCGTCAGTGTACTATCGTTTCTCTCTTGGGCTGGCCAATGGTGTTTTCTTCAACTGGTTGGTATTTTTTGAAATTGAATTTAAATTAATTTGTGATACATTTCTGGAATCAGCTTAGCAAGGAAAATCCGAAAATTAAAGGAAAAATGATGTTTCATTAAAAAAAACTGGTGTTGACGTCATCACTTAAAGGTTATTTACCCTGTATGATGGATTGTTCTTTTAAAAAATAGTAAATTATAATAAAAAATCGACATGTTTCGAGATTTTTTCCTATTACTGTTTATTTAACTAATAATGAATTTATGCGTTACTTTATGGACGCACTGTATATGTAAAGACATGAAGAATAACAAAAAGTAGGATTTTTAAATGACTGTTGTAAAAATCTTCCTAAAAATTTAACAAATTTAGGAAATTCTATTCGTGCCTTTTAACCATGGAATTATTTTGAAAATGTATCATTTGCAATTGCTGCTTTGAACAACTGAGTTTTCATAGAAAATTAAATGCACTTCTGATTTATGATCATCATTATCAAAGTTTTATTACATCATAAATTATTATCTGTTTAATAAACGCAAAGTTGTATACCAACGTAAAGAGGAACTTTACGCATGTATTTTTATATTTATTTGTTCCGTTAGATAAACTATCTTATACAGGGTGAGTCATAGCTATTGGGACATTGAGTAAGCGCAATAGACTTTCTCATAACATCCAAGAAAATATAGAAATCTAATCTTTCACATATACCACTACAATTTACAAACTGCAGCAATAATAATTTAACTTTTAATTTCTATAATAATGCAATTAATTAATAATTGTAATAACCTTGCTATGCCTACTTGAATTTTTAGCATAAAATTTAAGTAGTAAAAAGTTCTTGTTCCTAATAATGGTTATTGTTACCTTTTAAAATAAACTATCTTGTTTTTAATTGTAATATTTAGTGAAGTAATATCTCAGGTGTTGATTATATTTGGTAAAATTATTGCGTGGTCGTAGGAAAAATAGTGTACATTACTCGTGCGAAAGTAATTTTTCACACTCGTTACTATTACCAAGATAACTTTAATAAGAAATTTAATACACTTTCATCAACCGATTTGTGACTCTTGCAAGAAATGCGATTTATTCAATGTTAAAATAAAAGCAGCCGATGAAGATGAAAATGAACTCCATCAAAGAAGGGCTCGGATTGCTAAAGATTGCTTTATAAAGGACACCGAAATGGTCAAAGAAGAAAACTCGGCAGTTATTTGTTTTAATTTAAAGAAGACTTTACCTACACCTGTACAATTTACTATAACAAGAGGGAGTTATTAACCTATGAACTGCTTTAATATTCGTGAAATGGCTACTAATAACTCATACATGTTTGTGTGGGATGAAACCTTTGCCTTCAGAGGTCCTCAAGAGATTGGATCTTGCATTTTATTTAACATTAATTTTTTTATATTTCCTACTTAATTTACAATCTGTTCAAGAATAGAACAATAAGTAAATGTTGTGTATATAGAAAATGGCTTGTGGGGTCAAAACCCTGTGGTTTTACCCGCTGATTATTTAGTTTTTTGTATAAACTGCTTATGGCCTAGGACAAGATATGAGTTACAGAGACAGTAAAATTACATATAGGTTAAAATTGTAAAGTAAAGATAAAATATAGTTCTTGTTTGGACGCGGTGGAGGGGCGACCACGCCCCACTCACATGAGACCTAGTTGTTGTTTAAAAGGTATAACTAAAACATTAGGTTACAAAATATTTATACTAGAATCTGTTTGTGAGGTCATAAGGGTTAACTTTTTAAGTCTGCGTCTGATAATTGGTTCAGTAACTAGATTTTTGGCGAGGCTATTGGGATGAAACTCTAGTCTTTTGATGTATTTTCCACTAAACACTTTAATTTCTTCTTTGACCGAGGGAACTTAAATATCACGTGCAATGATATTATTAGGCACAAACCAGGGTGCACTTGTTCTTCTTTCATGTGCCCTATCTGGTCTCCCGAACGGTGGCTATCACTCTGGCTAGAGCATTTCGATCTTCTGCTAAGTGTATAAGTTCTCCTACTGAACGTATATTTGTCCATTCACGAATATTATTCAACCATGACTGTTGCTTCTTCCAGGTCCACGGCGCCCCTTTATTTTCCCCTTCATTATACACGGCACTTGTTGTTGTTTTATTCCAAGCTGTTTTTTTTGTGAAAACATGTTTCTTCCAGGAAAATCTTCTATCTATATGGATTCCAAGATATTTGGTATCTTCTGACTGTGGTATTTCTTGACCATTTAAAGTAACAGGGGGACAGTTTCCTCGTCTATGTGTGAAGGTAACATGATTAGATTTGCCTTCGTTGACAATGATACGCAACATTTTTAAGCATTCATGTAAATTGTCAAGATTTGTTTAAAGAATTTGTGATGCCATTCGGGGGTCTGAGTGTAAGGCTAGTAAAGCGGTATCGTCGGCGTAAGTTGCAGTGATTGTATTGTGTTATGTGGGTAGATCAGATGTAAATAATAAATATAAAAGTGGACCCAAAACGCTGCCTTGAGGGACCCCCGCTTTTATCGGATGAAGTGTTGAATGTTCGTCTAAATATTTTACCACAAAATGTCTGTCTGCAAGGTAGGATTTAAGGATGAGGAAATAGTTTAAAGAAAGGAGTTTTCTGATCTTGAAAAGTAGTCCAGTAAGCCAGACTTTATAGAATGCCTGGCTAATGTCTAGGAATATAGCGGAGCAAAACTTTTTATCTTCTAGGTCTTGCATGATTTTGTTGGTGATCCGTTGTACCTTCTTAATCTAAACGACTAATTTTGTATTTTGACCAATGCGGATATCAGAATCGTAATATTAAACTGTCATTACTATGTAATTACGAGTATATTATTTAAGTATTTTTTTTTCTTTCTCAAAAAATACTCGGCGCTCAACTACTAGTTAGTTAAATTTAATTAAGTTAAATTGGTTGAAAATGTAGATTAGTCCGCGGACTGATTTAACCTATTCCGTCGAGTTGGATGAAACTGATCTTGTAGAGATCTACTAAGATTAGCACAGAAGTCAAGTTACTTTAATATAATTAACAAAGATTTTTTAACATTATTTAGTTATTGTTTGTTTAAAAAAATATGTGGTAGTTTAATACGAGCACTGAAATCACTTTACGAGGATTCCACTGCTTGTGTCAGGACAAACGGAGCATGCACGGTCTGGTTTAACATTGAAAAACGTGTAGGACAGGGATGTGTGGCTTCGCCATGGCTGTTTAGCTTAAACGTAGACGATTGTTTAAAATTTTCTGAAAGAAAGTGCGTATGGATTGAAAATGAATGATTTGATCGTCAAACGATCATGTCATATTAGCGTTATCTGAGGCCAATAATAGCAAATAATTCTCCCAAACTCTGCTGTCCCATATATCGTTATCGTTAGATAGCGGTTAGCTTCTTGTCAAAATTCAAAATAAAGGTGGGCAGAACGATGGTTAATGTTATGCATGATGCCCTAAAAATCAAAGTGATGAAAATAAATGAAAGCAAAACGAAAGAGAAGAAAGCATGTGACATGTACGTTGAAAACGATATTTTCAATTTTTTGTAATATGCCTATTCTTCAATCAGTTTGGTAAAATACGAATAGGGTTCAAAGTTATAAGAAACCATCGCTCGTGGAAAATGTTACGATATCACTTTGAGATTTCATTATTTTTCTGGTATATTTTTTTATTACATCTTGTAATATTTTTATATCCCGAATATGGCTATATGTTGCTGTTTACCATGTTTTTACAAAATAATAAATATCCTTTTATCCAATTTAGTTTAATCAGACTATAAAAATGTTTATTTCGTTCGTTTAAACAAAACCATTCAACTTCGTAAATAGAACTTTCTCTGATCTTCTGTTCTGTTACGTAAGTTAGTAAACACGAAAAATAAAAAATAAGTCATTTCTTTAATGGCAAGATCAAACAAATAATAGAAATTATACATACATACATACATTCATACAGTCACGCCTTTATCCCATAGGGGTAGGCAAAGACCACTTCCTTCCACTTCCGCTACGGTTCTTACACGCATCTTTTGCTTCCTCTACTTTTATCAGTGCTCTCATACATGCTCGTCGGTTGTTGGTACTCTTGACCTGGCCTTATTTCAAAACAATGTTGAATCGAGATATGTTCTCCGAGGTCGACCTCTACCATTCACACTCGCCTTATAAATTTGTTTCGTCAATCTTCCTTCATCCATCCTTTCTACGTGTCCAAACCATCTAAGCATTCCTTTATCTATCTTTGTAACCACATCTTCTTTTACACCACAGCGTTCTCTTATCTCACTATTCTTTACTTTATCCAACCGAGTCACTCCGGCTATACTCTTGATAAATCATAAAAAATCTGCATAAAAGTCTAAGTATTCTTCATGCTTGTGGTCGTATTGTATAATATTTATAACTTTCTTAACTTCTTCAGGAACAAACGTTATTTCCCCGATAACATTTCATATTTTTCAGCATGCTACGGAAGTTTGCTAAACCCGAGAATATTTTCATTGGCTACTTGTGCTGTTAAGATTATCTTGTTGATAATCTTGGATATATTTGGCGTGTTATAAGAACAAAGGTCACGCAATTCACGACTGCTAATCAAATACTTAAAGGGAGAAAGAAATAATTTTCCGTAAATCCGTGACTCGACCAGAAAAGTGAAAAAGTAGGTGGAGATAAAAAAATACATCATAGCTCAAAAAGATAAGAATTCAATTCAAACGCAATGAAAGATCGTCTAGCACTGCGATTCTGTAAAAGATAAACAGTTGGTAAGATTTAAAGTAATTTTTCTTTTAAATTCTTGATAAAAATATCCATGGAAGATCCATGTCAGTATTTTGTCGAAGAGAAAATGATTTGCAATCAATCTTTGATAGTCTAGTAAATGAGGATATTTTAGAAGCTGAGTAAAGAAAAATAAGGTGCAGTTTTAAATTTGCAAATTCAATTAGAATTATGTAACACTCTGTATGTTGTAATTAAAATATTGGTAGTTTAGCCGATAACTTAACGTCTTGGCCACGTAGGGCTAGATGTATTTAACTGGGTTGAATATAACCATGATATACTTAAATTCTTTGTTCTGGCTTACAAATTAAAAAATCTTTAAATATAAACAAAAACGACAAGAGATAGGTATAGAAAACCCTAAAAAAATTGACTTTATTATACCTACAGAAAAAAAAATACAGGGTGTTTTGTTTAAATAACGTACCTTTGATATAATTTATATATATATATATATATATATATATATATATATATAAAATTGAAAAAATGTTTGTATGTATGTGGTATGTCGTTCATAAACTCCCAAAGGGCTAGACCGATTGGGATGAAATTTTCAGAAGTTGTTTTATAAATACCAGGGGTGATTTTAGGGAAAAAAAACTTTTGTGTAAAAGGGGTGGGATGGAAATGAAATATAAAACTGTTAAAACTAGTGTCGAATTCGTAGTTTTCAAGGTCGCTGAGTTTGCTAGTAACATTCCCAATTTTGTTAACACCTCTACGAAAGGGGGATGGAATATAATAACTATCAAAAACGGCTGATATTAGTGTCAAATTCATAGTCTTAGGGGTCGCTGAGTTTGATAGTAACATTCCCATTTTTGTTAGCACCCCTACGAAAGGCAATGAGAAGGGGATGAAATGTAAAAACTATTAAAAACGGCTAATATTAGTGTCGATTTCATTGTTTTCGGGTACGCTGAGTTTAATAGTGACATTCCCAGTTATGTAAGCATCCATACAAAAGAGGTGGAAGAGGGATGAAATATAAAAACTATTAAAAACGCCGATATTAGTGTCAAATTCATTGTTTTTGGGGTGGCTGAATTTGATAATAATATCCCTAATTTGGTTAGCACCCCTACGAAAGGGGGGGGGTAGGTGATAAAATATAAAAACTATTAAAAACGCCGATATTAGTCTCAAATTCATAGTTTTTAAGGTCGCTAAATTGATTGTAATATCTCCAATGTTGTTAGCACCCTAACGAAAGGGGGGGGGAAGGGAAAGGAATATAAAATCTTAAAAAAACGCTTTATTAGTGTCGAATTTATAGTTTTCGGCGTAGCTGAGTTTGGTAGTAATATTCCCAAAGCAGGCAAGCCAACGTTCGGGCAGGACAACGTCTGCCGTGTCCGCTAGTATATCATAATAAGAAAGAAACCGACGCGTATAGGATGCCCCTCCTTACATAAATGATTATTTCAAAAATAACTTTTATATTTTATAAAAATTAAATCTTTAATAAATCCAAAACACGACAATAATTTTTTAAATTTCCTAGTGTAAAATAAATATTAGCCATACATTTCTTTGTAAAAAAATGCGATGATCAAAAAACATGTCAGTCGAATTTTGTAGTTTTGAAATGTCCGCAAAAAAACCTACCAAAAAGCTCTAAAAACCGATAGAGGCATTTTCATAATATCACTCAGGAAAAGTTTTTCCGTAACAAGCTTTTTATATTCATATCCTTTTCAGTGCCTTTTATAAAAATGATGAAGTCACTAGTCAGAATCGATTCGACCAGCGTACTTTCGTAGGGAGATATGACGGGGTAAAATGTCATTGAAATTGGAAGATATCAATTACCCCAACAAAAAAATATTTATAATTTAACAATTGGGTCGGGCCTGATAAAGGCTCTTGGGCACCTCGATCCTGAGATCTTTTGTGCCATCCCTTGGGTTAGTTATTATGTGTCTTTTGGGTCCAATTTGAGCCCATTGAAGTACGCGATCAATGATCTTGCGTGCAATTTCTAAGATCTTTGTAGGTAGGAGTTGCTTACCAAACGATCTTACTATTTTTTGTGATAGTGTATCACATTCTATTAGATGGTGTACATATTCGTTGTCCTCGCCACATAATCTGCAGGAATCATTCTCCACCTGGCCCATCTACTTAAAAAAAATACCAAAACACTTTCCCATTAAAAGAATTAATTAATTGTGTGTTAAAAATTGATCAAGTCCTATAAATGATTAAAGCTCATTGGATATTTTTAGAAACAAAGAATAAAGTTTCATCCAAATAATAATAATTTTTCCGTAAAAGTAAACAAATCTGAAAATTTCAATTTTAATCTCGAATAAGTTTTGTTTTACCCATTGCTATATATTCACTTGTTCAAAAAAAATAAAAATAATTATAAAAAATGGTAAAATCCCAGGTAATTTAAATGAAAAAGGTATCGTCTTTGGGGTCTAATATGAATATAAAGAGCTTTTTTGGTTTGATATATTTTTTTGCCATAAACTAAAAATTTAGGGGGCGCTGCGAAAAAAAAATCAAGTTGATAAATAATTTACACCCCAATAAAGATATTTGTAAACAAGCTTGAAAAGTGCTGGACTACCTCATGTACAAAGTCAAGCTAAAAGACTAGTAAGCCTTTCGCCAAGGAAAGCTTAACAGCTTCTCGAGTTGGACAAGAAAGACTTGAAACTGGTAACGGGGCTCCTCACTGGACACTGCCCTCTGAGGTATCACCTTAAAAATATGGGCAAAACAAAGAGTAATAGTTGCCGCTACTGCCAGAACTTTGCTGAAACTGCAGAACATTTGTTTTGCGAATTCCCAGCGCTTTTCTGCAAGAGGCTTAAGTTTTTTGGAAGCGGCCTTCCTAAAGCTCTTCGATATCAGAAATTTAGCCCCCAGGAAACTGATAAACTTTGATCGAAGTCTCAGAATCCCGGGCCTTGAATAGATTAAGGGTTATGCACAATGACTAGTCAGTGTGAAACACTTGAGTTTCCCAAAACAATGGAACAGCTATTTTATTATGAATTACTCATATCTTAAACTGTAAAAGCAACATGTTTACATGCATTTGCGTCAGTAAAAAGCAGGAATGCTATATCGTAGATCACCAATAACGATTATGATGAAATTTTTTCGTTGCAGGATGTCATTTCATAATATAAAATTAACAGCTTTGGGATTTTTTTTAAACATTTACAATAATGACCGTATTTGTGTTCTAGAGGCCGCTGCTGTGGAATTAAGTGTCTCTTTTAAGTACAAAGTTATTTATTTTCGATCCTATGTAATGACTTTCGAGTTGTACTGTGTGTCTTACAATCATCATCATCATCATCATCACTCAGCTATAGTAGTCCACTGCTGAACATAAGCCTCTCGTTTATTTTGCCACTCTGCTCTATCTTGAGCCATTTGTATCCAATTACCACAGATTCTTTTGATGTCATCGGTCCATCGTGTGGGGGGGCGCCCTCTACTACGATAAGCTTCGTGCCTCGGACGCCACTCCAATAGTTTTTTAGACCATCTTTCGTCAGTTCTTCTAGCTACGTGGCCAGCCCAGTTCCACTTTAAAGTTGTTATTTTTTCGATTACATCTATAACACCTGTTCTTTGGCGAATAATCTCATTTGGTATTCGGTCTCTGAGGGAGATACCCAGAATAGCCCTCTCCATCGCCCGTTGGGTGACATGCAGTTTCTTTGCTGACTTTTTTGTAAGCGTCAATGTTTCGGCTCCGTATGTCATCACTGGTAATATGCACTGATTGTATACTTTTCGTTTTAGACTGATGGGAATATCCGACTTGAAAACATACTTTAATCTTCCAAAGGATGCCCACCCCAAGCCTACTCTCCGGAGAAGTTCGCACGTCTGGTTGTCCCGTCCTATTCGGATCTCATGACCCAAATATTTGTTTTTAATACTGATATCTAAATATTTATAACGTCAACAAAAATTATATCAGCAGTGAACTCTGCATAAACCCTTCGTTTTTTGTCAAATCTTTAGCTTCCTAGTCCTAGAATAATGATGAAAGTCATGAAGCAATTACTAAATATTATGGTATGTAACACTTCACGTATTGATTACGCCTTTTAGGGCAGTAAGCAAGTTTATCTTAAATCGAAAATGCAGAAGTAAAGGATATTAATAGTGATACGAGTGAGCAAGAAATCAATATAAACCACGTGAGTGTTCACACTATTTTAAGTGGTATTTAAACTTGTTTGAAATAATCAGGTAGTAGTTCGCTCGTTGTTGGAACCAAAACGAAGTTCATACCCAAATTATTTCGACGTGTACGTCTATGGATATGTTGATCCACACTACATTTTTCCAACTATCGAGGTTTTCATTTCGGTAGGTGAATTTTTATTCTCCAGTCGATGCCATTCATATTGCGTGTTTTGAGCATTCCGAATTAAAGTTACAAGAATGCACGAAGGTCGGAGCTTTTGGAAGAGTCTGTGGTTGTATTCTCGTCACCCACCGTTAGTGTAGATGTTAACAAACCCAAATGAAAAAATCAGTCGAGCACAAAATAAAAGGGGTTGATTTATATGTGGTTTCGTAAATAAGCTCGGAGATTTAGCTGTTACCGAGAACATGCTCTTGTTATTTTCACGCAGTTCAAATAAATTTGCCCATTACTTTGGAAATATCTACTAGTTTTAAAATATAATATCTGCTTTTTAGAATAACTATGAAGAAGCATATAAGTAGGAACAATGCTGCGGAGAAGAGTAATCTGAGAAGTACAGCCGGAGTGACTCTGATGGATAAAGTGAGGAAAAGTAAGATAAAAGAACGCTAAGGTGTAAATGAGGAGATGGTTTGGACACGTAAAGAGGATGGATAAAAGAAGATTGACGATAAAGATTTATAAGGCAAGTGTGAATGGGCAAGTCAGTAGAGGTCGAGCTCGACGAACGTATCTTGATCAGATCGACATTGTTTTAAATAAAGGCCAGGTCAAGAGTACCAACAACCGACGAGCATGTATGAGAGCACTGATGAAAGTAGAAGAAGCGAAATATGTGTGTAAGAACCGTAGCAAGTGAAAGAAAGTGGTCTTTGTGTACTCCTACGGGAAAAAGGCGTGAATATATGTACTCGTATGTATGTATTAATATTTTGGTACTTGGTCAACATTTGCAGCTGCTACTTACCTTGTTATATACACACAGACTGACGTTTATAAACATAAATGTTTGTTTTATGGAGATTTACTTGAAGTGTTTGGGTTGTTCTTTGTGAATTTTTGTGATTCTTTGGATTTTAATTGATAAAATAAATCAGTACCATTATTTATAAAACATAATTGGCTTTGGTAAAAGATATTATTCAGTTCCTAGCTGTAATAAATACAAGACTTTTTTAAGTAGCCTGAGTTTGTTACCGATGTGTATTCGATATTAAGTAATGTTACTAAAGTTATAACCATTCTTAAAAAGTATCATGTATTTAAATAAGAGTTTTAAATAATACATCCCCTTATAGAGTTTGCAATATGTACTAGAATAGGCCGAGCCGTTTCTACTTTGTTTACGTTACTTGAATCGACAAGCCACCGCAATTCCAACGACAATGTCTGAAAACATTGGGGACTTCTATAAGAAACTACTAGCTAATTCCAGAGACGGCTGTAGGTGTATTGGAAGTTGGTCAAGATGTGAAAAGCTGCAGTTTTTATTGGACGAGCAGTTAAAAGATATACAGTTAAATATCAAGAAGTATTCCGATCTATATTGTCGGAGTATTTTCTTGTGAATAAATGTGATGCAATAAACAGATAGTAGTTAATTGTCAAATAGTTGTTTTTAATAAACGAACCCAAGTTTCGTAACAATACCATCACAGCCCCATCTAATGGCAATAAAAATGGCGTATAACCTTTTAAATAGGAAAGATCTTTGGAGAAGTATTTGTTTACTATAATTCAGTTTATTAATCGAAGTCACGCTCTCTATTTTGTAAAAAAACTCTTAGTGCTTGAAAATGAAGAAGGTAATTTTTTTCCAAATATAAATAATTTTTTCAGCAATTTGTGATGCGGTTATCAGCTATAGGAGTTACAAAATTTTAACAATTAAAAAGGTAATTAAAAAGTGACATTTTTTTTCCAATTTATCTTTAGGATTTAATTTTATAAATCACTATTACTGTCAAAATTTTTTGTTCATTTCGTTCGGTTAATCACGTATTCGATTCTTTCATAAATCAAATGGGACAAATTTATGAAATCTGTTAAAAGCACAGTCATATATTTCTTATTTCCTAACGAACAGCGTGATTATAATCGTTAAAAATGATAGTTTGTTTGTGTTTTTAAATATATATATATATATATATATATATATATATATATATATATATAACTTCTTTGGTGGTGCAGACCAGGCTCTATGGTCCCGTAGTCACTTATTTCTCTTGTTATTAATCTAAAGGTGTTGAAGTACTATGTCTATCCTAAGGAAGTGGGTAATGGTGATTTTATGGGGTAATAGGTCTAAGGAAAGACTAATTTTCATGTTAATATTTGAGTTTGGAATTTAACATATTTAACTACTAAAGAAGACTGGTGTAAGGACGTTATCGTTCCGATTTACAAGGAAAAGGTTCGCAGCAGGACTGTAAGAACAATCAATGCATTAGTTTACTCAGCATCGGTAAACTGTATGCAAAGATATTGATTAAAAGAGTGACAAATAAAACTGATGAGAAAATATGGGATGTGCAAGCAGGATTTAGAAGGGAAAGAAATGTATGGATCAGGTCTTTTAATTACAAGGCATAGTCTAAAAATTCTTGGCTAACAGTTAAAAGGTCTACTGCGCTTTCGTAGACTTGGAAATGGCCTATGACAGAGTGGTGAGGAATAAATTGTCTATGTATGTGGTGAGCAGATGTTTAATACGAGCACTGAAATCACTGAAAGTTTAATTTTAGGGTTAGCCTAAAACATCCAGATGGTCGTAAACGAATCTGGCGAACACCAGGAGAGAAGAATATCTCAATTTCTCAATAAATGTAATGAATATAAATGCAAACCCTGAGTGTGTTTTAAGTACCGTTACCATACTGTGTCTTAGGTTTCGGCTAAGGCACAGTCATCTTAATTTTGGCATGTGTACTTCTGATTTTTTAGTATAATCTCGATACTATTCTTTAATGGTTTTTTCATTTTCACGTGATTTTTTTCGTCAGAATAGCTTTAACCTGAAGCTAGGCATCTCATTATAAATGAAACTAGTTTCGCGACGCAAGAATATTTTATATTAAGTTTACAAACTTTTGACTAGTCAATTACGAAACTTGTGATTTACAGTTACCATGTAGCTAACAAATTGTTAGCTAGAAATATCGTCTTTCATCTACTATTAAATTTGTAATAAATCTAATCGGTGTGTATGTTAACACTGAAAAATGAGTACTAGAATATTTGCTCAACTTTTAAATTCTGTTTCTATATAAATTACAGTTTAAAAAAACTAAAAAACACGCTTTTAGAGGTAATAAAACTAAAAAGTAAAAAATAATTCTTAACATAAGAATAAAATTACTGACGAGAAAATTAATGTCACTGTTCAAAAAGCGTTGGGTGCTTTCATTCCGAAATGCAAACTTGTTTAAAAATGTCATACAAAGCACCCCACGCTTTTAAAACAGTGACAATAATTTTCTCGTCAGTAATTTTATTTTTATGTTTAGAATTAATTTTTTACTTTTTAGTTTAATTAAATTTAAAAGCGTGTTTTTTAGTTTTTTTAAACAATAATTTATTTTTCACTTTTTAGTTCGATTTATTTTACTCACCCTCTTGCCATTCATCACTCGGCACGTTTCTCACCAGTATATTGGATTGGGTGAATTATAATATGACATTGGAACTGCGCATATGCGTAGTTCACACACTAGTTCTATCTCTCTTTCTCTCATGCAAAGGATCCCTAAAGAAATTTATGAATCCTTGCGAAATTAATCAGGATAATCGGATATTTTGATCGAATTATTGCATTGTGGTCGGTCTTTGTGCGAAGTTTAAATTAAATCTGATCCCTTAAAGTAGGAAAAAATCGAGGCCAAAGAGTCAGTTTCAAAGAACTTACAAACATACAGGTGAAACTAATATAAGCGTGTTAAAAAGATGTATGTTTCTTTCAAATACTTTGGAAAAAAAAATTGTTCGCATGACATCGCACAAATAAACGATAATTATTATTTAACTTTAAATGAGTTCTTTCGTATTTGTACTGTTAAAAAGACGGTTTTAAACGGTGATTTGTTTTTATAACTTTTTTTAATCTCTCCTCCTTTAGTTCTAAAGTAAAAACTTGCAATCAAAGTTAGGTACAGTTTAAAACCGAAGGAACCATTTTTAGACATGCAACAACTTTATTTGTCCCGACAGGACATTTTTAAATTTAAATTACCTTTTCCCACAGAAGAAACTTGGGGTGGCAATGTTAAATGTTTTAGCTCTAATTATAATGCTTGGAAGTTAAAATGTTTCTGTAAAAATAGCGAGAAATAAGCACTGAAGCTTGGAAGCTGCTGTCTTTTAATAGTTTAGGGTTGTAACAGGACTGAACTTGGTTTAAATATTTAACTTTAAATTGACCTGGACAACAAAACCTATTCCTACACTTTCTTAAATTGTTGCAACATTTTATTTCGTAATACGTATGGTTTATTCATACACATATGGAAAAAAATTGGCAGAATATAGAAATTATATTATTATATTAATAAATATTAATGCAAAATCTTGAAATGCACGACAACCTATCAGGAAAGAGACTACAACGCATCAAGAGATCAAACAATTTCTCTTCTGAAAATGTGTTCACCCTCACCACAACGGTCCTGAAAATAAAATAAATATTCTATATATATGAGTGAAAATGTGTAACTGATTTTTTAAATACCAGCTTACTTTTGCTGTATGATACCTATTTCAATATAGGTATATATGTGGGTCGATTAAACATAAAAAAACAACTCGTGTATACTACCCCATCCCAGGAAGCAAGATATACAGATGCTTGTTAAGTAAGAGAACGGGCTATTAAATTTATCTAATCGCAGTTACCACCTATGAACCGGTTTCGGAATGTTGTCCCTCGTCAGCATAGGGTAGGTTTACCTATATACCTATTACACATAACACATTTTCACAACTATTCATGCTGTCAAAACTTAAAAACCTTTTATAGTTTACTGTAATAGCATTAGTTTTCTATAATTTTTGTTTTTTGTCAATGTCCTGAACTATCGTACATTCTACTTCCATTTGTTGTTTTATATGGTCGTTCCTTATTCTGTCTTTTCTTAATATTCGCATGGATCTTCTATTGGCATCCATTTCAACTACCCCTACTTTATTTTTTTGTCTGTCTGTAATTCTCCAAGTTTCTGCTCCATACAGAAGACTGCTTTTTACCATTTTCTCGTATATATTACACGAAATAAATATTCTACGAATTAAAAAACATAACATTAACTTCTGAAAGCCAAACTTAAAATTTAAACTCAAGCATTTTAAGGTTTTGCATTGAAATTACTATATTCCGTCAAACTTTTTTTCATATCTGTGCATATTTTTATTAGCTATATAATCATAGATATGCCGATGATATTCTCATATTGGTGACAGATTAACTCGAGCTGGAAATAATCAATGCAAGACTGGGAAATATAAGCAGAGTACGGCTTAAAACTAAACATCAGTAAAACCAAAGACATGATAGTAGACCGGAAAACGAACAACTCTCCACATATCCGACGGGTAGCCGGTTTCGAAGTAGTGGATAAATTTATTTATCTTGGCTCCCTCATCACCAATACAGGAGATAGCGAAGCTGAAAAAAGGCAAGCGGACAAAATAGATGCATTTGAAATGTGGGTTTACCGACGAATGCTCCGAATATCATGGACGCGGCACCGCACCAATGTATCGATCCTAGAAGAACTGAAAATCGAGGACAGGCTGTCCAAGAGAATAAACCGGAACAAAGTGCGGTATTTGGGGCACGTCTGCAGAAGACCGAATGCTTTAGAAAAGCTGGTGGTTCAAGGCAAAGTCGACGGACGAAGGTCATGAGGAAGATCTCCAACCAGATGGGTAGACGAAATCACAAGCTTGACTGGACTCTTTTTGCACGAGGCCACAGAACTAGCCCAGAACAGAGAGGAGTGAAAATTGCTATAAAAATGGTAAAAGCATAGTGCCACCAAACCCTTGTGAGGGTAATAGGACCCAGGAGAGAGATGCAACATTATTACTCACTTCAACAATGTTTAAGTTA
The DNA here is from genome assembly GCA_950111635.1 of Agelastica alni. NCBI lineage: Eukaryota > Metazoa > Arthropoda > Insecta > Coleoptera > Chrysomelidae > Agelastica > Agelastica alni. Next base: position 15,360,123 of record OX467718.1, read on the forward strand.
TTTTTACTGTCGATCATTTAATTATATTCTTAAAAAAAACGATAAAATCGGCTTATGATAACTAAAATAAGAAACAAAAATTTAGGTTAGCTTGACGTCATTCAAAAATGTATACCTTTTTTGCGAACAAAATTTACACAGTCTTTTTGACAGTTAAAATTCCCGAAAATATACAAATACAATATTAATAAATATTCCGCAAACAAGCTACCAATGTACAGAATGGTTCAATGTAACTTATGTAATTTTATTTTAATATAATTTTGACCAATGCTGACAGCCGCTGTCACCTTCTACATCAAAAATACCATTAAAATTACCCCCATCCAACTTGCCTAAAAAAATTTTCACTTCAAAATCATTATCGTGCTGTTGTGCTAGAAAGATTAAAACCTTCAAAGAAATTTTATAAAATTTTCCTTTTAGTTTTGAATATAGTTAAAAAACGAACACAATATTTACTTTCAAATAATTTTTTGCTGGAATTAATACACTTCTAGGGCATAGACTGCTTTTTTGGGCAGGACTACAAAAAAAGGATGATTTATTATTTGTTTGTTTTGCTGTTCTAAAAACTTATTGATCCGTATGCGTCAAAAGTTTCTGAATAATATTGATGATTTTTAAAAACTTCTTTTTTTAACATTATTTGCAAAAAGGTTTTTTTAATTTTTTTTAAAAGTTCGCGTCCTAATGGGTCTTTACCTCCAGATTTTTCTTGTAATAAAAAACAAATGCATACATGTAGTCACGCCTCTTTCCCATAGTGGTAGACAAAGTCCATTTCTTTTCACTTGATACGGTTCTTGCATACGTCTATGCTTATTCTACTTTCATCAGCGCTTTTTTACATGCTCGTCGGTTGCTGGTACTCTTGACCAAGCCTTTTTTCAAAACAATTTCGAGATAAGTTCGCATATGTCGACCTCTATCGACTTGCCCATTCACTCTCGCCTTATAAATCTGTTTCGTCAATCCTCTTTCATCCATCTTTTCTGCGTGTCCGAACCATCTACTCATTTTTTTATCCATCTTTGTTACTTCTTTTTTTTTCCTACCACAGGGTTCCCTTATGACACTATTCCTCACTTTATCCATCAGAGTAACTGCAGCTATACTTCTCAGACTACACTAATTTTATCAATCTTACTTTCATGCTTCTTCTTGTAACGCTCAGACTAAAATTTATAAAATAAATTATGCTTCTTAACTAATTGTATCGTTATTCTTTTGTTGATCTTTTTGTATTGACCAGGAATAAAAATTTTTGATATCAATGGACGCTTTTTACAGTAGTCGCATATGATGTGTAACATTTGACATCTCACCATGGTAATAAAAATTTTAAAATTATATTCTAAAAAAAATGGGTCAGGTATTACTTAAAATGATTTTTCATAACAATAACATCTTCTTCTTCTACTTGGTTGAGATGATATGATCTGTTAATTCCGGGCTTGCCGTTGTATTAATTCTTGAGATGTGGACTGCCAGCTGTCTCTCCATCTCTTCGGTGGTCTACCGGGCGGTCGGCTTCCTACTGGTATTCCCTCGAGAGCTATGCGGGGTAATCTATCTTCGTCCATCCTCTTGACGTGGTTATACCATTGCCTTCTTCTCTGCCTTCCCCATCTTACGATATCCTGTACGCCGCATTGTTCTCTTATATCAGTGTTTCTTACGTGGTCTCTTCTGGTTTTGCCAGCTATTGTTCTCAGCACCCTCATCTCGGCTACGCGCAGCATGATCTTTGTTTTGTTCGTGTCTTCTCTTGTTTCTATCGCGTACGTCATTATGGGTCTTACGCATGTTTTGTATATTTTAATCTTACTGTCCTTCCGCATGTACCCGTAGGCCCAGACAATCTCTCTTAGGCAGCCTGATGTTGCTGATGCTTTATTGACTTTGTCCCTTAGATCTTTTGTTGGGTCGTGGCCGCTAGACATATTCATCCCGAGGTACTTAAATTGCATTACCTGTTCTATGGGCTTATCTTCAATTACGAGCTTGCATCTGAGTGGTTTCCTGGTGATTGTTATGCTTTTTGTTTTCTCGACCGATATGGTCATATTAAGCTGCCGGCACACTTGGTGGAACTTGAATAGCTGTCTTTGTAGGTCGTTCTCGTTTTCTGCGAAAATTGATACGTTTGTTACTCATTCTGTATCTCATATTTAAGTTCGCTACTTCTTCTATAATTTTGTCCATAAGAAGATTAAATAAGAGTGGGCTGAGGCTGTCTCCCTGTCTGATTCCTCCTGGTGTTAGAATGCTTTTCATGATATGTTGCCCTGATTTAACTTGAGTGGAGTTGGCGGTGTTGAGGTTGCAGATTACCTTTACTATGTTGGCTGGTGTTTCTTTTTTGTTAGGATATTGATGACATCGCCTAGTTTGACCTTGTCGAATGCTTTAGTTAGGTCGATGAAACAGATGAATGCCGGTGTATTATATTCTATTGCCTTTTCCTTTATTTGTTTGGTGGTAAATATGGCGTCAGTTGTCGATCTTCCCTTTCTAAATCCCTGTTGTTCTTCTCTATTGGTTATGTGATTCTCCAGTTTGTCCTTTATCAGGCTTGTGAACAGTTTCATTGTTGTGCACAATAGGGTTATTCCTCTGTAGTTATCGGGGGATGTTTTTTGTCCTTTCTTGAAAATGGGAATTGTTATGCTCTTGTGCCACTCATTTGGTATTTCTCCTGTGCTCAGGATTTTATTAAACAGAGCTGTGAGTGTTATTATGAGCTTAGGGCCACCGTGTTTCAGAAGTTCGTTCGGTATATTATCCGTACCTGGTGCTTTTCTGTTTTTTGCTTTCCTTAGTTTTTCTTTTACTTCCGCCCTTGAAACCGTTGCGCTTGCCGCCGTTTGATATTCAATTTCACGTGTTTCATCAGCGCTGTACAGTCTTTCGAAGTATTCTTCCCACTTTTCTATAGAGACTCCTTTACTTTGGACACATAATTCTTTTTAATGAAAATAATCTGCACTTTATTGAAACCTATTATTAACAGTAAATATTTATTTATATAGTTTACGCATTTAACAGCAAACTTTATACACGGAATATTGGTTGATGTCTATATATTCAAACAGCGCGCGCTTCCGCGACTGTTACATTTACACACTTCCGTCCTATTTCACGAAATCACTCCCACAAATCGCAAGAAAGCGAGAGCAAAGATGTTACTTATGGAAAGAGGATGCGTCTAACAAGAAACTATTTGATTTAGCAGAATTTTTTGTATAGTAATATTCTTTATGATTAAGAATGTTTTAATTACTATGTCAATCTTCGTGAAGGTGCTTATACTAAGTCGTCGTCACTATTTATTAATCCAGATTGTCGAATGATTTTATGTTTCGACACCAAATTTATAAATAGAATCCATCAGAACTAAAAACAGGGTCAGTTCCTAATAGAATTTCCGTTTAACGTATTGTGGTAGTAGTCATAAAACTGTTATGTTTCTTGGTTGTAATTTACAGAGAAATAACATTAGAAACTGAAACAATGTAACCAACAATGCGAACAAGGATTTTAGGTCTCGGTTATTACATATTTCAAAAGCGTATACATAATTAGAAATACAGTTACAATAGTTACAAATATGTTACGCGATAAATTAAGAAGTACGCTTCGCTTATAGACAACTTTCTTATGTAATACAAAATTTAATGCAAACTAAATCGGTAAACATTGAAACAAAAGTAGGATTGCGGAAAATATTTAAATAGCATGTTTCTATGGCCTATGGCGAATAATCAAGTTATTGTTAAATTGTGTGTTCAGTTGTTAATCATGCTTTATTTAGGAAACAACACTTACAGTGCAACAGAAGTAGCTTGGCGGGCGAGACATCACAAAATCTGCGCACAACGAAAACATTCGAATAACGATCCGATCGGCGACGACGAAATTTTCAGTAATCGTGAGTCTCAAGTACAATCGGAGGAAAAAGTTACGAATGAGAAGTATATTTAGTCGAATATTTGTTATTTTAGAGGCTAGTCGCCCGCCAAGCTACTTCTGTTGCACTGTACTTTTCTAAATCTACATTAAACATTAAAAAATATCAAACTCACGGTTTTAAACAAATAGTTAATAAAACATCATATATGGGTATTAAGCTTTAGTAGTCATTATGTATTATGCAGATTTATTTAGTTTCATCTGAATTAAAACAAATGTTGAGACGAATTGTATCACATATTTAAATAAAATATTTTCTAATCAACTTATGACGATTCGTAGCAAGCAATTTCATCATAGAGCGCAATCATTATTAATAATTTCTTAAAAGTTTCCTTGATCTGCAGAGTTTTTCTCTCTACTTCCCGAGGAAGAACTACTGTATATTTCTAAACAATTTTTTTGGCTTAAAATTATAAAATCGCAAGAAGTTGCTTTTTGTAACTTTAGGAAGTGGAATCCCAGGCCTTGTAAAGTGTATGTATTTAACCTTTCTACTCACTATTAAATAGAATTGGTACAAAATTAAACTTTCTGGATAATTTTAAACACCTAAGAAACATCCAATGATAATAATTACTGACGTCTGGGCATGCATTTTTATTTGCAATAGACGTTTAAATGTCGTTAGAAAGAAATGACACATAAATAATAATATATTAATAGTCCGATTCTGGAAAAAAAGGGTGTCAGATTTGGGGTGGCAAGGACAAGGCAGAAAGAACCGCCACATTTTTTTCTTTTTCTTATTCCCGTTCTTGTAATTTATGGTCGAGTTTGTCGGCTAAGAAAGTAATCGTAGGAAGCATGTGCTTTTATTTCTCGATTAAAATAAGTATTTCGATCTTTTATTTTTCCTTAAATACGTCTGTTTGCTATAGAAATAATATTCTATTGTTCTGGTTTAATTTTCATATCTTTTTCCTTTTTGCCCGAATCGAATGTAAGGAAAATATATTTTAAATTTAAAAGGTCTTTTTTTCCTGTAGATCTATTGATTTGGTTCATCATTGGCTAATTATATCTCTTAAAAACATATATGTACCTACCAACGAGGTCCATCTAACCTCCTTGGTACCTACCAGTTTAAGAATATATATATATATATATATATATATATATATATATATATATATATATATATATATATCCATCGGTTTAAAACGTACGACGACGTTATCCGATATCTAGACGCCATTTTCTTTGATCTTTCCATTGACCCTCCTGTAGGTTTCTTAAACTCATGGCTTTCTTTATCCCCTCGCTCCATGTTATTTTGGGTCTTCCTCTTTTCTTTTTGTGATGGGAGATCCATTCCATTGCTTGTTTAGGTAATCTATAGTCCGCCATACGCTGCACATGTCCATACCAAGAGATTTGTCTTTGTTCGATGTCCTTGATGATCGTATCCTTCAGTCCCATTCTTTGTAGGATGTCTTTGTTTTTCACTTTATCTGCACGAGAAATTCTTGCTGCTCGTCTAAGTGCATTCATTTCTGTAGCTTCTAGCATTCTTTTATTACTTTCGGCCATTCTCCATGTTTTTGAACCATAGAGTAGGCTACTTTTAATTATTGTGTTGTATATGTGGTATTTTCTCTGTCTGGTTATTTGTTTACTTCAGAGAATTCCATTTAGACATCCAATTGCCTTCCTTGCCTATATTATTCTTACTCTTACTTCTTTCTCATCTTTTCCTGTTTTATCGAATATTATTCCTAAATATTTGTAATCTTCACATGCTTCTACAATATCTAAGTTGTTAAGTTGTAAGTTCTGGTTTTCCGTCTCAACGCTAAGGTATTTAGTTTGGATGTTCATAGTGAGGCCCCATTCCTCATAAGTTTTTATTAATTTGCGGGTCATGTATTCGAAGTCTTCTCTGTCTCCTGCCAAAATTACCTTTAAAAATATCTTAATTTAATTAACAATAAAAAGACAGTTTATAAATATAGCAAAACATTATTTTTTAATTTTGAGATCTATAACTCGAAAAAGAGGGCGTTAATCATAAAGCATTGTATTTTATTAATTCTCACCGAATCTATTGCTTCTAGGAAAAAACTTTTAAATAAAATAAACATTGATTTTAAGTAATATTTTTATTTTACAAAACATTACGAATATTGACGGAATAAAAATAATTTTTTGGTACACCCCAGTCTGCAAAATCCATGGGTGTGAAATCTGGGGATCGTGAAGGCCATTCAATGGTACCTCTTTTTCCAATTTATTCATGAATGGATTTCCTCATTTAAAAAGTCTTACAATAATTTTACAAGCACGGATGTGTACTATATTTATCGTAAAACGTAGTCAAAACTATCAATCTCGTACCAAATACTGCCAAACTACCTGTCATATTCCGCACCCTCCTCGTCTTGCTATTTTAGGTACCCAGAAATACAGATCTCTTTGCTATTGTTATATCAAGTAACCCTCGTTTATGACTCCACCGATGAACCTTGCATACAGGGTGGATCCAAATATATCTTACAGGTGTTTCAACTTGTTACCATATCAACTTTTTATTTACCGAAAAAGATTTGATATTAAATAAGGTAAGGGATGCTAATTTCACCCCTTTATAACGTAACAAATAGGTGAAAAAATTACTGGTGGTTAGTCCTTTAGTTAAATCTGAGAAAAAAAATTAAAACTTAATTTTACTCACCACCTTTTAGGGTTGATATCTTGGAAGGGGGTGGGCTGAGGAAATTTTGTTATGGAAAATATGAATTTAGAAACATCTTGTATAGAAAAAAATCCAAATAATAAAAATATTAGGCAACGTCTTTGTCTCAAAACTGCAAGAGACCTCAAGTAGTTGAAGAATGCTATCGCAAACATACATTAATGGATTAGAAAAATATAATGGACTCTTGGTTTCAAATGGAAAAGACGATGAATAGGCATTTTAGCCCAGAGCGTAGGGCAATATCTGGAGAACTAAAGAATAAATTGTTGTATGCATTTTATTGTAAATTATCGTAATAAAAAGAATAATACAGCAAATGTACAAGCAGAATTAATGAAACATTCATATGATATTGTCTGTAATGTTTATGCTTTGCATATTAATTAATAATCCTTATCTTCATTTCTAATTCAAACTTCACAGAATCTCGCAACAATTCAAAAGGCGGTTCGTGTTTTGTTTTAGATAAACGTCCTAATAGGTAAATCCCCTTAGCGGCAACTGACGGTATTTCTCTAATTACCACCATCATTAATTATAATTTAGAATATTCACCTATAAAGTCTTACGCATCAGAATTTGGGAAATTAAATATTCAAAACAGCTTTCATGTGGGCTTAAATACAGGGTAAAACATAAGTCAGGTATTAAAAATACAAAGTTTAATGTACCTACAAAACTACAAATATTTTAAAATCAATTTACCGTTTAATTTATGAAAATAGTAAATTGGCCAACCGGTATTTTTGACTTCACTGCTTTCAACCCCAAGCGAGGGTAAAAATTACCCCAAAATTTTTAAATGGCATTGGGGGTCGAACAAGACGTCTTTTGAAAGCACTGAGAATTCTCTTTACAATAGTATTTAAATTTTAAATTTTCTCCCAATACTTTAAAAAAAATTACCTGTTAAAATTCCAATTATTTTAGTAGATTACTTTGTACTTAATTGATTAAATGTTCAAACTGATGACCGCCTGCTTCCATACAATAATAAAGATTTTCTTCAAAACGTTCACGCACATTCCGAAGAATTTCCGGAGTTATTCGACGGCACTCGTCAACGATTCTTTGACGCAAATCTTTCAACGACGCTAGTTGTGTTTTATCGATTTAACTTTTCAGATGTCCTTAGAAAAAGAAATCGAGTGGCGATAACTCTGGCGACCGTGGAGGACATTCAATGCTGCCTCTTCTTCCAATCCAATGACGTGGAAAACGTTGGTCTAAATACTGACGAACAATCGCCGCATAATGCGGAGATGCACTGTCCTATTTAAATAAAAATGATCTTCGTCGTACTGTGGATTATTTTCAAATATATCAGTCAAGGCAGGGTCAATAGCGTTTTCCAGTAATTGCAAATACAATCAAATTGCCTGGTAGAAAAAAAGGACCCACCAGTCGATCACCGCAAATGCCAGCCCATTCATTAAATCTCTCCGGTTGCTGTGCATGCACCTCGTGAAAAACTCTTGGGTTTGAATCAGACCAATAGCGGCAATTTTGGCGATTTACCGTCTCGTGCAAGAAAAAACTAGGTAGGTTTATACCATTGGCTTACTTAACTCGAATGAATGGCATTTTTACCGTTCGTGATTGTTTGCAGATAAGTTTGATATTTAAAATCTAATTTCTCATTAAGTAAAGGGCGGAATTTTAAAATTTAATGACTAACTGTATAAAGAATGGTAAGAGCTTTTAAAAGATATCTCATTCGACCCCCAATGCTATTTGAAAATTTTGGGCTAATTCTTACCCTCGGTTGGAGTTGAAAATCAAAAATTTGACGAGTCTGAACGTTTTTCTAAAATGTCTACGAGGTTCCTGCAAATGGCTCTGTTTCGTTTTCGGTTGGCCACCCTATATAGGACACCCTTATACCAATCGAAAAAGGATTTTTCTTTCATTTAAAATAAGCCTCAAATTACAAATTGAATGTTCTATTAATGAAACTATAAAACCTGAACACTCTGTAAACAGATGTTTAATACTTAATCATGGAATACATTCAACTAATACCTAACTATTTAGACGTATAAGTAAATTTCTTATAATTTGTTAGATTACTCTGAACTTATATATAGCGAACCCTTATGAAAGCATAGTTTATTTTTTACGGATAATCAGAAAACGTAGTAAAATACAGTGTGTCTCATAAGAAAAAATATAACTTTGATACGCCACACGTATGGGACATCCTGTACATTTCAAAATAATTTTAAAATGTAGCATTTATCATTATACAAACTGCTAAAGTGACAACATGTTTAAAACTTTAACCGTTTCGTTATAATCCACCCTTCCGTTGGAGGTAATTCTCCCTGTATATCTCGAAACCTCAAACGAAAAAGGCAGGGACTCTAGATACGTCCGTTTTGAGATATTCACAAAGGCATACTCAGCAAAAAAAGACGATTCTTTCTGTATTATGGAAGTATCTCCCATAGATTCAAAGTAATTTGAGAGGAACAAAGACGTAACTCTCACCCCTTCATCCCAAAAAGATGGTATCTTAGGTTAAGCCCAATATATCATTGGCAATTTTCACCACGAAGATAAAAACAAAGCAGTCAGTCGACATAACACTTTATTCTTTAGATCATAATTTATAATTTATTTTGTAGCTAAGTGGTCCATTGAAATGTTACATTTTTTAGGCCTTACCTTGCGTTTTTTAGAGGACGCAATTTTATTTTTTTGATGTGTAGGGGGGGTCAGTGTAAAGGTAAAACCAAGTTTGTGGGGTCGCCACCCTTGTCCCACGGCCGCCATCTTGAAAATAGGGGTTGAAATGGTTTTTACGATATATCTCTTAAACTATTTATTTGATAAAAAAAATTTTTGTTGCAAACTAAATTCTCTACAACTTTGGTCCAGTAATTTTTTTTCATAGAACTATAAATAAAAAAGTTATAAGCGAAAATCTTCAGAGATTCGAGAAAAAAATTTATATTTTTCGATATAACTTTTTTTTTTATCATTTTACGAAAAAATGATATCTGACCATTTTTGTAGATCGTTTTTGGAGGAACAACTTTTATTTGCATCATTTTTTCATTAAGTCAATAGCTAAGGTTTTACAGCGCTCCGAGGTGAGTACTATTTTTCAATATTCTTAACTATACCTATATTATACGTGTGTATGTAATATGTCATCAGTTATTGTTTTTTTTTTTTATTTTGTTATTATAACTTTTTTGCAATATTATTAATAATTAATTATTGACTCTTTTCTCCACCCACCCACCAACCACGAGGTAGAGTCTAGAGGCGCGTTTTTTTTTACGTGTTATCCCCAATAGGCATAATCCACGGTGATTTTCTAAATTAGAACTACTCCGTCCTCAGTCGTTTCGATGGACCAGGCTGCGGCTCAGCATCTGATCGGCTTTCTGAATTAAATACCAGTGGAAGAACTGGAGAAGGAAACGGTGTTAATGTCGGCTGTTCATCATCATGATTATAAAAAAAAAGTTATATCGAAAAATATAAAAATTTTTCTCGAATTTCTGAAGATTTTCGCTTATAACTTTTTTATTTATAGTTCTACGACAAAAAATTACTAAACCAAAGTTGTAGAGAATTTAATTTGCAACAAAAAATGTTAATAAATTTTTTTTATCAAATAAATAGTTTAAGATATATATCGTAAAAACCATTTCAACCCCTATTTTCAAGATGGCGGCCGTGGGACAAGGGTGGCGACCCCACAAACTTGGTTTTAGCTTTACACTGACCCCCCCTACACATCAAAAAAATAAAATTGCGTCCTCTAAAAAACGCAACCCCAAATGTAACTTTTCAATGGACTAATGCGCAATATGGTGGTAATTCAACTTATATCTTTGTTCCCAGTACAAAGATTAAGAATTGCCGACATCAGATCAACTTACGTCCTTGTTCCAGGACGTAACAATTCAGGTTCTAAATCAAATTTATTATTAATAAAAATAACCATTGTTGTTTGATCTTTTTGTGTATAAATCATCTTTTCATGAAATAAAATATACTTTTCAATATATTTAATTATTTTCAACTCTATTACTCATATTTTCTTTAATTTTTCATAAATAATCAATACTTTAGATTTTAAAGCACCCCATTATTACAGATCAATGACATGAGGAGTTCAATCGTTTGAACACTTAAAACACCTTGTCCGTTGAAATTTTGTTTATTCTTACATTGAAATTTCGTGGTTCAGCAGCATTTCTTTTTCAAAATAACAATTATCTGTTTTTACCTTTCCTGTAAAAACGCTTAAAATGAGATACTGCCTTATTCGTTGGGGGTGTCGATATGAGTATCTTGTCTGTGTGGACATAAATTGAAAGATAGAAACTCCGTACAATAAGCATTATTCGATTTACTATCGTTGGAACAGAATCGAAATCCGTACAAATACCAATCATTAATTTATCAGCAACACGCAGCTAATAGTGCGGTGGATTATTTACCAACACTAGAAAATTGTAATAGTGACATTTTTTTTTATTTCCGAATTATTCCACGAGCTACAAATTTAAGTTTTGTAGAATATTTTACACTAAAAATTTAATTAAATGCTTCATTTAAATTTTTACAATTCCATGCTGTAGTTTATAGTTCTGAGAAAAGTACAAGAAGTAATTGTAGTGCTACATATTTTTGTCTGTCCTTTGGTATAAGCAAAAAAGCGCATTTGAAATATTTTGTAGTGCAAGATATAGATTTTTTGTTTATAACAAACTGCACAGAAATTAAAGCAATTCATGAACACATGCAGTTAAATAAATAATTAAGTAATTGCCTAATGAATCATTAAATATTTGGGTAAAATATGTTTCAATATTACATGTATTACTTATAATGAGATTGCTATCCTTGTCTTAAGCTTGTACGTACAAATAAATGCAGTTTTAAATTTTAAAATTTAATTGGTAGCCCCACGATACAATTCACTTTTTCCTGTCGATTCATCTATAGGAAATCTGCATAATAATATAAATAATGTACAAATATTAAGTTTGTTCGAAATAAACAAAAAGATATACCTTTTACCTTTTTTTTAAAGGTAACAGTACAATTAATAAATACAGTAAATACAAGCAAAGTTCGTTTCTGAAATGTTGTTGATTCCGATTAACATAATAAAAACGTATTCGTCATTTAAAATAGTAGGTATTTTATTACTGTTATACAGAAAACAAAAATAACTAACAAATAGTCTTAGCATCTAAAAACTTCTTAACGCGTAATCGCAGCTAAATGAAAAAAGAAATACTCTCATGCAGCTTTCTCTTTTAAAGGTATGTCTATGTGTTAGCTTGATAAACTTCGTATATGAACATAAATTTAATAGCACATAACTAATGAAATGTTTAATATAAATAAGAAACAAATTTAATAAAAGAAATTTAAAAAATATTTTACTGATTTGTGTTTGAAATTTTCGGCTTTGTAAGATCACATAACGCCTTAACCTTAAGTACAACTTAACACTAAGAATATAAAATAAATTATTGTTTATTAGTGTATCTGGCCACAGTTTAAAGGTCGTTTGTAGCAAATTTTCTTAAATTGAGTATATTTTATTATTGCAACATGTTTAATAAGACACTGTACTAACGCCCAATTTTCTATTTTATGAACCAATATATCTTTGGTTTCCACTGTCGTGAACGCGTTTCGGTTGGAAATTTAATTATTTTTCCCACTACCGAAAAAAAAGATATATCAAACGTTGTTCGTTCCTAATTTTGTATTATTTTTGTCTTACTTGTTTCTATCAAAATGAGGTATTTATTGGTATCCTTAATAATTTTTTTTGGCTTTTTGTCTCCAGATATACACATATTTTTCTAGTTAATTTAAAATTAATTTTGATAATTGGAACGAAGTAACAAGAATGCGTTAGTGATCTACACTGGCCAAAAATCTTTGATTTCGCTTATTTTTAGGAAGATATTTCTCGCTAGTAATTAATTTTCCAATGGAGGGTTTTGAAATTTTTGAGAAAACGTGAATCCTTTTTACTGCACCCTAATTAAATTCATTATTTTCTAATCTTAGTTGATGGTACATATTTTTTTAGTAACTGTTTAAGTGGAGGATGGCATCAACATAAAAGTACAATTCAACAGAACGGGTGAGAGATCAAAAAATCTGCGCACAACGAAAACATTCGAATAACGATCCGATCGGCGACGATGAAATTTTCAGTGAGTCTCGAGTACAATAGGAGGAAGAAGTTTACGAATGTGAAGTATATTCAGCCGAATATTTGTTATTTTAGAGGCTAGTCGCCCGCCAAGCTACTTCTGTTGCACTGTACCTCATTTTTGTTGCACATCCTTCTCCTTCAATTCTTTTTTACTCTCAGAAAAAACTTTAACTCGGTTAAAATCTGCATAGAAATATAAATGTAAATATTTACAAAATAGCTCAATATAAATTATAAATTAAATAAAAACTTTCTGGCACTACATTATTTTCACCACTTATAAAAGTCCTCCAAAAAGCTATTTTAAAAAAATTAAAATCCAAATTCAACACTGGAATAAGAAATAAATCCCTTTAACAAAAGACGTGGGCCAGAACAACGAATAAGAGCCAATAGAAAATTAACAAATTCAACCAACCACCACTGTAATTGGATATCACTTTTCCATGTGGGCTATTAAAAACGAAAAATTAGTGCATGTCAACAAATAGAATACAACGCACGTTCAATTAAGCCTATCAGAGACAAATTATATAATTATTTAGGGAAAAATTAGAAAAAGCGCGGCTCTAGTCGCTGAAGAACATCTTGGCTCAAGTACCTTCGCCAATGATTGAAATAAACACCACAACAATGTTTAGGTCCGCTGCGGACAGAGTGAAGATCATGCAACTGATCGCCAATGTTCTGGGAGGACACAGCACTTAAAGAAAAATAAGAGACAAATATTTAGAAGTGATAAAAACTATATACGTTTTGAGGCCACGACGCCCCCCATAAAGTATTTTTGCGATATCAGTTTAAGTGACAAATGTGTGCTTTGGTATTTATGAATGCGATATCTTTGTAAATACCTATAGATATATTAATAGTACTAATATATAATTATGCAAAGATAGAAACCTGACCTCAACTATGCTTTTTTAACATTTCTTTATTAAATGTAATATTTTTTACTTCTATTTGTAACATTTTGTGAACTTAAAATCACATGAAATTTTTTAAACAGCGATCCATTTAAAAATGTGTTCAAATCGAGCAATACATTTGGATTTTAGTAGATAACGATTTAGTTTAAATTCAAACTGTTAGCTGAATAACATATAACTATAGGAAGTTCGATTTCCGACTGTATAGTAGAAAACGTAACATATTATATTGGTGATGTCTACATCGAGTATTCATGGCTTTGACATCGTCACTGTAAACGTTTTGTTTGTTTTCCCTTCGCTATTTTAGATTTTTTTTTGTAAAGCAAATTCTACCTAGTCTGATAATAATGTGCGACAGTGGATTTGACACAAAGTGTAGTTTTTATAAAAAGGGTAGTAAATCGCCACATGCACTAGCAATTGATTAAACACTTCAAAGACTTTAAATAACAAAGGTACAAATAACTCGATAGCATGGGAATTGTTTAAATATTTTCTTATAACAAGCGAAGTTTTTAAAAATAAGATTTTAAAATACTTTTGGCAGGATTATGAAATTGAACAAATGTTTCAAACAGTTTTAAAAAATGCCAACGTAGTTATATTAGACTAGGTGAGGCATAAGTTTGTTGTGAAGAGTGGAAACCCACAGCAAGTAGGAAATAATTTACCTGCAAGTACCGATCTAATGACTTTGTACATAAATGACCATTCTTAGCTAGGATGTTAAAGTTTCTGGTAGCTTTTTAAGAACGATCCAGAAAAAAGACTACAACAAAAGATGATCTATTAAAATAAATGTTAACAATTAAATGACTAGTTCTCAAAAATAAGATTTGGCCTAAACATCGACAATCAGATATAGCTCGAAACTTGGGAGTTAAAATTTTAATTTAACAATGGGGTCGGGCCTGACAAAAGCTCTTTGGCACCTTGACCTTTAGATCTTTTGTGCCATCCCATGAGTTACTTAATGTTTGTCTTTTGGGTCTAACTTGAGCCCTCTAAGTACGAAATCTTGCGTTACAATTTCTAAGATCTTAGTAGGTAATAGTTGCCTTACCGAACAATATTACTCTTTTTTGTAATAGTGTTTTACTTTTTATCAGAAGATGGTGTACACATTTTTTTACCTCGCCGCAGAATCTGCACCTCACCCAACTTTTGTTTATTGACTGTTTAGTGATTCCAAGTAGCAGTTTTAGGTCTTTACTATTCAGGAGCAAAAGGTGGGAGTTCCAATACTTTAATCCAATGAAGGTAATTATTTGGGATAAGGGCTCATTAGGTATAGATTTGAGCTTAAAAAGTGAATTGCAAACCTGTATCTCTTTTAAATAAAAAAAAATTTATATTTGTAAAGAAGTATCTATACAATATGTCCCAACTACAGGGTCGTATTTGTTATTTTTAGGTACTTTGTATCGGAAGAATTGACTCGTGACTTGAAATTTGGGGAGAAAAAGACTCAAAAATTATCATAACCAGTATGTAAACTTAAACTTACCTAAATCTGGTAGTTTTTGGTGTTTGAATGTACCTTGAAGTACGTCTAAACTACTCTCGGTTTTTATTTAATCGCGACTGAGTTTTCGTCGAGCTTCAACATTCAATACTCGTCCAAGTCAGTACAAATCTGATTTAAATATCCCTTGTTCAAAAATTTTACATTTTGCCAGAAAACTGCTTGAAACAAACAACATTATAAAGTAGAACAAAACGTCTTGAGCTTAAAAAATTAAAAAATCATCCCCCGAGCTAACAGCGTCTATACAAGAAAAAATGACGGAAAGCAAACGTTCTGCACAGCAGCTAGATTATAAATAATAATGTCCGACACAAGATGCATCTACTCTGTTCACTCTATCATCATTCTTCAATGTTAATTTAGCAGCCACACTCTGATTGGTAGATACGAGTAATAGGGGTCGTTGAATCCACCCAAAGGCAGTGAATGTCTGACTGGGACAGTTATGCAACACTTTTTATACTGTCGCATATAGATGATGGCTTAAAAACAGTCATTTTGTCATTGCTGCAGAAATTAAAAATAGAAATAAGTCACCACTTTAATTCTCTACCATAAGTAAACCTTGGGGTTGGTAGGAAAATCTAAAATTGCATAAATATCGCATAGATTTTTAAAAAATTAACTAATCTTAAAATTTTAATTTTAAAGATCTATACCTCGAAAACTAAGGATAAAATTATAAAAGTGCTATTTAGTTCTTGACTATAATTTCAGAGATTTCCTGTACATACAAACTTAATACCGTTGTAATGCTACACAAAGATTTCTACTTATTCTATGTCAGAAGTTCAAAACAAACTTTTGCAACGTGGTTTGTAACAAAGACAATACACAGGGAAAGTTGGCGACACGTTTTTAAGGAATTTAGGGAATTCCGCCAGTAATGGTGCTAGGCGTTTGTGTTGGATTCGAGATCTAGTACACCAGCAATCATTTAAATACGAGTAAAATAGCTATTTTTTTTATTAAGTATAAAGGACTGAAGAAACATTTTTTTTTAACCTGAGATGATTACTTTGATATACATATAAATAGTTCATAAAATACATTTATCTTATTGTGGAATTTACATATTTATTTGTAAAACAATAATTGATCTTAAATATTTGAAAAATAAACTTTTTTGCTTGTTATTATCTTTTCAATTTTTTTTTTACTTTCCAACTATAAAACTGGAAATTATTTAAAAAGTGCGGGTAAATGACAGTTCTTTAAATAGCCCAAGCTAATTAATTTTTCCCGTAAACTAAAAACTCCCGAATAATTTCCATTTCCTTGCTCAATTTTTTTTAGATTACTTAAAACACGTGTTTATTTACAAATAAATCTCACTTTTACTCTGTAATGAAGAAACTTACTTTAAAACGTCAAAATATTAACTAGCTAAATTTTCTTTTTATTCTTGCATAATTAATCAATAAATATAACGAATATCGAATTGAGTTTATTATTTTAACGAACCGTATAGACACTCTCTAGTGGCAAATCATCAGCGTCGATTTTTTTTTATGTCTACTGGATTACTAAAGAAAATTCTTTCAGAAAATCACGTTTCGTTCTTTGTGTGTTACAAGGTTGATTTGATTGAAGATAACAAAGTAATAGAAAAATAAACAAAAAATGTAAGTAGTATCTATTACTCATACAAATGGGTGCATTATCCCTTCTAACCCCAAGTATCCTGTGATTTTTCTTATTATTGTCGGTCTTCCATATAGGTTCATTATTATTTATTTTTACGTCTTCTTCATTGCCCTCGTGTTGTTTTAATTTCTCCGAAAATTATTTTTAATACTTTTCGTTCCCATCTTTTAAGCTTTTCTTCGTTTCTTTGTATCGTGGTTCATGTTTTACATGCATGTATTGTTATTAGACGCGTATGATCTATAAACAGCACGTGTAACATTAAATTCTGTTCATACCTGTTCCTGTTAATTTTTGGAAAAATATGTGGTTTTTTTATTTTATCTCTGGCTCTCGTTATCATAGAAAAATAAAGTTTATGCCAGTTTGTAAGTATAATCGACACAACTAAGGTTTAGCGGAAACCGAAAACAGGGTCATGGAGGTTATCATTTGACATCCCTTGACGAGTGTTGAGATCCATTATGTATTTTATTCTTATTGAGGTGTACAATGTACATATTTTGATTTCTTTAATTTTTTCTATTTTTGAAAGATTCTTGTATCTCGTCAAGGGCTGTCGAATGACACCCCACTCCGCACTATGGGGCGTTTCCGCTAAACCCACATTTTACGGACACGGTCGAACTGGGCCCACGGTCAAAACATTCTTAGGCGGATTACCGTCAACCCTCGAAGGGTTGGGGAGGTATGGGCCCAATTCGACACTGCCTCCGAACTGACCATGGGCCCAATTCAACCGTCGTTTTTACGACCCTAACAGACCGTGGGCCCAATTCAACATCACCCCTTTTTACTGTATAATCAATTAATTTTTCAAACACACAATCAGTCCTGCAGTTTTTGCGCAATGTCCGAACAAACAAACAGATACACAAAAAAAAGGAAAAATCGATTATTTGGAATCGGGGACATCTAAACACCATATCGTATTTCTTTTTGCAATATTTTTAATTTTAAGACTTCTATTACAGTTTAATAACAGTGAGAGTAGATTAAATAAATGTTAACAACGTTTAATTAAAGTAACACTTTTACGGAATTTTTAGCAATAAAAGAAGGACTGTAATTGTTGTTGATAGTCCATTTTTTTTAATGAAGGTGTTACGTTACCTAAATCAACTTTAAACAGATAAAAATCTTCAGTACTAATTAAGATACCAGTTAAAAAATTTAATTAGATCAAAGCTCTAAGTTAGCTGACACACCAAAATGAAAATGTAACGAATTAAGATACATTATTCCTTTTCGCTCTTAATTAATTTTCTTTTGCTGACATTCTGCTATTTTTTTTATCTTCATTATACATTTCTGCCAAAATTTTTACACTTTATTAAAATCTCCAGGATCACTCAACTTTTTAAAAACGCCGAGCCGTTTTATTTATAATCCAATTTTAGGTCGTTTGGTGTGCATTAAATTTATCAGATCAAAATTTTGTTTGCTAAAAAATAAAGAGATTAGTTAATTATCAAAAATTATCTTTTATAGTTCGAATGGATTATAAAATTATTGTTACCGTAAACCAGTGTTTTTCAACGTGGTGGGTCGTGACCCCCTGGGGGTCATGTCACTGGTGCACGAGCTAGGATCGACGGATTACACCATATTTATACGCAAACACGCAATTCGTATACCATTTTACCTATAAGTAATCTTCTTCTTCTGTTGATGCCTATCCGTTACGGATGTTGGCGACCATAATGACTATACGAACTTAATTCACTGATGCACGGAATTAGCCCACAGTTGATGTATTAAATCACATTCGGAGATTCTTCAGCCATGCGATTCTTCTTCTTCCTACACTCTTTCTACCTTGTATTTTGTCTTTGAGTATAAACTGTAAAAGCCGGTATCTTTTAGGATTTCTCATGATGTGGCCGAAGTATTCAAGTTTATGTTTCTTTACCTGATGTACCCTTGCAAAACAGGGGGCCAAATCTGCGTTCACTGGACCAGAACCGGTTTTTGAAGTCACCACAAGTGCCGCCAAAACAATTATTTCGGACTGGGCGGAGAGGAAAATACTCACGTACTGGTCCGATATACCAGGGTTAACTCACTCGAAGGCGTTTCTACCTAAACCCTCGAGAAACACAACTAAGCAGATCCTAGAATGGAGCAGAAATGACCTGCGTATTCTAACGGGACTGCTTACAGGACACTGTCGTCTAAGATACCACCTCAGAAAGATAGGTCTGAACCAACAAACGGACTGTCGGTTTTGCTGCGTGGAAGACGAAACTGGCTGAATATATACTATGTTCATGCCCCGGCCTGAGAAAAATAAGGTTTAACGTATTTGGTTTTACCAACCTAGAACCTACCGATTTCAAGAAAATCTCACCCCATACAACCATAAACTTCGTAAGAAGGGCTGGAGTGTGCAGTGAACTGTAGCCTCTAGGGCTGAGCCACAATAGACCTACTAAGGGTCGCGGTGGAGGGGTGACCACGCCCCACTCACATGATACCTAAACTAACCTAGCCTACCTGATTTTTTTTTTGATCCACCCATGAAATTCCCAAAACGCGACGGTAGCGCAAGGCTTTTAATTTCTTGCAAGGTGTTTCAGATAACGTCGATGATTCAACACCGTATAGAAGAATTGAGAACACATAGCACCTCAGTATCCGCATTTTGGTGTTTAAAGACAACTCCCTACTTTTGAACAATTTTGCCATTTTAAGGAATATGGCTCGAGCCTTTTCAGCTCGGCATCTTATCTCAACCGATTGGTCCCATTCTTCGTTAATATTTATTCCCAAATAGACATACTTGTTAACTCTTTGGATGGGTCTGTTATGTATCAGTAGATGGCCTTCCATGCGTTTATTTTTAGAGATAATCATGAATTTGTTTTTTTTCGCATTTATCCGCCGTCCGTATTTTTCACTTACTTCCACCACTTTGTTCATTAATCCTCTAGATCGTTTGAGATAATTACTGTGTCATCCGCATATCGTTTTGTTACGGTATATACTTTTTTGGGTTC
The DNA here is from genome assembly GCA_950111635.1 of Agelastica alni. Lineage (NCBI taxonomy): Eukaryota > Metazoa > Arthropoda > Insecta > Coleoptera > Chrysomelidae > Agelastica > Agelastica alni. Next base: position 15,380,107 of record OX467718.1, read on the forward strand.
GGTAATTCTAATTTCTCAGTACAATAATTAAACAATTTTTACTCCAATATTTTTACACAATAAATTTTACTTTACAAATCACTTAGATATTCACTTTATAATTACATTAAATACTTGATTTCAAACTAATTAAATTTAAACTGACTTCCTTCCGCAGCCGCTGCTTTTTTATTTTTATCCAAATTATTACGAGAAGGGACTCGAGTTTTCGACATTGTTCCGGAATTGTTAGCCGTAGTATATTAGAATTTGCCGGTCCCTATTTTTTCTATCGCCGTCGGCAGTCCCCTAATTGTGATCGACTCGCTGACGCCGACCGACACAGGGCCGGATCGTAACAGTAATGCACTCGCCATTAACAATGACCCTGTCGGAGGTATTTTTCAGGTCTTATCGAAATATGTATTCTGAATATATGTTAAACAGTCGAACTCCTCTCTTTATCAGAACTTCATCGAGTTTCTCATTTTCTATTCCGACCGAAGAGGTATGATTCCAGTAAAGATTAATTCTTAGATCTTGTTTCTCCAGTCCAGTTGATTCAAGAACTTCCATTATCTTATTATGCTGAACCTTATCGAATGCTTTTTGATGATAATCAATGAAGCATGTAAAAATATCATGATTAACATATAAGTAATAAAATATAGTTATACTATGATACTAATGGTTATTGAATATAGCATATTTCACAAATATATACGGTGGTAATTTGTTAAAAGTGTATTTTATGGTAATGCATCATAATTCGCAGGTGTTAACAAACATTAATTTAGTGTTAATCGATATAGAGTATAAAATGCAAAAAAAATCCTGCATCTTCTTGACGTCTGGGAGTGAATTATTGAATACGATTTAAAGTCAAATTCCAATTAGGTAAAAGTCGTTAAATCCAGGATGCTGATGTTCTGCAATTCTTGGCGAAAAAAAAAGAATAAAAATTAAATGAGAGATAAAATTGGCGGCTGGCGAGAAGTATCTTTCTTCCGGATACTTTGGAATTATTTGCAAAGCGGATTTTTACAACATCAACTTTTAATTGGAATTTAAAATCAGTGCTTTTAAGCAGATTTACACAGTAATTAAAACAACCTAATAAATGTTTTTTTTAAATATAGTAGCATTTATAAGGTTGAGAAGATAATGCTAATAAGAATGCGAATTATCCTTGATCAAAATGAAATTATTCCACCCTAACATATCAGGGGTGTAACAAGCATTTCACAATAGATCAAGTACATCGTATAACAGATATAATATAAAGATCTTTTGAAGAGAATAAAATACTCTTCAGTTTTACTAGACATTGCAAATACATTTGATAAAGTATGGCACAAAAGCTTGTTACTAAAAATTAAAAAATTCTTACTTATTATGTTTAGTTAGTACACTCATATCTGAAAGAGGGAACTTTCAGGGTCAAAAAAGAAAGCAAATACTCAGAACTACGGTTAATGAAATCAGGGTTCCTCCTTATTATTATGTATTTGTGACATCCCTGTTACGGAAAACGTTACATTGGCCACATTTGCAGACGATACTGATATACTAACTTTTGGAGAGTCTTGTGAAGAGACGGCAAATAATCTCCAAAATGCAATGAATGAAATGGATACCTGGACTAGAAAATGGCGCATTAAAATTAATGAAGGGAATTCCAATGGAACTTGTTTTTTCCCAGTTTCCTATCATGAACGCCGATACGGATTTTATATAAAGTATAAAAATTAATATTACTTGGCAATTTGACAGAAATGTGTTGGGAAAGTTTTAAATCTATTTTAAAATGTTTAAACTTTTTCTTTAATCGATATTGCTGTTGGGTTCGTTAATTTACAATACTCAAAACAAACACTAAACAATTTATTTTAATTTTTCTTTCATTCCAAAACCAGCCAGTCCAAATAAATTTTGATTTTGCGTAAATGTAAGAAAAACAAAAAACACGTCAAATTTTAAATCGAGGGGGAGGTTTAAAAATCTTATTCTGCTGTTTTCAAGTGGCACCACTTTAACATCCCCCACCCCTTCTTTAAAATATCAAATAGCAACTCGTACCTTGTGATACATCAAATGAAAACTCAAGAAAAATGCAAATTAGCTATATTAACACTAATTCATTTTATTTATTTATATTCCAAGATTTAAGCAAAATTAAAAGTTATTTGGACTGCCTCCCGCGGCTATAAGTCATCCGCTAATATGTCGGGCGTTTGTTGCTCCCGAAAAAATTATATGTCATCTTTTTATAAACGATTCGCTGTCGCCTCAGGTCAAATAATGGGTACAGTGGCGTACTTCTTCTTCTTCTTCTTTAGGTGCCCTGTTCTCCTCGGACGTTGGCAATCATCAGCGCTATCTGAACCTTGTCTACAGCTCGGCGGAACAATGTGGTAGTGCTCACTCCATACCATTGTCTTAAGTTTTTTAGCCAGGATAGTGTAAACAGAACTTCCGGCTGCTTGTCGAGGCGTTGAAGTACCTCGATGTTACGCACTCTTTCTACCCAGGAGATTCTTAATAGCCTTCTGTACGTCCACATTTTAAAGGCCACCAATTTTTTGCACATCGCATCTGTCAAAGTCCAAGCTTCCATTCCATAAAACAGTATGCTGAACACGTAAAAGCGAAGCATTCGGACGCTCAGAGGCAAGCTTAAAGCACGAACTTGTTCTATTCTGGCACGAATCTCCTGCATGCCGTCCCACTTCTTATTTAGTTGACACCCAAGGCGTACTTGCTGACCACAATGCGTAACAATATTATTATCGAAATTAAAAAATATTCATAAAATTATATTTAAACTTTAAATATCTATTTTAATATCGTGTCATTTGATAGAAGTTTTGTACAATCTATGACCTAAACCTTTTCTTTATTAGCATTTGCTAGGTTTTTTCACGTTTTCTAATCCCCTATTTTTTTAAATCCGTATTTACTAAACTCATACTTATTTAGGTACCCAAGATTTATTATTGTGGCACGTAAAGTTAAATTTATGTTTGTTGTTTTGGTAGATAAATAATTGTTTAAAGTTTAGCTTTACCTACAAAAAAGCTAGCTGATTCAACCTTGTATTTCCGCCTATGTTTCCATTAAGGTTATACTTCCTCTTGTTATGCCGGTTGGTTTTGTTTTATAGAGAAAATTTAATATAAACCTTCTACGGAAGAATGCTTTTCATTTTCTCTTGGGGATCGGGGAAAAATAACTAAAAAACATAAAGGGTCAAAAGACAACATTAAATCAGCGGATCTCGCAATTTTGCACACAAGAGAGTACCAAACGGCGACCGAGTATATTCAATAAAAATAATCAACATTATCAATTGTAGAGAAAAATAAATGGGAAGGACAATAAATGGTTAAAAAATACATATTTTATTGCATAAAGAGCAAGCACATTTTTCTCTCCGGTTGCTATACAGGTTGTAAAAAAAAAGTGACCCCGTCTCTAGGATAGGTAGAAAACTGAAAAATAATTGGGGTTTGCTTTGTAAAACATTTTCGTAACGCCATCCGTATTCAAGATAAAGGGCGTTGAAGAAAATGTATACACATCAATTACGATTTTGTCGAAACTACTGGAAACATTGTAATAAAATTTAATACGAATATGTTTTAGAAGCTGATACATCTCATGAATTTGTTTTTATATCTGACTATCATAGAGGGCGCTAGTTACACGGTTCGTACCAAGTAGTCTTGAACATAACTTTTTTAAGGTTAGATTTATTATTCAAAATTTCAAGTAAACTTAAACATCATTAAATTTTACACCAAAAAGATACTCCTGGTAAAACTCGATACTGTGTACCGTTTTCGGAATATTTTGATTTGAAAATTATAAAGTTATAATCAAATTTTTTTTCTTCTACGCCCTTTATCTTGAATACGAATGACGTTGCAAAAATTTGTTACTAAGCAAACACCAATTATTTTTCAGTTTTCTACCTATCCTAGAGACGGGGTCACCTTTTTTTAAACACTTTGTATACACTTTACCGCAAAATTAACGCATATTTTGTAATGTATATATAATTCTCCTATTATTTTTTGTAAATAGTCAGTGACTGCAAAATATCTATTTAAGTTAAGTGCAACATTATGTGAGTGTAAATCTACTCTTGAACAAATATACAGGGAAAAAATTGTGATAAATTTATCTTTTTTTTAATTACGTACTTCAAAAATACAGTAAAATAAATTCAATAACTGGTAGCAATATCAATAACTGGTATTGCCTCCTTTGGCCTTAATAACTGTCTGACATTGTCTTCTCATACTTAAAATCAGATTTCCAATCTCGTTTTGCTCAATTTTATCACACTTTTTTACTAGTCGTAATGACAGCTTATGTAAGTTTGCTGAAGGTGGTTGTAAAGCTCAAATACGTCGTCCCATGCTGTACCATAAATGCTCAATGGAGTTTAAGTCTGGATTTCAGGCAGGTCAATCCATTGGTGGAATTTGACGGACATTCGGTAAACACACGGTAAACTTTCGGAATTATTTTTCGTCTCGATTATCTCGAGAACAAAAAAATGATATCAACGTGGGTTCAATTGCATTCGACGCATAATTACGCAACTTGGAATTGATTGGTTTCTTTGTAAAATCGGTCGAGATGTTTTTTATGGAGAATCAAAAAACTGAAAAAAATGGTAAACTACCTGAATTTTGCAATTTATAAATTACTAGCTGACCCGGCAAACGTTATTTTGCCATATAAATAATTTCCTAGTAATTTCTAGTGTAGACAAAAAATAGCTTACTTATTGTAAGTATGTATGTATGTTAGAATGTGTATATTGTATGTATGTAAGAATGTGATTGTCGTTGTTCTAATCTTCTGACTTCATTGCGTTCAGCTCGTGTATCTTCTGGCTCTTCTTGATGCAATTGCGCCATTCTGACACGTGCATCAGTATTTTGTTGCTGGATTTGTTCTTCTGTTCTTTCGGATCTGCTATTTCGCAAGTTTCGAGCTTTACTTGTACTGCGGCTCAAATCAGCCCCTTTGCGTTTTCTTGGCATTGCTCACCGTACAAAACATACATAAATAGAATTAATGAAATTATTTAATAATGAAAAATGTTAAAAGTATAATTAGGGCTAGGATTTTTGCCGCAGTTTTGAAATGATTAGTTTTAATTTATGAAATTATAACAAAAATATAAGTTTTATGGAAAAATTTTTCAAACAAAAGTAAAAAATTAAATTTTATGAAAACATTGCCTCTTATAATTTTTTCATACAACCAATATTTCCATTGACATTTCAAAATAAAGATTCATAATGATTGATTTTTTGGAAACTATGAAAATCTTAATTGTTCAATTACATTTTTTTAATAAAATTAAATTAAAATTACATTTTTATAAGATCAACAACATTTTCGATATAAATAAAAAAAAGTATACTTAGAACATAAAATCCGTTGTTATTGGAAGCTCGTGTCACGTGTTGAGTACTTTTGAGGTTATAAAATCACTTGATTAACTAATCGTGCAAAATACACTCAAAATTGATAATTTAATTATTATTGATAAAATAGGAATGATAAAAAGTTAATATGAGAATTACACTGAGATAGCAAAATAATAATTGTCAACGTTACTACTACACTTGATGCATAAACAATAATGATGGCCGACAACTGTGTAGGGAGTGAGAAAGAAAGGAGACCGGCTTCGTTCTCATCCCTACTCCATGCTGTTTACTGGGTCAGAAGTGACACCTGTAGACATCTGGCGGGGATAACTAATTAAATGACGATTGATCAGTTTTCGACCGGAGAGGAAAAATGATTAAATTACTAAAATGGCTATTAAAAAATAAGGGTTGATCGTAGAAGGCTGAAAATTGAGGATTATATGTATTTTTGTATGTTGTATCATAAAAAAATAGAAATTAAAAATTTTGTCTAAAAAATAAAAAAAAAAATTTAGGGGTGGACTACCCCTAACATTTAGGGGGATGAAAAATAGATGTTGGCCGATTCTCATAGATACCGGATAAGCACAAAAAATTTCATTAAAATCGGTCAAGCCGTTTCGGAGGAGTATGGCAACGAAAACTGTGACACGAGAATTTTATATATTAGATACTATTTTTAATACATAGTTTTAAGATCTTTTGAATAATATAATTATTGCATGTTAGAAATATTTTTATCAAAAATATGCTAACAATATTTCATAAAAAGAGATGGATGATATTTATGATGATATTTATTTGTACTTAAAACTATGTGCGTTAATTTTGTGGCGTTTTCGTTTTTAACCCTTGGTTAGGCGCGCTGTACTTTCCTACGAGTTTGGTCGCGCGGTCTACAAACGTAGACCATTTTTGTTGTCAATATATGGCACCTAATGTCCTAAATGAAAAATGAATTATATATATATATATATATATAATGTATTCGTTTATATATACATTCTGTCATGAAAATCATTTTGTGTCATTATCTGAGATTTTTTCCTTTTTATAAAATAAAAACGCAGACTATGATTTTTTATAGCTTTATTTGCATTTGGCTACTATAAAAAGAGAAAAAAATCGAATTGTTTGAAAATTTTAACGAAACGTATATTTCTGTTATAAATACATTACAACTCAACATTTTTTTACAAAAAAAATAATAAACTTTGATAATGAGAGTGGAATGGAAATTATGAAATTCTCAGTCGATCGAACAGGTAGTGCATACATCTTTCATGTGTTGTTTGCATGCATAACGATTGCATTTCACGCATAATTTCCTCGAAGACTTGTTGCGGCTTCTAGGACATATATGACATCTTCCGACGTAATTTTCCGGTCTTTGCAGTGAAGTGGTGGGGGGAATAATTACCTCTAGTCCAAGAAGTGCACGTGCTCGTCTTCTTATCTCTACTGGTAGGGAGGTTATGGTTGACCTTGCCTCTATTTGTGGTTTTATCAATTCCCAAGCAAATTTCTCGATGAAATCACTTCTGGAGATTTTTGCTTGAGGATGATTTGTTTTATAAACGCAAAGAGCATTTATCCCAGAAATATTCAAAAGATTGTAAAAGAGAACCATCGGCCAACGACGCGTATTTCTGGCGACATTGTAATTTCCGCATAATTGGTCTACCAAATCTACACCAATTTTGGTATGATTATAATGAGTGACAATCTCAGATTTTTTGCTTCACCTGTTGCTGGATCAATTGCCATATCATGATGCATTGAAGACACTACGATGACCGATTTATTTTTCTTAGGACAATACGAAACCATCGTTATATCCTCTTGAAATGCGAAAAGTGAGGTGTTCTCTTTCCTTTGCCTATTTGGCAAGAACTCTACGGGAATTTCACGTTTATTTTTACGTATCGTACCAGTATATGTTAATTTTTTTTGTTGCAACAATTTTCTGACCAACGGAATACTGCTGAACCAGTTATCGCCTGTGATGTTGCGATTAGCTCCCTCTACTGGATACACCAATCGTAGTACAATGTCTTCGGCAGAATTGCTGAGTTTATACGGGCCATCTGGCTGAGTTTCCACGTATGATTCCAGATTGAAAGTGTAGGAAGATTTTGCATCAACCAAGGCAAACACTTTCAAACCATATTTTGCTGGCTTACTTGGTATATATTGTTTGAATGAGCAGCGCCCTCTGAAAGCTAATAATTGTTCGTCAATAGTGAGGTATTCACTAGCCATGAAGGAATTCTGGAAATTAGCCATGAATATTTCAAAAACTTCCCTGATGGGTGCTAATTTATCTAATTCTTTCCTCTCGTTTCTAGTAGTAACATCATCAAATCTCAAACAACGGAGCAAAAATCTGAACCGCTTTTCGCTCATGGTGAGATAACATGATTCAACGCCATTTCCTTGGAGTTATCCCATATTTTATGAGCATTTTCCTGGAACTTCTCATTGTTCCAATCAAAAATAAAATTCCTATCAAAGCTTCAGTTTCATTGGTGAGTCTAGCATCGCGGTCTCTGTCAAACTTATTTTTTATCTGCTCGATATATATGTTTGTTGAACTGACTAGAATTTGAATAACTGCGTCGCTCACGAACAGTTTCAGACAGTCAATTTCAGAAATGGCATTGCGGGCATCACGTTTTGATCCAGGAAAATGTGTTATGATGTTATGAGCACGTGTACGAACTTGTATATTATTACACTCCTTTTTCCATCTAGTTTTTTTATCCTTGCCAATGTAGAATTTTTCAGAAACAATTCGTTAGCTCTCGCCTTCTGACGGAATTTCGTTGTCATCAGATGAAACTTCTTGTTCAGAATCTGTGTTATGCTCGCTTCCTTCCACAATATCTGCTTCTACTTCATCTTCCTCATCCTCTTCTGCTGGACTCTCCTCACCACTCGAGATTTCTTCAAACCATCTTTGCCAAACATCTGGATCTCTACTACTTTCCACACGTCTCCTTTTTGAGTCAGACATACTTCTCTGAAACGAATAGTGATGACTTTAGAAATAATGCACCCAAAATGACACACATGCCCTTAAGTATGAACGAAATATGTTCAGTTCATTATCAAGAATATTCATCAACCATATTACAGGTGAAAATTCAACTTATATGATGTCTTTTATCGAAATGAAAAAAATCACGTACCTGACTAGAAATGTTACGTTGTCAGGCGCACGGTCTACAATCGTAGACCAATCGTAATCGGATGAGTATAAAAATTAGTAACAAACCTCTGCACTGCACTTTGCGTACTGAATCGTTAGACGCGACTGGCATCGGCAGCTACTGAGAGGCGCACGCGCGTACCTACTACGAACTTGAAACTGTCGTCATTCAAATAGGTGTGGTCTACAATCGTAGACCGCGCGCCTAACGTAGGGTTAAACACCGAAGAAAATTTATTAATATTGATTTTTTTTTTCAAAGTAAATTACGCGAATTTTTGAATTCAACATGAAAAGACACCTTTTAAACCGTGAACAAATGCAAATATCACAATCAAACTAAGCGACCTTAAAAACTATGAATTTGACACAAATATATCCTATCCCACCTCTTTCGTAGTGTTGTTAATAAAATTAGGAATGTAACCATTAAATTCAGCCTCCCCAAACCTATAAATTCCACACTAATATCAGCCGTTTTTGATAGTTTTTAATTTTTATCCCCTATTTCAATGCAAATAAATAAAATAAAAGTTCCATTTAAACCACGTTTACTAAATGTTTTTTTTTGATTAATCTAAAATAAGGAGCAATCTAAAAATTTTTATTTTTGTTTCAGAAGCACATAGAGCATTAGAACTGCTCGAGGACTATCATTCTAAACTTACGAAAGCTCAGGATAAGCAACTTCGACTGGCAATAGAAAGAGTCATCAGGATTTTCAAGTCTCGTCTTTTCCAAGCTCTGTTAGGTATGTTTTTTCTTTTTATAATAATTTTTAAAAAAAAATAAATTTTAATGAGACCTAAATTATTCTCTTGGTCTCACATTGTACCTGCCATTAGGCATTTTGACTCTTGAAAATGTTTTTTCACTGTTGATGGGGACGTTTTTTCCATAGATAATATTTTAATTTAATAAACATTGCTTAATTTTACTGACACTTAACTTTATCTCTTGGTTGTACTTTAAATTGTACTTGTCATTAGATATTTTGACTTTTTAAAATGAGTTTCACTGTATTATTTATCTTATGTTACATAGGGCTTATTACGATAAGGTAATTTTTGTGCGTCAAAAGTAGGGCGCCAATTTGTTACTTACATTAAACTATTGCAAAAACTTAAAAAATAATATTGAAACTAGTTATAACATAAAGGAATAATTGTAACTCCATTTCTGGGCTTTAAAATCTTGATTCTACTGTGTAAGTTAACGGACCAATCTATTAACTAACTTACTCACCAACTAACTAATTAACTTATAGGTTAAGTGCTAAGCATTTTTTATTAAAATACTAGAACCAAGCAAATCAGATCTGTATCTGTATGTATAAGATATGGAAAAAGTTTGACGGAGTATAAAAATTTCAATAAAAATTTTTAAAAAAAGCACAAAATATTCGCGACAAACACTTCTTCTTCTTCCTATGCCGTCCCCATTAACAGAGGTTGGCGAACAAATTTTTAAAAGTTACTCTGTCTTTAGCTGGGGGCATAATTCCTCCACATTCATGTTTGCCCAGTCTCGTTTATTTCGTAGCCATGGCTTTTTCTTACTACCGATTCTTTTTGTCCCTTCTACTCTACCCTGCATAATGACCTGCAATAGCCTGTATTTTTCGTTCCGCAGTATGTGTGTTCAAGGTATGCTGTCTTGCGTATTTTGATTGTTCTTAACAATTTTTTCTCTTGACCTATCCTTCTCAGCACTTTCTCGTTGGTGACTCTGGCCATCCATGTAATTCTCAGCATTCTTTTGTATATCCAAAGCTCAAAGGCTTTGATATTCTTTATTATTTGTGCTTTTAACGTCCATGATTCTACCCCGTAGAGTAGTTGGGACCAGACATAACATTCTACAAACCTTAATCTGAGCGCAGTATTTAGATTTCTGTCACATAATAATAGTCCGAATTTTAAGAATGCTTTCCTTGCTTTTTCTATTCTTACCTTGATTTCCTGATCTCGATCTAATTCGGAGTTGATGTGGACTCCCAGGTATTTGTATTTTTTCACTCTTTCTAGCTGTTGCCCACCCAGGGTTAGTTGTTTATTACAAACACTAAAGTAATTAATAATTTGATCTGTTCCCATCTTGTAGACATTTTCCATATCGCTAAAAAATTAATGAAATCTCTCAGTATGAAACTTTTAGCGTCGGCATTCACATCGGACCCATCAGGAAAGAGACTATACGACGCATCGAGAGATCAAACAATTTCTCTTCTAAAAAAATATGTTCACCCTCACTACAACGGCCCCGTTCTGTAATCGTGTAATCGAGAAATTAATTACCTAAGTGTTTGTCGCGGATATTTATTTTATTTTATGCTGGTCGACTGTTTGTCGTGCATTTTAAGATTTTGTATTGACATTTCTATATTCCGCCAAACTTTTCCATATTTGTTATATCGAAATAAAATGTAATTATGTTCGTGTAGATCTCATGCGTGATATATAAAATAAAAAAAAATTGGTTGTCTGTAAAGTCGGTTTACGGACGATAATTTTACTTGATAACGTCATAAGAAAAATTAATGAAAAATTGCATACTTTTATGAATTTAATTGAATTATTATCGGTGAATTATCATTATTTTGTATAATACAAAGAAGGAGTTAATTGAAAATTACAATTTTTTTGCCGCAATTGTTGTAATAAACAATGGAAACCACATTAACTTTTCACTTTATAAACAGTTTACGTGTAGGTTATGTGCTGCCGCATCGGCCGATAGAGTGGAAGAGAGATAGATGCGTCACAAGCCGATCGTGCACTCTCGCTTGCACGTTCGACTCAAACGGAACGTGACAATGAGTCATGATTTTTCGTTCATCGATTTATAAGACGTTATCACGTCAAAAACTTAAAATTAATACCAAGTTGAATTAAAGTAAAAGGAAGGGAAAGGAGAAAAAAATTAAAATGATCCTTATTTGGGAATGTTACTTTATAAGAAAATACTATAAACAAACCGCCATCGGTTTCACAGGAAAATGTTTCTATTCATTCTCACATGAAAAATGTTTCACAGGAACATTAAAGTACTCCCAAAAATGACATTTGACCTTAAAAAACTTTTTTATTAATCCCAAATCTTTAATTACAAAAAAATTAAGCCATCTTTGCAAATTTAGTAAATTAAAAAGCGATCGCCAGTTTTACCCGAAATAATTCAGTTAAAAGAAGAATAGAATAATTTTGATTATATATATTGCCATATATTTTCAACAAACTTTCAACTGCTCCAAAGGACTGATGGGAAAGAAAGATGTTCGAACTTCTTCCGGTAAAATTGGACATATCAATAAAATGACAACATAAAATATCAGTGCCAGCTTACAAAATAAATAGATGCTATAACGGACAGATTGTTTCTAACTTCGTTGATTTATTATTACACGGAACTTCAAAATAACGCTTTTTATTTCAATTCTACAATTAATTGTTGAACTTCAAGCTTCATGCAACAGGGAATATGCATGTATTTTTTTGAAAATTTTATTCGATAGTTTACATTCTACTACTATTATAAACGCGAAAGTTTGTAAGTATGTATGTATGGATGTTGGCAGCAATCAGAATCAAAATGACATTGGTTAAAATCAAATTAGCTACATAAATTTTTAACTGGCATTAGTCAATTTCAAATTGGCAATAAACTTAATTAAATTGACACCTGTTAGTTTGAAGTTTATTTATCAGTGTCAAGTGTGTATTATGTTATTTTGAAAAAAAAATACATTTTAGTCATTTACTATATAAATGGGATAAAGGCATCAGATAAGTAGTCTGAGAAGTAGGTTTAGCTGGAGTGAATCTGATGTATAAAGTGAGTAATAGAACGCTGTGCTGTAAAAGAAGATGTGGTAACAAAGATAGAGAAAGAAATGCTTCAATGGATAAAGGGAGATCGACAAAACAAATTTATAATGCGAGTGAGAATGGGCAAGTCGGTAGAGGTCGACCTAGGCGAACGTATCTCTATCAGATCAAAATTGTTTAGAAGAAAGTCCAGGTCAAAAGTACCAGCAACCGACGAGCATTTATGAAAACGATGATATAAGTAGAAGAATCGAAAGACGTGTGTAAGAACCGTAGCACGTGGAAAAAAGTGGTCTCTGCTATCCCTACTAAAAAAAGGCGTGACTGTAGGTATGTATGACTCTATTATACACAAATTATTAATTGAGCTCTCTCTCTCTCTGTAGCTTTTACAACCCCGAGTGGGTCTTAGCTGACTTTACCATTTGCCTTGATTAGTTTTTGTCTATCATAAGTTGTTCGGCATTGGCGATATTGAGGGTTCCCAAGTCTGCCGACAGGCTATCCCTCCAGCGCAATTTGTGTCTTCCAAATGGTTTTCTGCTGGTTGGATTCTGTTCCCATACTATTTTCACTACTCGTTCATCATTTTGTCTTTTAATGTGTCCGTCCCATCTTAGTCTTTCAGCTTTAATCATTTTGCCATATTTATTGTTGGGAAGGTTGTGATATTTAAATCGGTAAATGCTATGATTTTAAAGTAAAAAGATCTATATTTCACTGATACTAACTCTTCCAAGGTTGACACGATCTATACTTGAGTTTAATATAATAACAGTTTTAAGTATGGCCTGCAGATGTTATCAAGGATTCTAATGTAACCTTTGATTTTTTAAAAAAAATATAAGACATGTTAAAAACTTTTTTCAAATGGAAAGTTCCTATACAACTTTTATAACACTTTAGGTTTGAAATAGCTTTATGAAAAGCCAGAAAGTGTCATAGAGTGCATAGAGGTGTGTTGGTTCCTACACTTATGTAAGGTAGTGAGTGTTGGGTTTGGCAAAAGAAGCATAAAAATAGGATTAATGCTGCGAAGATGAGTAGTCTAAGAAGTATAGCCGGAGTGACTCGGTTGGATAAAGTAAAGAATAGTGAAATAAGAGAACACTTTTGTGTAAAATAAGATGTGGTTACAAAGATAGATAAAGGAATGCGCTAAGATGGTTTGGACAGGTAGAAAGCATGGATGAAGGAATATTGACGAAACAAATTTATATGGCGAGTGTGAATGGACAAGTCGGTAGAGGTAGACCTCTGAGAACACATCTCGATCAGATCAACATTGTTTTGAAGAAAGGCCAGGTGAAGAGTACCAACAACCTACGAGCATGTATGAGAGCACTGATGAAAGTAGAGGAAGCAAAAGATGTGTGTAAGAACCATAGCAAGTGGAAGGCAGTGGTCTCTGCCTACCCCTATGGGAAAAAGACGTGACTTTATGTATGCATGTAGGTTTGAAATAAATGAATTGTTTAAAAAACACCTTCAGTTTGGTTGTAATATTATTAAATTTTTGTTTATTGAATTTAAATAAATATTCCAATATTTATTTGCTTGGGAAAGAATGGATTTTTTTTATTAGGTATGTCTTGTAAAACTTTTAGTAAAAATGGTTATTCGGTAAAAAAAGTACAATAGAAATGCGAAAAATAATACGTCTTCTATTCTTGATTTTACCACAATTCCCGTAAAGTTTTCTTTCTACGAACAAAAAGGGCTATAGAATGATATCAGAATAATGGACCTTACTTTATCTTAAAGAAGGATTGATTATCTAAACGAGAAAGTCTTAAAATGGGACTTTATATTTGGGTAAGTGAGGAATTTTCTTTTCGTCGTTGTATCACAGTCTCGTAAACTAAAGTGTAACATCGGTATGTCTAGTCGTTGGTAGTATGCCGGGAACGAAAGCAGCGTTTATGACGTCTTTATAACTCCATCGATAGTAACAAACGTTGTTGTTAGCCTTGTATTTTGTGGCTCGGAAGTAACAAGAAAATTTATTTGCGAATTTGTACACAAAAAATTATTACATATTGGTAATATTAGTGCAACAATTTAATTTGCTATTTCAACAATAAATTAAAATTAAGTGTTATACAGAGAATTTCATTAATAATTGGAAATATTTCAACTATAGAATCCTGAACTCAAAATATGAAGATTCAACCCAAATCACCTAGATAAAATGTGCCTCCTGTCTGAGTTACAGGGTGTTTTATTTGTAAATTTAAAAATTATTTGTGCCCAGTACTTTAAAACTATTTAAAGTATCATTGCCATATATGGTGGGGAGTGTAAGTACTATACACCCTACTAAATTATGTTAAATAAACGTTTCTTGTTCTTTTCTTTTGCGGTTAGTAATTTGCTTATTAATTTTTCATACCTAATATTGTACGAGTAGGTCATTAATATTTTGCTATTTTTTTTTCAATCTTTTTAAAAATGCATTAACTAATACGGTATGCATGTGTGAACATTTAAACAATATGATTTGGAAAATATCGAAAAAAGATAATTAATTTTAGGTATTAAATAAGATTTAATTTGAAATTAATAAAAATACATAGAATAACATTATTTTTTTAAGTTATTTTATAAGTGCATATTCGTGCATGAGTTTTTGTTATTATTTTAAAATTAATGATTATTCTGAAAAAAAGCATGAATGAATGAGTAAATAGGGGTTGTGGAAGAGGTCTAATTTTTCCATAGGCACCGCAGCATTGTCTGCTTTTTTTACCTTTCCAGCTCCTTAATTTAGTCCCGTTTTTTTAATTCTCCTGATAAGGAGTAGAAGCTCATGTACTGCTATTGCCCTAGGTGGATCACTCTCTTGGTTTTGTATACAACCCAGGTAGTGCCTTCACAGGGCGGTGGCTTTACATGCGAAAATAATATGAGTGACTGTTTCCTCCTCCTCATTACATAATCTGCAAATAGGTTCTGTGTCAAACACGCCTATATTGTGCAGATGTTTCTTTAAAGACCAGTGTCCGGTACAAAACCCTACAACTGTTCCAAGTTTTTCCCTACTTAGCGAGAGCAGCTTCCCTCTCTGCCTGCTTAGGTGAGGATTCTTTCAGCATTAATTTGCTGTACCTTGTTCCCTCTGGCTGTGCCCACTTCAGCTGATGCTGAGATTGGAACCAGCCATTGATCGCTGCCTTAACGCTGGCCTTGGGTATCCCTATTATTGCTTCTGGCCCAATAAATGGTGTTTCAGAGCCCCGCCAAGCTAGTTTGTCCCTTTTTCGTTACCAGAAATACCTTTATGCCCTGGCACCCACGACAAGGTGACCGTGTTATGGTTAGCCAAGGTTAGTAGGTTTTTGGCACATTCCCGGACAATTTTTGAGTCTGTTCTCCGTGATGCCAAAGCTTTGAGTACCACTTGACTATCTGATCTAATGAGAATTGTTTTTTTTAATATCCTCGTCTCATATTTTCAACAGCACAAGCGTTTATGGCATGTATTTCAGCTTGGAAGACCGAGGCATGTCTTTAAAGAGTAGACGCCTGAGCCAGTTCCTTCCTTCTGGTGAGTTCCCCATGTTGTTCATCATTTTCTTTGTCATCCCTGAGTTTTGCGTGAACAACATAGTTTGTCTTAAAGGATATTTCTGCACTCATATAATCAGTTGCCATTGTTTTAGTACCTTTCCAACAGTTCTGTTGTTCTAGTCTATACGCGCAGAGTCTTGCTTCGCCCCGGATATAAATATCTAGAGGTGGGAGGTGGGGGTTGTTCTAATAGCCCCCGTAATACATACATAAAAAAAATGTAAGTCAGGTCTTTCCAATTTAATCTTCATTTTTTAACGCTGTTATAAGATCTATAATTTTAAATTTTAATTTATTTATTTATCAAAAACGTTTTTTAATTTTAATAAATTACAAATGTTTTAGCGATAAAATAGGAAAATAAGTAAAATAATTTGGAAATAAGTTAATTTTTATTTTTTTTCTCTCTAATACGCATTCCAACTATTTTCTTAGTATTGCTATTTGACAACGCAATTAGAATGTCCATAAAATATGTTACGTTAAAAATTTCATTTTTTTTTCTGTATTTGAATCAGAACAGCAACATACGACCAGGACGATTTTAAAATCTAAAACAAATAATGTTTAATTTTTAAGCAAAAAAAAAATTAAATCGTTACCTTTATAAACGTATCTAACGATAAAGAAAAAAATCCTCCTGCGAACAAAATCAAACTTTTTTCGCTTCTTGTCATAAAAATGATCAAAATCTTTCTTGTTTGCAATGAATAATTCATCCAATTGCTGTGATAGGCCGAGTTGATTAATTTGTTGCTCTACAATAACAAAACGTAAATTACTTTGAAATATATGGTAACTTTTTCACTAATTTGCTAGGTAAATTTTTTTATAATTAAAAAAAAACTGAAAATAAAATACTTTTATCTACTCCTATTGATTTATATAGGATGTTTCATTACAATTGGAAATATTTTAACTATAGAATCACCCTTCTCTCAATGTATGACAGTGACATTGAGCGAAGGATTGTTGGCAGGAAAACAGATGAATGGGGCACTGCATAGCTTTATGAACAGCCAGAAAGTGTCTAAAAAGGCACGTCTGGCTGTGCATTGAGGTTTGTTGGTTCCTACACTTATGTATGGTAGTAAACCTAGGATTAATGCTGCGAAGATGAGTAGTCTGAGAAGTATAGCCGGAGTGACTCGATTGGATAAAGTAAAAAATAGTGAGATAAGAAAACGCTGTGGTGTAAAAAAAGGTGTGGTTACAAAGATAGATAAAGGAATGCTTAGATGGTTTGGACACGTAGAAATGATGGATAAAGGAAGATGGACGAAACAAATTTATAAATGTGAATGGACAAGTCTGTAGAGGTCGACCTCGACAAACATATCTCGATCAGCATGTATGAGAGCACTGATGAAAGTAGAGTAAGCAAAAGATGTGTGTAAGAACCGTAGCAAGTGAAGGGAAGTGGTCTCTGCCTACCCTTACGGGAAAGAGGCGTGACTATATGACTATATGATACAGTTTTCAAACAATTAGAAAATTTAACCAACCTCTAAAATAACTTCGTTGCCAAAATAGCAAATGGGAAATATTTCCAAAAGCATGCAATACTGGTATAATGCCATTGAAAAAAATCGAACACTAGCAATAGGCACCTAAAAATTAAATAATGATGCTTTGTTATACATAGGTAGTCTATTATTAATAATTCGTGACTAACCATAATCATTTCGAAGAATGTGGCGCAAAAAACGAATGCACTTACTACAAATTGTCCAAATATACTTATCGTAAAAAGTTTAGTTACTTCTTTCGCAAATCTGGAATAATGAAAATAAATGTTACTGTAAAATGTTTATTGTTAACCTGATCCTACTACTATTATAAAAGCGAAAGTTTGTGAGTATGTATGTATGTATGAATGTTTGTTACTCTTTCACGCAAAAACTACTAAATGGATTTTAATGAAACTTTACAATAATGTAGCTTATACATCAGAATAACACATAGTCTATAATTTATAAAGATATTGTGTGACCCTATTATAAACGCGAAAGTTTGTGAGTGTGTACGCATGGATGTTGACAGCAATCATATTCAAAATGACATTAGTTAAAATCAAATCGTTACATAAATTTCTTACTGTCATTTGTCAATTTTAAATTGGCAATAAACTAAATTAAATTGACACCTGTCAGTTTTAAGTTTCTTTGTCAGTGTCAAATGTGTATTATGTTATTTTGCAAAAAAATACATTTTTTTACTCAAGCGGGATAGAGCACGCTGTTGCGGTTGAAAAATAGCTGTTTGTCCATTTGAGTGCGACAAGTTTACTTGGCGCACGCTTATACGTCGTTTGGGTGCGACAAGTTTAAAAATATATTCCTCGATATATTGACATTCTTTAGAATTTTGCAACAAGTTATTTTTCTTCCTCACTTAATATTTATTATTTTATTAAAAAAAACGTACTTACTCCATAATAGCTTTATGGTGCTCAATGCATACCAACAAGTTTTGGTTGATAAATGCTTGTTTTTTTTGAAAAAAATTAACCTGACTATTACCCAACTCGCTAATATTAGTTAAGGAATCGTTTAAAATATGAAGTTGCGCACAAATTACCATAATTAAACCTAAAAAGAAAAATATTTTGTTTTTGTGAAAAAAGAATAACTCTATCACAATGTTAATTAATACCTATACATTTTACGTGTTATTAAAGAGATTGACTTTACTTGATGTTACAATATTTGGAGAGCCGTTTCTTCTTTCTTTTATTGATTATTATTTTTAATATGCTTAATTGACACAAAATCATTTATTTATATTTTGAAATTTCTTTTCAGATATACTGACTTTAAAAAATATCCCAACTCCCAGTAAAAGTTGATAAATGTAATAAAATTGTTACCAAATGTATGTTTAATGCTGCAGCTTTAATATATTGAATATTATCTCTGAAGTGAATAATGTTAGCTTCTTTACCCTGCAGTTTTAAATTTAGCTTGTTTTGCCGATTAAAAAATTAGCTACGCTTTTAATCCAGGTGTCATCATTAAACATTCATACATGTCTTAAAGTCACGACTTTAATCTGTAGGGCAAAGACCACTTTTTTTCCTTTGCTACTGTTCTTATACACGTCTTTTGCTTCTTCTTCTTCTTTTATCAGCACTTTCATATATGCTCGTCAGTTGTTGGTACTCTTGACCAGACCTTTTTTCAAAACAATTACTATCTGATCAAGATACGTTCACGATCTCTACCGCCTTTTTTTTTTTTTTTAGTCGCAAAAAGGGTAGACCTATCGTGTGGGCCGCGGACGGTCCGCACTGCGACTATTAGAAGGGGAAGGGATTATAGGAAGGAAATGATCGTGGACACGCTTTTTAAAAAGTTGCAGGTCATAGTTCTCTGGAAAAACTGATTTTGGAAGCTTATTCCATTCCGTAGCAGCCCTGTAAAAGAAGGATTCTTGATAAAGATTGGTCCTAGTGGTGTCAATCTTGAGAGTTAATGGGTGAGACTGATCAGCGTGCCGAGTTCTTTGGCCAAATGTGGCCAATAATGGTACAAGAGTTTTTATTTCTCTGGAGCATCTGCCATGGAAATATCTGTAGAGCAATGACTGGTCTGCAACTCTTCTTCTATCAAGCGAATGGCTCTTTTCTGAATGGAATCTAGAAGAAGAAGAGAATGCCTTGGTGCTGAACCCCAAATGTGCGAGCAATACTCCAGTAGAGGTCGGATTTGAGCCTTGTACGTCGTCAACAGTTTATCAGGAGTAAAAAACTTTCTGGATTTTTACAGAAAACCTAGCCTCTGGTTTGCCGACTTTGCGATGTTAGCAACATGGTCATGCCAAGACATATTATTAGACACCGTGACTTCCAAAATCGAGATGGAGGGACTTGGTTTAAGGGTATTTCCGGACATTGTGATGGGATGATTTGAGGAATTCACTTTCTTGGAAAACGTGGCACTTTGTGTTTTTTGGGCGTTGAACTGAACAAGATTGTTGGTTCCCCACTCGACGATTGCTTTAAGATCCCTATTGATGGAATCAACCTGTTCCTGTCTGAGTATATTTGTATCATTCACCGAAAGTGATCGATAGGATGTGAAAGTTGAGACAAGTTGCTATCGTCTGCGAAACTGTAAATGGGGTTCGTGATGGTTTTCAAGAGGTCGTTGATGTGTAAAAGAAATAAGGTGGGGGACAGGATGGAACCCTGGGGGACCCCGGCATTAGTTGTAAACGCATCAGAAGAAATACCGTCAACTGCCACATGTAAGGAGCGATCTTGCATGAAGCTCAAGAACCATTGGCACAGTTTGGTTGGGAGACCGTAGGCAGATAATTTACTTAACAATGCCTGGTGCCAAACGCGGTCAAAGGCTTTAGATATATCCAAGGCTATTGCACGGGATTCACCAAACTTTTCAATAGTGTTTGTCCAGAGCTGAGTGACATAAGCCAGCAAATCTCCAGTAGACCGAAGTTGTCGAAATCCATATTGTCTGTCATGGATTATCTCAAATTTCTTGCCAATTTACACTCGCCTTATAAATCTGTTTTGTCAATCTTATTTTTTCCATCCTCTCTACGTAACCAAACCATCTTTTTCGGCCGAACCCAACATTCCCTACCATACATAAGTGTAGGGAACAGAACTTCTCTATGCACAGCCAGTCGCGTCCTTTTTCACATTTTCTGGCTGTTTATAAAGTTATGCAGGGCCAACACTTTTTGCTCAATGTCACAGTCATATTTTCGTCTCTCGTAAACTTCGAAACCAAGTTCACAAACCTATTAACTTTTTTCACTTTTTCTTCTTCAATCGCAGTTTTTAAAGCTTTCTTTTTTTTTAAAAACCATCCATTTTCAATCCATACGCACTCTTTTTCAAAGCTTTTAAACAATCGTCTATGTATAAGTTTAACAGCCATGGCGAAGCCACACATCTCTGCCTAACACATTTTTCGATGTTAAACAATTCCCTATAAGCTCCGTTTATTCTGACACATGCAGGCGAGTCCTCTTGAAAAAAAATTTGGCGCTCGTATTAAACTTCCGCTCACCACTTACAAATATAATGGCGATTACAATTCACTCCTGACCACTCTGCCAAGTCAACGAAAGCGCAGCAGATCTTTTGACTTTTAGCCAAAAATTCTTTGACTATGCTTCGTAAGGAAAATACCTGATCCATGCATCCCCTCCAAATCTTGCTTGCACATCCCATATCTTCTCATCAGTTTCGTTCGTCACTCTTTTAGTTAATACTTTTGCATACAGTTTGCCGACGATTCTGAGTAAGCTAATGCCACAGTAGTTCTTTTTCTTTGTAAATCGGAATAATAATGGCCTTGCACCAGTTTTTTGGTACGCTGCTGCTCCTCCAGCAAAGGTAAAAAGGTGGTACAGCAGACTAGATGCCACGCGCTGTTCAGCCTTTAGCATTTTAAATGTAATCCTGTCATACCCCTCAGCCTACCCAATTTCATAATGTGTAACGCTTCCACAATCTTTGTCATACTTATTTCACTTTCATTGCATCTTTCACTCATGTCTCCGAATGAAGTAGTTTAAATGTTTTACAAAACAGCAATTCTTTTTTGATGTACTCCAAGAAAATTTATTTCACGAAAATAAGTAACTGGGATATGGTTTAACATCGGTTGAATGGAAAAGACCGGAGATGCCTTTATTTCAGATAAAATTTGTTCCATCACGTCTTTAGACATGTCAGAAATGCGTGTCTAAATTGTATTATTGGACAAGGATATATTACTCGTTTTAATCTTACTCGCTTTTTCAAGAATTAGCTTAGCCGACTTTAATAAACAGGGCTTGAGGGTTTCTGCAATTTTATAAAACTTCTTATTGTATCTTATATAATAATAATTCCCCCACTTTTTCAGCGACAGGTAGAGGTAAATGTTTTGTAAAAAATTGTTATCACCATTTAAATAAGTTTAAGTTTATGTGTTTAATGTTTACACTTTTTTATTGTTATAATTAAATATTCCAAAGCTTATTGCAGTGTTTATAAATAAATATTAAATTTGTTTTTGACGTGATTGCGATCTTTTTAGTAAACAAAAAATTGCAATTTTTTTAATTCCCTGCAAAGTTAGAAAAGAGGAAAGCCTGGATATCACTTTAAAGGTGCTAAAGTTTAATTGTTATGTTAATGTTTGCTCTACAAGCGGTGATTTTATGCTAGCATGCACTTTTCCTCTAATGGTAAAAATGTTTGCAACAAATTGCATCCAAAGGATATGGTTTGATTCCAAGGCACCTTTTTAATTATTTTATTGTCGTTAAAAAACTCGTTAATAGATGAAACCGTTAGTACTTGTTTTAAAACCATTCTGTAAATAATATTTTATTGTATAATTTTCGTAACCTTATTTACGTTTAACATAGTTTTAAAAAGCTTAGAAAAATCTATAACGCCTCTATTGTTTTGCCACAGCACTAATATTTCTTATTATTTAAGTACACAACGATAAACACAATATTAAATTTAATAAGTGGTAAATCGAAAGTTGATTTAAATGGATTTTTAAGTTATTTTCTCTTGAAGAGTCTAAGCTTTTTGTAATAAAAAATGCTTTCTTAACTTAATTATAATATAATAACAATTTTAATAAAATAAAAATGTAAATAATAATAACATAACCTAAAACTTAATTAAATGGTATTAACATTTTTTCACACAACGCTTTTCTCTACCTGTCGCTGTAAAGGGGACGGATTATTATGTTATATTAATAATACCAAGAAAGCTCTTATTGTTTATAAACGCGCAGCATTTAAAAATTTCTTATGGAATTTTCAATGTAATTTATTTTTGTTCAAAAACTTTTTTAAGTCGCGCGTAGTCTCAGACTTAGTAGTTTTTAAAAACCCGTGTTAATAAATTTTTTTTAATATTTTTTACCTTTAAAGTTGTTATTAATGATTTTAAGTATTTACTCACTTGCAATGAGACAATCTGCACTTAGATCTGTATAACCACCAATAATAGTTGCGATAATTTCGTAAGCGTAGACCAACCCAAATTTTGTGGACTTATCAGTATTTATGGGTATATACGCAGGTATGGGTAGGAATGGTCCGTTTTCTTCTGTATAAGGATATATCGTCCAAAAGCAGCAAGTCATGGTACATCCGGCGTATAAACTAAATGAAATCATTTTTGACATTCTAATGTATCTCTTTAACGATTGGATTTGCTTCTTTGATTTCGGTTGAAATTCCTTCCTGTTTATTTTGTTAACTAATTCTAGTAATTTTTTTTGGTTTTTACAAATGACGAAGAATTTTCCGATCGATACTAAGTTTGTAAGTGTTAAAAAGAGAGCTTTCATCATTCCTTGCATGTTTCCAATACTTAAATATAGGTTTGATAGTTCTGCCAAAACTATGCCGCCAAAAAAAAATCCTAAAAGCAAAACATCTAGATTAGATTGGATATGGAGGTTTTTGTAAGTATGCACTTCAACATGATAAGGTCTGTTTTGCTCTTCCTGCGTTTAAAGCTCCTCCTTTAGCTCCAGTCTTTTTACCAACCACCAGGGACTGTTGGTGTCCTGATCTAGCTCTATGGCTCAAGTATTACTTTACCTAAGCACAGGAACCCGGACCTTGACAGTCCTTTGCAGTGGCATAAGACGGGTTTCGTCTTCTGCAAGACAGAAACCGCATTTACTATTCGCAGCCCCTCTTAACCTACAAAGGTGTTTGCGAAGTCGACAATGTCCTGTCAGCAGGCCCATTGTTACCCTCAGTCTATCACGGTTAGGGTTAAGCAGATCTGCCTGGTTGCATGCGAAGATTATTTTATAAACTTTTTAG
The DNA here is from genome assembly GCA_950111635.1 of Agelastica alni. Taxonomy (NCBI): domain Eukaryota; kingdom Metazoa; phylum Arthropoda; class Insecta; order Coleoptera; family Chrysomelidae; genus Agelastica; species Agelastica alni. The sequence goes on from OX467718.1 coordinate 15,403,974, forward strand.
TGTGCCTTTGGCCTGTGTGGATACATTTCATTTAGCCAAAACTTCTGAGGGCATCTACTTTTTTCGATGCTTATTTTTGGGATTTTTGAAACCCCACAGTGGGGTTCAGGTCCGATGGAAACAGTCTCTGATCTCGTTCTGGCCAGTGTATTTGCCTCCTCGCTCCTTTCTAACCCCGAATAATAATAATAATTATAATCTTTATTCGAAAAGACATTTGAGGAGTATAAATTCAGCAAATAAACATTGAAAAAAATCCACAAAAACAGCAAATGCTGTTTTAACGTGGCGAAAACAATTCAATTTAACAATTTTTCAGTATTGGGAACACTGAAATGAAAAATAGTATTACATAGTCATTAGACCCATAATGACCTACACAGCAGAGACTCGACCGGACACAACCAAAACAAAAAGGCTCCTAGAAACAAGCTAGATGAAGGTGCTATGAAAAATTACTGGAAAGACGCTGCTGGACAGAGAACTGAGCAACAATATAAGGCGAACATGCAAGGTCAAGAACATTAATGACTGGGTTTTGAGCAGAAAGCGCGAATGAGATGAGCTCATAAGTAGAATGAATGAAGGGAGAATAGTAAGGATAGCTCGGGACAAATCACCACTAGGAAAAAGAAATACAGGAAGAACACGGAAGAGATGGAGCTACAATCTTACCATTGATTAAATTCGCATGCATACTACGAAGAATGAACAGGAAATTTTTCTAAAATAAAGAAGGAAGAAGAAGAATAAGTACGACATACAAAATATTTAAAAAATACAATATTTGTTTTACATGGAAATATGAATTTATGCAGATGAGTATGATAATAATATATTAATAATAAAAAAAATGTTTGAAATTACTGGTTTAACATCGAAAAAGGTGTGAGACAGGGATGTGTGGCTTCGCCATGGCTGTTTAACTTATACATGGAAGATTGTTTAAAAGATTTAAAAGAGAGTGCGTATAGATTGAAAATGAATGATTTGATCATCAAATGCCTTCTTTACGCCGCGCCGATAATCAAGTTATATTAGTGTTTAAATAGATGAGCAAATTATTTTGTTATTGCAGAACTTAAGTAGTAAAATGTTCTCATTTAAAATAGCTTGCAGAATGTGCAGGAACTGTTCAAAAATGACCTTTTCAGTTGGGAACTCCAAGGTGTTTCGAACTGCATGGTGCCAAAGCCTATTTGGGTTCTTAGTGTCTCAGTTAGGAAGGTACCTTTATAAAAGACCAGCTAATTGCTTTTTAAGTTTTATAATATGCATAATACCTTTTTTTAAATAAAATGAATAATAAAAAAGTTTCCCATATGCTGCCAACAGGCACACTGTATATATTAACAAAGTAACTTACCAATAAAAAAAGAAACTCTCACGATGTATATAAAAGTCATTTTAAATGTGTCCAATTTGGGATACATAATCCCAAAAAAGTACAAAAATTTAAAACTTACACTAATAATTTCTTTGAAATCTAAATGCAATGTTTCCATTTTGGAGCAAAAAGACGATATATTTTTTGGGAAAATCCGCTATTTATAAGGTGTTAGGAATTCTATACGGATAACTACACTATATTTTTTTTAAGTACACAACAAAAATTCCTAGAAAATGTATGTGTATTCAAAATATTGTAAAAAATATGGTTTAAATTTACGACAGGATTTTAATTGGCATTTTATTTTATTATTAAATAATTTTGCACAAAAAATATGATTCAGTTGTTATTATCCGCGCTACCTATATTTAAAAAAAAAACTTTATTAAAATAAATAATCAATTCAAATTTTTATATTTTATTAAATAAAATAAATTTACAATTATTTATAACTGACAAATAGTTAGGAGGCCCTAGTTTATTATTTTGAATATATGATACTTTTTTACGATGGAGCTACATATTTGTTGTAGTAGACTCAATTTTTTTTAACAGTGTACCAAAATTATATGCTTGTGTAGTGTTTCAAAAATTATATGCTCATACTTTTCTGACCCCTTTCATCATTAAAAAGAAATGGAGAAAATGAAACAAAAAAAGTTTGATAAAACTTTTCGATTTTTTTTAACGAGCAGTTAGTAATCAGCATATTTATTTTTTATAACTTTGTTTTTTTATTTTTTGCTGCTTTTACCTTAAAAAAACATACAAAAAAACACCCTGTATTATTGGACATTTTTAAAATACACTTTTACTAATCGAATGTGACAATGATTCATAAAGAGGAAGCATATACAGAACGTCTTTGATAAGTAACTAAATGATAACAGGTTGTTTTAACTTTAAATTTAAAAAGCTTACCAGAATAATTATAAAGAATAATTATTATCATTAGTGTTATTTAGTATTTCGCTTATTTATATGTTTGGCTGGAAGACAAGAGAAATAAAGTATCCCTTATCGGTGACGAATTCTTTAACGAGGGTTAATTCTTTTTTGGAGTTTCCTTTCATCCACTAGGAAGTCTTTCGAGCCAAGAATGCTTGCTTGTTAGTCACATATACTTACTGCATCAGTCGCTCGTAGTAAGATAAAATGGCAAGAAAAAAAATCTCTTTTATTATCACGCGGTACATTAATTTTTTTAATGTAGTTATAATTCTTTGTGATAATATAATTAAAACTCTCAGGAAATTTAATAAATGCGGATCAATAAAAAATGTTAGTTACTTAAAACAACTTTTTATTATGGATGATTGCACTGTATAAGTCTAGTTCATAGTTTGATAAACAGAAAACAACGTACTGTACAGTGCTGTTCAAACTTCATTTTAAGTGTAAAAATTAGAGTTTATTCCATTAATTCGACAGTGTCAGCAGAAAATTTGATATCTTATTTACCGTTCTGACGTAATGACATTAAAAGTTTTAGACGATTTCCTTGTAAAGAGCTTTGTAAACTTTGTTGTCAAGAAGTTCAGTGTAGCTTTTGCCTGACGGGGCATAAGAGAAGATTTGGTGAAAGTTTTAAATCCACTCTTGGGATTAAAGTCAGGCTAATTAATAATAAATGATAAAATGTATTTTTAAATAGGAAATAAACCTACATTGAATTATTTTTTAGCTTTGATAAGGTTTAGAATTATTAGACACAAACTGTTTTAATGATGGTATTATTACGATTTGTGGAGTCCGTCCCTGTTGATTGTTGCCATGAGGCGACAGTGCGTCGACCGCAATGAATCTTCTTGTTGGTTCCTCGTTCTTCCAGAATGGACGTCCCAATTCTCAAATAGTTTGTTTGCCAATATAAAATGAATGTCGTTGATTAAGTTTTTAGTTTTAAGTTCTAAAGTAACTATAAAGAGATTGTATAAAGATTGTTATTATCTAAGTGGTTTATAAATTTAGAAATTGTTAGAATAAATTATTTAGTTATTGTACGGAGTGTTTAAAATAATCGAACCTAAGAGTAAATAAATATCTGATGTCACAGTGTTTTGCTTTTTAACAAAATACTAGAGTTGTTAAAGATCTATTCTTTTTGTCTTGAATATCTGAATTTTGTCAAAAAGTTGACATATTTTTACCAAACGTTGAAACCAAATTGTTACTTATTTATCTGTGTAACTTAGCAATGGCTCTTTATCGCAAATATAGGTTATTTTTTAGTACTTTTAGCCCAAAACCAATGATTATAATTATTTAAAAAAATTAAACATACATACATAACATATTTTAATAGCGAATTACTTCCAAGCAACACACTTTTTTTTGTAAAAAGTGCAGCTAACAAAAGAAAAATATAAAAAGTTAAATGAAGACGTGTTACTTTCTATAACTAATGAATATGCTGTTAATAATTTAAATATGATGTTTATTATTAATATTTAATAAATGGCTTGCTTAAAATTCAATTTTAGGTCAGTCATTATTATAATTGTTCATTTTATTTAACTTTAAAGCCTACCTTTTTGTCAAAACGGCAGCAGTAGTCGGCAATATGCGACCTCTATTGCGGTCAACACTTATTAAGACTAAACTCCTTCCTGATGTTTTCTATTCGAAGGTGAAAACATGCTGTAGAATCTATTTTCAGTATTATGTTATTCCGATTGTTTCTGAAATGAACTAATCATTGGAATTCTATTTAAGTAAAAAAATTTCTATAAAATTGTTGATAATTCGTAGATATTGCAATCTTTATATTTGTATATTTTTAAGACATGTTTGAAAATATACACTTGCAGTACCGTACGATTTTTCTTTTTGGTATTTTTACGATCCGGCCCTGTTGTCTGTCGTGACAGCACGTCGATCACAATTAGGGGACTGCCGGCGATTGGAAGGAAAAAAGAAAAGACTGGAAAATTCTAGAATGCTGCGTCTAGTAATTCCGAAACAATAAAGGATTGTTCGGGCTCTTTCTGAAAGATTTTCGGAGAAATATAAAAAGGGCAGCGGTCGCGAAAAAGTTTAGTTTTTAAGTTAAAGTTTAAGTCAAGTATTTTGAAACAATTATAAGTGTTTGTTAGTTATTGTAAAATAAAATTGTAAAGAAATATTAGAATAAAAGTTGTTAGTTATTGTACTGAGAGTTTGGAATTACCCAACCCAAAAAGAAAATATCGTAACAGTATTAAAAGAAAGTCAAATGACTTGGATTTCCATTCACGAATCCAACTGAGCAATCTGTTCAGTACAAGATCTGCTTTATTTGTTATTGTTTGTTTCTTCTATGAGTGTGTCTTACCGTTGATCGAGACAAGACGTTTGACAATTGTTTATTTACATAGTTCATACTATGAGGTGTTAATTCGAAAAATTGAATATTATTTTCAACATATTAAATGGGATGAGATTAATTAAAAAATATTCTCTGTCTCAAACTGTATATAGTACCTATTGTCAATAAATTTTAGCTATGGAATTTTATAAAAGGTATATCTTTCATACATACATACATGCATAAAGTCACGCCTTTTTCCCATAGGGGTAGGCAGAGACCACTTCCTTCCACTTCCGCTACGGTTCTTACACACATATTTTGCTTCCTCTATTTTCATCAGTGCTCTCATACATGCTCTTTGGTTGTTGGTACTCTTGACCTGGCCTTTCTTCAAAACAATGTTGATCTGATCGAGATATGTTCTCCGAGGTCGACCTCTACCGACTTCCGTCCATTCACACTCGGCTTATAAATTTGTTTCGTCAATCTTCCTTCATCCATACTTTCTACGTGTCCAAACCATCTAAGCATTCCTTTATCTATCTTTGTAACCACATCTTCTTTTACACCACAGCGTTTTCTTATCTCACTATTCTTAACTTTATCCAACCGAGTCACTCCGGCTATATACTTCTCACACTACTCATCTCCGCAGCATTAATTCTATTTTTATGCTTCTTCTGCCAAACCCAACATTCACTACCATACATAAGTGTAGGAACCAACACACCTCTATGCACCGCCAGACGTGCCTTTTTTGACACTTTCTGGCTATTCATAAAGCTATGCAGTGCCCCATTCATTTGCTTCCTGCCAACACCCTTTGCTTAATTTCACTGTCATACTTTCCATCTCTAGTAAATTTTGAACCCAAGTACACAAATTCATTAACTTGTTCCACTCTTTCTCCCTCAATCGAAACTCCACAGTTTGTCATGCTTTCTTATCTTTTAAAAACCATTACTTTCGTTTTATATATTTCAATCGAAAATTATTAACTATTCTGAGTTACTTTTGTTCGAAAGTTAAAAGATCTATGACCCTACCTTGAAAAACTGAGCTCGTTACTTATAAATCTATGGATTAACGTAAAGAACGTATTCTGCCCTGATAAAAACTTATGATGGAAGTTTTGTTAAAACTTATTAAGTGTAGCCAAGTGATAGTTTAATGCAACAAACTAATTTTGAAGTTTCGTACAAGTGTGTTACTTTAGATATAACTTTTCTACAAAGTTGTCATGTTCAGCTATTAAGTTGCTGATCTTTAAAAACTTTTATAAAAATATCAATAGTAATGTTATTATTTAAATCCAAGACCATTTGGATGCATAATATAAAAAAAACCTCCTCTCTACATATTTAATAATTATTTCATTAAAATAAAGACGTGATCACAAAATGTTTACATTTTTTTTCATTCTTTTATTTACTTGTGCATTTAAAAATTGCTTGCGTAACAATAACTACTATTTATAAACCTAAGTAATGTAGTTTATAATTTTGACTGGTATTGAAGCAGAACAGCAGCATACGACCAAGAGGACTTTAAAATCTACAAATTTAAAATTATTATTATTAGATATTAAATTTTAAGTTTTTTACTGTAACCTTTATAAACGTATCCATGGATATAGCAAAAAATCCACCGCCATATAATTTTAAAAATTTTTGGTTTCTTGTCATGAAAAAGATTATATTTTTTCTCATTTCCATTGAATATTTTGTCCAATCGCTGAGATAAATTGAGCTATTTAATCTGCTGCTCTATTAAAGAAAAAAAAAGTGTGATTAAACAAACTAATTTTAATATAATTACGTATATTTTAAATTATTTTAATAATTAATTACCTATATTTTTATTTAACTAACTTTTTGAAATATTTACCTAAAAATATTTTTATTTACTATTCACAAAATACCTTCATAATAACATACATACATATAGTCACGCCTTTTTCCCGTAAGGGTAGGCAGTGCCCACTTACTAAAACATTACTAAAATAGCAAATAACACATATTTCTGTTCAGCCAAATTTTTAAAACATTTACATTAATTGTTTTGTTTAAAATATTATATTACCTCTATAATAACTTCATTACCAAAATAGCAAATAACAAATATTTCCAAAAGCATGCAATATTGGTATAAAGCCATTGAAAAAAATTGTACACTAGCAATAGGCACCTGCAAATGTGAATAGTAATGATTACACTAATATTGTTTTTTGTTTCATCATACTCACCATAGTCATTTCAAATAATGTAGCACAAATTATAAACACGCTTACTACAAATTGTAGAAATATATTTATTGAAAAAAGGTTGGATACTTCTTCAGCAAATCTGAAATCATGTAAAAAAATCATTTTTCTATGGTATTAAAATAAAACTACAATTTGTAAGCTGTTTTTATTTGAACAATGAAGAAGATTCTACTGTTTCTAAAGTCTGAAATTAGTGCACTGAAAGTGCAATACGCCCATAAACCCAGCCAGTTATATGCAAATGCTCATCATTTTACAATGCAGTTCAAAAGATTACTTCTTTGAACTTGAAGTATAATAAAATATTATTTAGAGCTACGTTTCACTTTATGACAGGTATACTGTATACTATACGGGCGCGCTACTATATCTATAGATATCTTTTCCCACTACTCGACTAATCGCATGCGGACAGCGGTTTCAGCGCAAGTTCGCTTCGATTTTTTAATCGTTAGCCATCATTTTTTTCAAAAAAACGAGATGAGGCGTTCAAGTTTTTCATCTATATTTTCCAAATTTTCAAAGAACGGGAGAATCGGACAAACACAGAAGCATACAGCCCTCCGCGAAAAAAAGGGTTAAAAATTCAAATCGCTATAACTCCGAAAGTATTCATTGGACATAGCACAGGTTTTGCACTATTAAAGAACATTTTAATACTTATTCGAATCCAAAAGAACAGCGCTACATATTAAAAAATTAACAAAGTTATGAATTTTTAAAAAAAAGTGGTTTTTTTGGATTTTCTCGGAATCTGTTTATCCAATTGGAATGTTCGAGGTCGCATTTTATTCTCTAAAAATCGTCTGTTGACAGTATTACGATCGGATAAATAGGTTCAATGTTATACGTAAAAAACGCGAAAAATGGCTTTTTTTTCCAAAAAAATCGTTAGTTACCAAAAAATTAATTGAAAAGTGGAGTATCCAAGTATGCACCCACTATCAGCAAGTATTTCCAAACATAATTACATTGGTCCGATGCTGCTATGATTTGTGTCAAGCTATAATGCTCTGTTGCTTGGCCTACTAGGGAAATATATATTTTGTTGCAACATCATTTACTTCCTCTCTCCGGTCGGCCGGTAGGCCGACAACGACTGTTCACGCTTATTTCAATGCGGTATAACAATTTTAGTCGAAATGTTGGAGAATATGAGACGAGCTTTTTTAGAATATCTAGGAGCAGCGGCAGCGGGCGATGTATTTGAACCGCTTGTTTAATTTTTTGTTACTGTCTTGTGAGAATTTTTAATGTTTATTTATTTATATCAATTTTAATAATTTTATGGCCATTTTTTATATTATTATTGGATTTTTTTTTGTTATTTATTTTTGTAAAATGACGCTTTTGTTTTGTTTATTCACGTGTAAAAAATCACAATGCTAATAATTCAGTTGCTTAAAACGAAAATTAATCATCATATTAAGTTAATTTTTATGTTTGCATCTATTTCAACTAAAAATTTACTTTTAGATGTACATCCTACAAGAATTATGAACAATTACTAAATTGATATTGATTTAATTGTATCGATGCAAAAATTCCACACTAATTTTTGCTCGTGGGGACGCGCTGTTGTCATATTGTTTAAATCCAATCAAATTGCCAGAATCACTCGTCTAATTTCATTTTTTCCAAACTGTATGTTTTTAATTTAATATATATATATATATATATATATATATATATATATATATATATATATATATATATATATATATAATAATAATCTGATAACACAATGTTAGTCATTAAATCACGTCTTTCAAAGAAAGTAATGAAAACTGAAGACAGCTCTGTCAATTCAGTTTCACCAAAACTTGTCAAAGTTAAAAGTTTAAATGGGCAGTGAAACTAACAAACTAACTCCTCAGGCATGCATAACTTTGATTCCGGAAATATCGAAAGAGAAATATGAAGAAACCTACAAATCCTTTACAGATAAGCAAAAAAGCGTCAACTTCAAAATGAACTATTGTGAATGGGTGAATTTAAAAAAAAATTGAATCAGAATGTTGTTCTATATGATGTTATCAATTTGTTAAAAGTAAATGGAAATTTTCAATGCAATTAAAATTGAAGTTTCCGTTTCAAAGTAATTTTGCTGTTTTTTGTAATAGCCACAGAAAAATGTAGTTTATAACTTTTTCACTCCGTATAAATTGCAACACGAGCCGTAGAGTAGGAAACAATATTATAGTGAACCCTTAATCGGCTTTTTTTTAAAATATTCTGAAACCTTTTTTTTAATTTTAAATACATAGTAAACATAGTAAATTCTAAATTTTTTAGTATTTTTTATAATAAAAATCTGTATCGTATTGAAGTATTTTATAATTTAAAATTTATATTTTATTTAACATTGTTATACACGGCCCATTTAAAAGTGTTCATATAGAATATTTTTTATAAAAAATCTTTTTTTCAGAATACCTTGAAACATGTCGATTTTGCGTGTTTTTAACCTAGAATCATGAATAAAGAGTCATCCCCCAAGCAGGGTGGCAACCCTTCAAGAATCTTGAATGGCATGGGGGGTTAAGTGACACACATTTTATAAGGTGTTTCAATTTTCTTTATAAACGTGCCAAAAAAAAAATATTCTGCTTTAAAATTTATGTAAAAAATGAAGAACGTCAATTTTAGTTATCTTGATTGCTTTAAAATAGCAAATAATGAAAATTCAACTGATTTCCTACTTTAACACTTTTAAACAATTTAAAATAAAAAAAAGTACCTGTAGAATTCTAAAAAATTGCGTTACCTCATTAACAAATTGAGGATAAAACGTTTATTTTGCAGGTTAATTCTCCGAATGAACTGCGGTCGTCATTGTCCATGTATGGGGTGAGATGTAGCTTGACACGAGCGCTGAAATCACTTTACGAGGATTTCAGTGCTTGTGTCAGGATAAACGGAGCTTACACAGAGTGGTTTAACATCGAAATAGGTGTGAGACAGGGATGCGGGGTTTCGTCATGGCTGTTGGACGATTGTTTAAACTATTTTAAAGATAGTGCGTATGGATTGAGATGAATAATTTGATCGTCAAACAAACTGCGACGTGCTGATTGATGGAGAAAGAGTGAAATAATGAAAGAGTTTGTATACTTGGGTTCAAAATTATGAGAGATGGAAAGTATGACTGTGTCATTGAACGAAGGGGTTTGCAGAGAAAAAAATGAATTGTGCGTTATATAACTTTATTAGTCCCCACATTTTTGTATAATGGTGAATGTTGGGTTTGGCAAAACACATAAAAGTAAGATCAATGTTGCGGAGATGAGCAGACGAAAAGTATAGCTGGCGTGACTCTGATGGATAAAGTACGGAATAGTGTAAAAACGGAACGCTGTGGGGAAAAAAATTGTAGTAACAAAGGTGAATAAAAGAATGATTTGATGGTTCAGTCTCATAGAGGGGATGGATGAAAGAAGATTAACGAAACAGATTTATAAGACAAGGCGAACGTATCTCGATCAGATCGAAATTGTTTTGAAAAAAGTCCAGGTAAAGAGTACCAACAACCGACGAGCATTTATGAAAACGCTTATAGAAGTAGAAGAAGCGAAAGACGGAAAGAAGTGGTCTCTGCCGACCCCTACGGGAAAAAGGGTTATCTTATGGAATCCATCAAAAAGATAATTGTTTTCCTAATCGACGACCTAGGTCTGAAAAAGAAGAAAGATCGGGTCACCAGCAACCGACGAGCATGTGTGAAAACGCTAATAAAATAAGCGAAAGACGTGTGTAAAAACCGTAGGAAATGGAAAAAAGTGGTATCTATACTCCTGCGGGAGATTACTCAGATTACTCATCTCCACAGCATTTATCCTATTTTCATGCTTCTTCTGCCAAATCCAACATTCACTACCATACATAAGTGTAGGAACCAATACACCTCTATGCACAGCCAGACGTGCTTTTTGACACTTTCTGGCTGCTCGCAAAGTTATGCAGTGCCCCATTCATTTGTTTACCCTTTCTACCTCTGCAGAAAAAAAGGTTCTCTAATGGAATCCATCAAAAAGAGAATTGTTTTTCTAATCGACGTACTAGGTCTGAAGAAGAATTGTTTTGATAAAGCAGTGGCGGTCTTTACTTTCTACATATTTTTTTATGGACCATGCTCTGGGAAACCAGCCAGATTCTTGGTTATGCAGTAGACATTAACTCTAGACAACAAGCGTTTCCCAGCCGAAGCAATAATTTGTGAGTGTGGTCTTTACAATGTGAAACATTCTTTACTATTTGGTATTTGCATTATCAAACCTTATTTAATTTTTATCACAGTTTTGTTTTAACAAACATATTCTTTGTTTTTTTATTTTACCAAATGCTATTAAAAATATAAATGGACGTGTCTGCAAATAAAACCAACTATATTTTTATCTATATAGAATGACGTTGGTTATTTTTATGTAAGTATTAAAAAAAGTTTAATACTTAATCGGTCATTTACAACGTGCAACAGATGTAGCTTGGCGGGCGACTATCCTCTAAAATAACAAATATTCGGCTGAATATACTTCACATTCGTAAACTTCTTCCTCCGATTGTACTTGAGACTCGCGATTACTGAAAATTTCGTCGTCGCCGATCGGATCGTTATTCGAATGTTTTCGCTATGGGCAGATTTTGTGTTTCTTCGCCCGCCAAGCTACTTCTGTTGCACTATAATTTTATTCTTTATTTTTGGTTTTTAAAAAAAGGTTGAAATTAATTTTTAATTCAATATTCCTGAAACCTGACAAATTATGTGTTTTTTATAACAAAACTAATAAAAAATTAATTAATTAACACATTGTGTACCGTACTTACTTTAAAATCAGTTTATGGTGTTTAACACATTCGATTAGTTTTTGATTATACAGTTTTTGTTTTTCCTGGAAATCTTTTAAAACATTATATTTGTCCTGTTCCAATTCGTCTTCCACCATAGGGATTATGTTAGATAAAGTGTCGTTTAAAATATGAAATTGTGCACAAGTTACCATTATTAAACCTGAAATGTACATACATACACGTATTATATGTAAACCTTCATACAATTAATATTTAAATGGATAAACGTATTTATCTTAAAAAATATTTTGTTTAAACTATCATTTATGTATTTTAATCTAATTTAGTTAATACAATAGTATATCGTACACTGAGCCTAACTTGGGGCCCATTTTGCACGAATGTAAAAATTTAAAATTATAGTGCAATATTGCTATTTAGAGCGAGTTGCATACTACTTTTACTTTTTCTACGACAACTTACTACTTACTTTAAGTAACATTAAAGAGATATAAGCGTTAATAGGTTGGTCTTACTCGCACCTTTTTGTTAGTGGTTTATGCCCTGCCAAGTTCACAGTGGAACCGGTCTTCAAAATCCCAACTTTGATGACTTATCTGATCTCAACTCAGTTAACATTAAAGACCTCATACTTTTTATTAAAAGTTCCAACTGGTTCTCACGGTAGAGGGGGAAGGCACCGCCGTCCACCACGGTATCACAACGGGCCAAAAGGCATAAGTGGGTTCCCTCCGAACCACCGTTTTAACCTAACCTAACTCACCGAGTTGTTAGAAAGTTGCAATGTTTCATGGCAGACACTATCTCGTGTAAAGCAATGTGTTCCAGAATTTAATTATTAGATCTCGTTTAAAAAGCTCAGAGTACAGTTCTTTAGACATGTTTCAACAAATGCACACCCACACAAAAAACTTTTGCACTCTTGTCTCGTTTATAATAATAATATTTAGTCTTGGGTTCGTTATTTTAAAATACTTAATACAAAAACTACACAATTTATTTTAATACTTCTACATGTAATACAATAAACTCTTATTTAAAAAATCACTTTGCAAGTCTCTATGTTTACAAAACTGTACTTCAACTTAAACTTCTCTTTTCAAAAACTATGTGATTTTATAACATACTAACTTTTCGCGGCCCCGCGATCTTTTAAATAGCTATGAACCAACGTTCTAGAAAGAAAACGTTCTTTCGGGAAGTTATCACGAATATTCTAAACATTGCATGTCTCCAGTTGGCGCCTGCTTCCATCAATCATCCGCTAACATGTCGGTAGTTTAATGCCACTAAAAAAATCGTTCATCTCTTTATAACCAACTCGCCGATGCTTCGGGTCAAATAATGGCTACTGGGGCGTACTCGCTGAACACAATCCTTAACGATAAAAATAAGGGATTTCTTACCTGCGATTAGGCAATCTGCACTTAGATCTGTATATCCACCAATAATGGTCGCAATAATTTCGTAAGCATAAACCATTCCAAATTTTGTGGAGTGATCAGTATTTATAGGTATATACGCAGCTATGGGTAAACATGGCCCGCTCTTTTCTGTGAACGGATAAATTGTCCAAAAACCGCAAGTGAGGGTACATCCTATGTAAAAGCTAAATGAAATGATTTTTGACAGTCGAATGTATTCTTTCAGTGCCTGGACTTGCTTACTTGATTTTGGTTGAAATTCTTTTCTATTTAATCTTTCGGTCAAGTTTAGCAAACTTTTTTGGTTTTTACAAATTACGAAGAATTTTCCAATCGATATTAAGTTTGAAAGAGTTAAAAAGAGAGCTTTCATCATTTCTCGTAAGTTTCCAATGCTCAAGTATAAGTTTGCTAGTTCTGCCAAAACTATTCCGCAAAAGAAAAATCCTAAAACGTTATTTATAAATTTACAAAACTCTCTTTAATAAGAGACACTCTGAAGACGTGGTGATGAAATTAAATAAAAAAATTTACTTAAATCTTTTATTTAAAAATTGAAAAATTTATTTAAAAAAAACTGTTTGGATTATCTACATCTTAGTTTTTCAATAAGACTTAAACTTAAAACGTTTCAAAAGAGATAATATAGTCACGCCTTTTTCCCGTAGGGGTAGACAGAGACGACCTCCTTCCACTTGCTACGGTTTTTACACTCGTCTGTCGCTTCTTTTACTTCTATCTTGATCTGATAAAGGTACGTTTGCATAAGTCGACCTTTACCAAGTTGCCCCTATCGACTTGCTCATTCGCATTCATCTTATAAATCTGTTTCGAAATTTTTTTTTATTCCATCCACCTTACGTATCCGAACCATTTAAGCAAGTCTTTATCTTTCTTTGTTATTACATCTTCTGTCACACCACAGCGTTCCCTTATCATACTGTTCCTCAGCTATACATATCAGACTACTCATCTCCACAGCATTTATTTTACTTTCATGCTTCTGTCAAATCCAACATTCATTACCACACAAAAGTGTAGGGACCATTACTTCTTGTTTTTGACACATTATGGCTGCTTATCAAGTTATACTTGGTCCTATTCATTTGTTTTTCTGTTGACACCATTCACTAAATACCACAGTCATACTTTTTGTCTCTTGTAAACTTTGTACCCAAGTACACAAACTCATTCCTCTTTTTCTTCTTCAATCAGCACCTCGCAGTTTGCCATAATTTCTTCTTTTCATAAAAATATTACTTTCGTTTTGCTTACATCTACTTTCATCCCCTCGATTTTTAAGGCATAATGTATTATATTAACCACCGTCTGCAACTCCTCAGACTCAGATGATTCCTATATGATCTGGTGATAGGCGTAAAGGAGGCCTTCAAATAGTTCATTCTTAATCCATACACACTTTCACATCTTTAAAACAACTGTCTATGAATAAATTAGGCAGTCATGGTGACGCCACACATCCCTGTCTAATACCTTTTTTGATGTTAAACAGGTCACTGTATTTTCTAATAGTTAGTTATCAGGTAAACTGTGAATGTGATAAAAATGATAATAATAAATACTTATGTCATCGTTTTAATAATTTCTCAACAGCATAACTTACCAAGAAACAATAAAACTCTTGCTATGTATAAAACAGTTTCCCAAAATGTGTCTAATTTAGGATACAAAATCCCAAAAAAGTACAAAAATTTTACGCTTATACCATTAATTTCTTTTAAATCAAAGCGTTGCCTTTTCATTTTAAAGTAAAAGGATTATTTATTGATCAAAAATCCACTTTTTTTTCAAAACACTGTAAACGAAAAATATTATTAGCTTTTTCAAAAATATTAACCTTGTACAAAATCCTTTTTGTAAAAATATCATTAACAAAAACGATTTCAAACAAAAAACAACTAGGACGAAATAAATTAAAAACTAATTTCGTTTGAGCCAAAAATACACCTACAAACGAATTAACTTTTAATTTTTTTATCCCTTGTTATGTAATATTTTTATGTTCACTTTTCAATATTGTTATTTCAGTAACTTTTACTAAAAATTTTAACTCAAAGTCTTTACTTCTTTCTGGTGATCAAGTTTTTTAACTGACCATAAAATGTTGCTATCGAGTATTTTCGTTAAATTTGACATAAGTTATTGTTAAAAATAAAGAAACATCGACGTAGTTCATTTTTATCAAGCAATTTTTAATAATAATAAAAAAAAAAATTTGTATTTTTTTCTATATTTTATCGGTTCATCCACCAGTGGTATCAGGAATTTTTGTTATAAATTTGTGTAAACATCTTGTATTGTTTATTTCAACTATTTTTTAATCTTAAACACTACTAAGAGAATATTTATTTTAAATAAAAAAAACAACATACCTCACACTTCTGATGATACAAGAATATTTCTTCAGTTCAACTGACATCAAAAGTTTCAGGTAATTACCTTTTAAAATGTTCTGAACTACGCTGTCTAGAAGTTCAGGGTAGCTTTAGCCTACCGAAGTTATAAAATAATTTTGGCCAAAAATTATAGAACCTATATTAAAGTCGATCCATTTAAAAATAAGGGGTTATTAAAATGTATTTCATAAATAAAATATTTTAAAAATTAACTTTGCGTTTATAATAACAATATTGTCTATTTTGATGGCTATTTTTTAGTAGGAACCATAAGATTAAACAACAGATTTTTTTTTTATTTTTATAATGCTTTTTTTGTTTTAATAAATACCACTGATGAAATATTTTTTACAGTATTATCTAATGAGAAGTTTGATCAATGTACTACTAATTTACGTAACAAGTTCCGAAAGTGATATTTCACGGGATAAGTAGGAACTTTTCAGGACGAGAAGTAATGAGTTCTGGAATCCTGCGAGTCCCGTAAAATTACTTTTGGATCGTGTTACGTACAATATTTGTTCTGTAGCCGTTTTGTGTGTTAAAAAGGATATTGATGGATAATACCGAAATAAGCTTTATACAGACAATTATTTATAACAATTAATAGATTACTTATGAATATTAATTACACAATTATGACAATTATTTATATTTATATTATTAGGGATATTAACAGAAGTGGCAGTGCTGAACTTGGAATAAGGCGCATCTGTAAAAGTACTAGTCTTTGCTCATGACTTCTGGTAAATTTGCAAATGGTCTGGTTAACTGTGTGTACTTCTAGGTCCCGATGAAGGTTAAAATTACGTACTAAGGTGCATTAAAGATGTTTCTGAGCAATTTATTCGGAAACATTAAATCGTTAAAATCATTAAATCATTAAAATGTTGCATTTGCTAGCACAGCCCCATAGTTGTATGCCATTGATCTAAACCGGTTTTAAAACTTACTTAAACAGAAGCAATTTATTGTAGATGGACAGCATGGAATTTCACCCAAGTTTCCAAAATATATTTTTTTAAATGATATGCCAAGATTTAGTCCAATTGTTAATTTATTCTTTCGAGGTTTGCAGCTTTTCAGCAGCTTCTTGATTGGTTTCAAATGCAATGATTACGGTATCATCTGCAAAAGTTGCAGTCGTGTTCTGTTGAAGGTATGTCACTGGTATGGAGCAGGTAAAGCACTGATCCTAGTACTATACATTGTGGCACTCCTGCTTTTATTTTATCTTTATTTTAATAGTGGTTTTCAAATTTATTTAAAGAAGTTATTTCAGTCATTTTTGCACAAAAAGGCAACTCTGTACATTATTTTAAAACCGTCATATTGTGCTGTTTCCTACCAAGATGTACATCAATTTATCACGTGTTTTGGGAACATTTTAAATATTTGCAGACGTTTAGATATCTTTGTTTCCGACGCACGTCGCTGGACACTTAATCAACTGTCAGGTAAGTTTAGCTATTGTGCCTCGGATAAAAGAGGTAGATACTTAAATGCCATGCCTGCTGTCATGCTATTTTCATGCTAACATATGATACAAAATGGCTAATTTAAAAAAAGAAAACGTGAACATAAAAAATTCATATATTTACACAATACACATACGCACAAATATATAAACATACGCAAATATGTCGTATATTTTCACAATTAAGATTACTATCATTCTTATTAATCATTTATTAGTTTTACAATAATTTTAATACAATAAAAATTGGTTTTAATTAATACTGGAAACACATTCATAAAGCTGAGCAAAATTATTGCCCTTAATAGCTGTTTGCATAAATGTCTTTAGGTACCTACATCATTGCCTGCTGTAACAAAAATTAAAATTAAACATGAACTATAATATAGTAAAAATATTATTACTACAAATAATAAAAAATTAAGATACGTAATCACAATCTTTTGGTTAAGGTTAATTAATTGCAGGAACAGATGTTTTTGACAGGAACTTGTTAGATGTATAATCAACTTAACATACATACACACATATAGTCACGCCTTTTTCCCGTAGGGGTAGGCAGAGACAACTTCCTTCCACGGTTCTTACACACATCTTTTGCTGTCTCTACTTTCATCAGTGCTCTCATACATGCTCGTCGGTTGTCGGTACTCTTGACCTGGTCTTTCTTCAAAACAAACTTGATCTGATCGAGATATGTCCGCCGAGGTCGACCTCTACCCACTTGTCCATTCACACTCGCCTTATAAATTTGTCAATCTTTCTTTATCCATCATTCCTACGTGTCCAAACCATCTAAGCATTCCTTTATCTATCTTTGTTTTCACATCTTCTTTTACACCACAGCGTTGTCTTATTTCAATATTTTTTACTTTATCCAACCGAGTCACTCTGGCTTTACTTCTTACTCATCTCCGCAGCATTAATCCTATTTTCATGCTTTTCTGCCAGACACAACATTTACTACCATACATAAGTTTAGAAACCAACACTTTCCTATGCCCAGCCAGACGTGCCTTTTTTGACACTTTCTGGCTGCTCATAAAGCTATGCAGTGCCCATTAATTATTTTCCTGCCAACACCCTTCTCTCAATGTCACTGTTATACTTTCCATCTCTCGTAAACTAAAGTAAACATGCTGATCTGATCGAGATATGTTCGCCGTAAGTAATAATATGCAATATGTACTTACTTCAAAGTCAATATCAATTTTTCTTCTACACCTATAGTTTTTCAAAAGTTTTGTTTGTACCCATCTTTAGTTTTGAATTCATCCGATGTTCTATTATTTTTGTTTACGTAATTTATGTTATTTTTGTATATACTTTTTATAGCTTGGATACGTTTTTTCTTGACTTTTATTTCTTTCAAAATATTCCAAATTTTCTTTCGATGAACCCTATCGAAGGCTGTTTGCAAGTCTATAAATGCGAGATATGCGTTTTTCTTACCGAGTTGTGTTTTTTCTATGATTTGTTTGGTCGTAAAAATGTGATCGTGTACACTTCTATTCGCACAGAATCCACTTTGTGCTTCATTTAAAGTTGGTTATATTCGTATTTTTAGCTTTTTTTCTTACATTTTCTCATATATCTTCAAGGCTGTGCTTAACAATGTTATACTCCTGTGATTACTACATTCTCATATCTCCTGATTTGTGTATGGGTAATATCATTTCTCTTTGTCAATCTTTTGGTATTTTGTCTTCTTTCTAGGCTACATTGTATACTTTCAGTAATAATTTCAGTAATAATTGTGTTGCCTTTTGTCCCATATTTTTCATAATTTCTGACGTAATTTTATCATGTCCAAGAAGTTCCATCAGTTTTAATCATCTCAGTTATATCTGTGTTATTTTACTTGTGTTATAAATAATTAGGAACACTAGAAACTTGGCCATTGTTGTCTTTTATCTGAGGGTCCTTGCCATTTTTTAACGATTCAACCACTTCTTATAAATCGTTTATTGTAAAAGATCTTGGTTCTCGCCCAGATATTCTATTTTCTATTATTTTTGGTTTATATTTTTTGGTTGGTTTTTAAAAACTTTAAAATTACTACTGTTTATTACTAATCGTTAACTGATTGTTAGTGAACAACAGTCAGTTCGACAATGGTAATTGCAGTTTAACACTGCAAGACTGCTGTTTCACAAAGAAATAACCTTGGAAATGCCCAATAAGCTTTCATCTTTAAACCCAAAACGAACATCACATTTATGTGAGGGTTTTATTTGTTGACAACGTCGTGTGATTCAGGTCTTAACAAATTTATTTTTTTCTCAAATGCTGTCCCTTAAACTAACCAAAACGGAGAAAAAAATTAAATCGTCAACCTCTCCTCAGACAAACAACTAAAAAAACAACAATTTCAATTTATCATCTGCACCTTATTCGGCCAAAAAGATACTTCAATTTCTTGCAAAAACGTCCGACCACGCCAAACGTCGAAACGTCGAGTTTCTTTTTTATTCTTGTACTGAAATATTAGCTACAGGCGAACGTTCAACCATTTTTTTCTAAACACTTTAAAAACTAAAACACTTTGTTATGTTTTTTTACAATTAGTCTTACTGCTAACTATTTATTATTTACTTTTTTTGATCTTTTTTTGTTAAACTGGTTCAAAGTATTTTTTATTGTGACTTTTATTAAAGGGTTAAAAGATCCAGATTTGTATTTAAAATAATAAATATATACTCTTAATGTTAAAAACTTCCTGTATATAAGTTTTGGTTTTAAAGAACATGACTGACTGCTTTTAAAATCACTAATTCCACCCTGATTAAAGAGATTTTTTAGTATGTGCTTTAAAATTCATAAACGATGGAAAAGATAATTTTCTCGTTTAACCAATTTAGTAAATGCTCAGTTTAATGAAGATTGTTATTTATTAATATTTTTAAGTTGTTAAATATCGACTTAAGTACCAATTCACTGAAAGAATTTTAAGATTGATTTACTATTATATCGGTTAATAATGCCTATGAAGAAATATTCTGTTCAATTTTACCGGGTGTCTTCTTTTTTATTTGTTTGTTGTTTTAAATTTTATTTAGTTTTTAACGGCAAATAAATTAATTTACACTTAAAAGACTATCGAATTAATCCTAATGTCTTTAGGCTGTTTAAGTATCATTTGGATGAGCAAATTTATTTATACTATTGGGTCACTGGTTTAACATCATAAATGTGTTAGACAGGAATGTGTGGCTTTGCGATGGTTGTTTTACTTATTTATAGACGGTTGTTTAAAAGTTTTAAAAGAGAGTGCGTTTAAGGAGGAGTTGCAGGCGATGAAAAGTAATGTTTTTTTAAAGAGAAGCAAGCATGACCAACTGTGGGGTGACGATTAAAGGAGTAAAACAATGAGGGAGTTTGTATACTTGAGACAAGCAAAGAATAACGATAGTCATAAATACAGACAAATTAACAATGAGATCAAAAACAGGATAAGAGATACAAAACAGGCACACTTTGAAGAAAAATGCAAAGAGATCGAAAAACTTCAAAACAAATATGACTTTTTCAATCTACATAAAAAACACACTGCTGCACTAATGGACAAAAAAAGGAATACCATAACGGGGACAAATTAAAAACTACGATGCTGAAGAGAATACATTGAGGAGTTGTTAGTAGACGAAAGAGGAGAACTGAAACAAATATCCTTGCAAAAGAGATAGGTCCAGAAATTACAAATGCAGAAATACTACATACGCTAAAAACAACACAGAACGAAAAAAGTCCTGGACCTGACGAACTCCCTATCGATATTCTCAAGATAATAGAAGAGAGATATATCGACGTCTTGGTGAAGCTCTTTAATGAAATCTATCAATCAGGAAATGATAACTTTCGACTTTTATTTGTCTCCCCAAAAAAAAACGCCAGAGCATGCAGCATTCATCATGCAGCCGGAATAAAGGTCAATTGAACACCAATTAACAATATTAGATATGCAGATGACACTGTCGTGTTGGCGGACAACCTCGAAGACCTTCAGAGACTTATGAACAAGTTAGTTGAATGTAGTCAAGAGTACGGGCTTACAATAAACGTCAAAAAAACGAAATTTATGAGGATATCAAAAATCCAAAATAACGGAGAAAGTCTGACGGTCAATGACAGGATCCTTGAACGAGTAAAGAACTAGACTTATCTTGGCACAACAATTAATTCTGCGAATGATTACTTTAAAGAAGAGCGAATACAGAAATCACGAACAAACTTTAACAGGATGAGAAAGATACTCCGCACAAGTGATCTGAATTTAAACCTAAGAGTTAGACTGGCAAGGTGTTATATTTTCTCGACTTTACTCTACGGCATGGAAGCTTGGACGCTGAACGCGAACTATTAAGAAACTGGAATCATTCGAATTGTGAGTGTATAGAAAAAAAGAGAATGGATGAAAGAATAAAGGCCAGGTCAAGAGTACCAGCAACCGACGAGCATGTATAAAAGCGCTGATGAAAGTAGAGGAAGCGAAAGACGTGTGTAATAGCCATAGCAAGTAAAAAGAAGTGGTCTCTGTCTACGGGAAAAAGGCGTGACAATAAGTATGTATGGTCACTGAGATTATACAAAATCAAATCATACAAATTAACAAAACTGTTCGGAAATAATTCTTGTCAAATACAATTATTGATTTGTTTTACTTTGGCCTATCTTAAATAAAAAAAAAATTTACATACAATATTTAAAATTTTTATTTTTGTATCCAATTAGACAATCGACTGTACAAAATGGAAACATAAGATAATCATTTTATACAGTTTTTGTATCCAATTATACGCTCTGGCAGGTAAATTAGGATCAAGGCAAATTTTGTCACCTCTATAAATAAGATTTAAAAACACTTTTGTAAAAAAATGGAAAATTAGCGCAGCGCATATATATATATATATATATATATATATATATATATATATATATATATATATATATATATATATATATATATATATTATATGATCTGTCTCGTTTAGAATGTATCAGCTGTTAATTGGGAAAACGAAATAGTTATCCATTTTAAGCCGACATTTGGCTTTCAAGTCTTAACTTAAGGAACTTAATAGACAATTATAAACCAACAGATTGTCCCGATTGACCGTTTCATTTACCATACAATCATTAACAAGGGATTATGGCGGCATAGAGGAATAACTATTCGCTTACTCTAGATTGTATCTAGTTTTTTGTTCAATGTAGTTATTTCATCTTGGTCATTATCGTTACTGAGTTCATGCTCTAATTCGTAAATATATTTGTTAAGGAACAATTTAAATTGGCTAATTGTTATTTTGCTGTAATAAGTTTATAAACCTTTTAAATACAACCTTAAAGCTAGTAACAAAGATTGAAACAAATAAAATAAATGAACTCACCACATTAGGCGATGAACAACAAGTATTCATATCAGAAAGATCTTGTACAGATGCGGTATTTGTCCTGAGACAAAGAACTGAAAAATCTATCGAGTATAACAAACCAGCCTTTATGTGTTTTATAGACCTGGAAAAGGCGTTTGACCGAATACAACTGGAGGACGTGGTACACCTTCTATACAACAGGCAAATCCCATATTAAATCATAAAAACCATCGAAAATATTTACCAAAGAAACAAAATACAAGCCAAAATTAATGGTACAACTGCCGAAGAAATTCCTGTAAATAGTGGTATTCGACAAGGAGATTCCTTTAGCCCCTTATTGTAAAACATCGTTATGGACGAAAGAATAAAAAGCACTCGTAAAATGGGAAACAAAGATATCAAAATGCTATGATAGGCCAATGATACTATTCTGATTGCAGAAAACAAAGATGATTACTATTCAAATTCAGCACAACGGCAAAAAGTCTAAAAATAAAGATATCTGCAGCAAAAACGAAATGCATGACCACCTCATAAACACCTATCAGATGCAAACTGGTTGTGGATGATAAAATTATACAACAGGAGATAAAATTTTAATACCTAGGCATAGAAGTATCATGGTATGGTGTCTTTGAGGTGGAGGTAAAAATCCAAGCGGCAAAAGCAGCACGAACCTCAGCTTACCTGAACGATACAATCTTCCAAAACAAATATATCGGAATTGAGACCAAATCCCAAATCTACAAAGCGGTTATCCGACCTATATTAACATACACAGCGGAAACTAGACCAGATACATCGAACACAAAGAGAACATAGAAAGATAAGAGATAAGAGATAATATAATATTATATAAGATAAGAGAAAATAGTGCGCAGAATCGCTGGAAAAACACTTTTTGAAAGGGAGAGAAGCGAGAAGGAGAAGATCATGTAAAATAGACAATATAAATGAATGGTTACTGTGAAGAAATAGAGAGTGGAACGAACACATAGATCGGATGAATGACGACAGAATGGTCCAAATAACTAAAGACAAGTCGCCCTTAGTGCGCCGAAGCGTTGGAAGACCCCGCAAGAGATGGAGCGACAACCTCTCTAACAATTGAACGCAGAGGATACGAAGAAAAACAAGCAATTTGCTTACATTAAAGATGGAATAAGAAGAAGAAAAAGTTTATAATTACAAAAAGATCTTAAGGTCTAGGTGCCCAAGGGCTTTGTCAGGCCCTATCCCATTGTTAATTAAGTTTATAAACTAAAATGTAATAAAAAGCTCACGTATTTTATTGCAACCTAATTTATCTACAAGCTTTTAACAAAGTTATCATTTTTCTGTGACTGCACGATTTTGTAGACCAGAAGTAGTATTAAAGATTTTTAATTATTAATACTCATAAGAACTGCGAAGTATGACCAGGATGACTTTAATATCTGTAAAAAAATGTAATATATTTAACATGTATAATAAAAATTTAAAACAGTAGTATGTATATATTTTCGGTATGTTTTCCTTTTCGATAGTAGGAAGTATTAATATTAAGATTTAAATGTTATTTACCTGAAACAAAATTCGAATTTGGTAACATCGGTGACTGCGATATTTTATGATGCGAGAAAATTGTTTAACAGCTTACCTTCATAAAAGTGCTCAACGAAAGAAGAAAGAATCTTCCTGCAAAAATTTTGGTACCTCGCTGAGTTCTAACCATAAAAAATAACAAGTTTTTTCTTAACTCTTCAGAAAAATACACCCAAGAACTTTGGTATGCAGAAACTGTCAACATATTGCTCTATGTAAAAGAAAATGTATAAAATAATGTATCCAACATCCAAAATAAAAAAAAATACGATTTTATGAGAACTTTACCTTAACAATAACTTCATTTCCGAAATAACACCATAAAAATATTTCCAATAGCATGCAGTATTGATAGAGGACCATTGAAAAAAATTTGAGGCTTCCAACTGGTGTCTAAAAAACAAAAAAATTTGTTTTTAAAAATATTTACTTTCAAAAAAATCCGAGCACTGTAATAAAATTCATTCATTGTATGTTTAATCATATTTAAAAATTATTTTATTTTAAAACTAAAATATTAAAAAAATAATAGTTTAAAAAAACTAAGACAACCCCACTACTACTACTACTACTCCGTAGCACTACAATCCTTGGTGGGTTTTGGCTGATCGGACAATTTGCCTCCATTTCTCTTGGTCCATCATTAGTTGGGTATCCATTTCATACCCCATGGCTTCAAGGTCGCTTTTGTTTTTGTCGCGCCATCTTAGCCGTGGTTTTACGAGGGGCCTTCTTGTTTGCGGGTTGCTTTGCCACACTAGTTCTACTAAACGTTCATCTGGCTGTCTTTTTACATGTCCATCCCAACGTAACCTTCAGGATTTTATCTCACGTACAATATCCGGGTCTTGATAGAGTTGATTTAGTTCGCGATTAGTTCTTATGCGATTTCTCTGCGTCTCCGGGTTGAATACTGGTCCAAAGATTCCTCTCAAAATCTTCCGTTCGAAACACAGTAATTTATACTAACTCGCTTTTGTCAGTGTCCATGTTTCACTTCCGTACATGATAAAAGATCTAATTACTGTTCTGTACAGAAGAACCTTAGATTTTCGTGACAGATTCTTGCTTTGAAAGGCTAAGACAACACGCTTTAAAAAAGAAAACCTAACTAAAAAATAATAAATAAAAATAATTTTACAATTAAATGCGCTATATCAATTAATATATTTGATAATAAACAAATATTGGTAAAAGTAAATATTCCAACAAGAAAACGTTAAAATAATAAAAAGCAACCCACGCTTTTAATTGTAAAATTATTTTTTATTAATTATTGTTTTTTATTTCGGTTTTCTTAAAAAGCGTCATGGTTTTTTTAAACTATTATTTATATTTCATTTTTTAGTTCGGTTTTTTTTTAATATCCTGATGCTCCTGGTCAGGATCTTTAAAAAAATTACAAGTCAAGCCAATATAAAGCATATAAAAAACCCGAGAAGATATTAAAATTACTTTGATTTAAAATGGTGATATGCGTTAGTGACATCTGTTGGAAAGTAGTTCAAGCGTCGCCATCAAATTTAAGTTAAATTACTGGGGGATATCAGCCATTTTTAATCCATATAAAACACTTTTTTTTAAATATTACTGATTCTGGCCGGGATCTTTGAAAAAATGTATGAAATTATTGTATTGTCATCGGTCCTTCAGTATACAAAGTAGAGAAAAAGACTCACGCACTGGTCTGATCCACAAGGGTTGACACATTCGAAGGTGTTTTTACCTAAACCCTCGAAAGACACAACCAAGCAATTCCTGGAATGTAGTCACAATGACCTGCGAATTCTGACAGGTCTACTTACAAAACATTGTTGTCTAAGATACCACCTCGGAAGGATAGGTCTGAACCAATCGGTTTTGCTGCGTGGGAGACGAAACAACTGTTTATACCCTTGCTTATGAAGGATAAGGTGCAACATATTTGTGGCGGCCTTAATACGCCCCACTTGCATGATACTTGTCTTATCGGAAAAGGGGTTGAATTAACGCTCGTAGGTATGGTAGTGCAACAGGTAAAGTAAGTATCGTATCAAATTATTTGCATTTAAATTTATGTCCATAAAAACTAGAAATGACCTGCTACAATTCCATACCTCATCTCCCCCGTGTAATGGCTGTATGCTGTTTCGCAACAAAATTTAAATGTCTGCTTTCTCCAAGTAATCAATGGTAGAACTATCAATAACATTAGGTACGCTGACGACACCGTCTTAATAGCAAGCTGCCTGGAAGATCTACAGAGACTGGTAGATAAAGTGACACTGGTAAGTATGGATTATGGACTCAGCATAAATATCAATAAAACAAAAAAACTAATAGTATCCAAAAGAAACAGCAATAGAGGTCAACTAACTATAAAGAACAATATGGTTGAGCTAGTTCATCAGTTTAAATACCTAGGTACTACGATAAATAAAAATATAACACACAAGGATAAAATTTTATCAAGAATTGAGCAAGCCAGGACGACTTTCATGAAGATGAAAAAGTTGCTGACAGCCCAGAATCTCTCATTAAGCTTGAGAATAAGAATGGTGCGGTGTTACGTCTTCCCAGTGCTACTGTATGGCCTTGAAGGATGGACACTAAATAAAGAAACATCGAAGAGATTGGAATCGTTTGAGTTGTGGGTGTACAGGCACATACTAAAAATATCCTGGATAGATCGCATTGAGAATCAATGTGTCCTCGATAGAATGGGAAAAGAAGCGGAGATCTTATTTACTATTCAAAAAAGAAAACTAGAATTTCTTGGACACATCATGCGTAATTCAAAATACGAAATTCTCTAACTTATCATGCAAGGAAAGATCGTGGGACGCAGAAGTATCAGACGACGCAGAATTTCCTGGTTACGTAATCTACGTGACTGGTTTGGCCTCTCCCCGGTTGAACTATTTCGCGCAGCCATCTCTAAAGTTAGAATCGCCATGTTGATCAGCAACCTCCTAAGGAGACGCTGAGATCAAGAAGAAGAAGTTCTTTAGGTAATTGTGATCATTACTCTTCTGTGACTATTTTGCTCTTGCTCGTAGAATAGTTAGTTAGCCGATGGTCAGTGTTCCCAGTTCTACCACACTATTAATGGACCTATCTAAGAATTTGTATAACACTCTACAAATCAATATTCCGATCTCTTACAATTTTGTGTCCATTTAATTATCCATATTTTCTTCTTATTTAAATATTTTGCTTTTTGTATGTACCCAGTGTTTCTGATATTTTAATTAAACAAGCAATTATCAAGTTAAACTAAAAAAAAGTAATTTTTTTTAATTTTAATGTGATACCTTATTGGCATTTTCTTGAAATATTTGTCTTGCAACCCACATCGATTGTCGTCACTTTTATTTTAGGAAGGATTATCCGCAAATAATATATTCAAAATTACCGACTGTGCATTTTATTTTGAACTTACCAACGTCATCTCGAACATCGTTAGGCAGATTATTATAACGCTCACAACAAACTGGCCCAGAATGCTATTCGAAAACAACGTTTGAAATTCTTTTGCGAATCTAAAACAAAAAGGGGAATCTTAGTATAAGTTTTAATAATTACAAGTTTGAAAGAAAAGGAATTAAGCAGAACAAAAGGGATGAAACAACTGAATCTTTTCTTGCGGTAGGGATATATCCACGATTCATTAAAATTTCAAGGAGTATTATTATAATATTTACAAATTTTGCTTTACAAAAGTATTATATACGAATTATAAGAGTACAGGAGAATATTATTTCATAAATGTAAAGACATCATTCGTAAGTGTACACAGTATTTGATAATAACATTTAAAACGCTTCATTAATACATCTTTTAAAATTACAGTTTTTTTTTACTAAAAATAGTCGCAAAAAGGGTAGACCTATCGTGTGGGCCGCTGACGGCCCGCACTGCGACTATTAGAAGATGGTGGGATTATAGAAAGGAGATGATTGTGGACCCGCTTTTTGAAAAGTTGCAGGTCATAGTTCTCTGGAAAAACTGATTTTGGAAGCTTATTCCATTCCGTGGCAGCCATGTAAAGGAAGGATTCTTGATGGAGATTGGTCCTTGTAGTGTCAATCTTGAGAGTAAATGGGTGAGACTGATCAGCGTGCCGAGTTCTTCGGCCGAATGTGGCCAGTGGTGGTATAAGAGTTTTTATTTCTCTGGAGCATCTGCCACAGTTTAAGAAAACGTTTAGCAAAATTGTAATCTTCGACAAAAAAAATTCTACAATGAATACTGCCGCTTCCTTTGTAATTTAGGAGTACCTTTTGAATCTTAAAGTTTTCTTTTTTGCAAATATTCTTCTACTATCTCTTAAAAGGATCGCTATTCACCATTCCCTTTTAGAGCCTAAACACCAAATTCTTTATTGATAAAAATAACACCAAACTTTTACCAATTGCATATCTTTAACATATTGTTACGATAAAATACGTACCTGATCTATTATCCGGTCGAGGCGGTCACACAAAGCGTGACCGGTTTAGAGCCCCGTTGTGATTCTTAGCTGATTCCTGTTTATTGCTAACAGTTCTGCCGTTAGCAATGAACAGGAATCAGCTAATAACCACTACGGGGCTTTCAGGTATTACGTTTGGCCCGACCGACGGACAAGATCATTATTTAAAATTTGGTCAGTATCTATATATAAATTATAAATAAAAATTTAAAAGTCGATAACACTAGGATAACTAGAACTATATTAAATAGCAAAGGGCCCTCGGTTTGGAAAAGTTAATTTTTCTACGGCAATACTGTTTATTATTATGTAACAAAAAACAAAACAACGAAAAACAGAAAAGAATCCAAGTCAATCTAAGAGTATGAATTTTATTTCTTTAGTTTCGAGACAGCTTAATATTCACCTTCGAGTGTGAATTATTAACACTTATTACAAGCGAGTAACATTAACAACTTCTTTCGAGCAAGTCCTATAAAACGACTGTTTTTAAACGAGAGTTATTCGAGACTTCAAATGTTCACCTTCGGGAGTGAAAATTTCCGACTTACTACAAACGGGTATTTTTAGCTACTGCTTTCAAGAAAGAACTATATACGACTGCTTCCGAAAGAAAACTCTTAGCGATTGCCTTTTTTTCTTCTAGAAAAAATTACTTCCAATATGGCACATGTTTTTCTTAATATGAATCATATGTCCGTGCTGTTTAGAAATATTACATGTACAAGTATTTCATTTTAAGATGGGTAGTCCTTTCATCCTATTTGATGTAGATTGCAACGAGCCTTACAATAACCAAATGATTGCTTTTCAATAGTGCGCATGTGTTTACGATAAACGAGGGTTACAAGTTTCTTATTTTTAGGCTACTTATCATTTTTTTGTGACGCATGTTAAATTTTTTTATACCTTTTTGCGACACCACATTTTTATGTTGGCGCCTCTCGAGATGGATTACAGACGCGAGTTCCACAAAAACCGAGGCGGTTTTATAATGTGCCAATATAACAGAAATTGAAGAAGAGACCACCTATAAGCTTTTAATATACAGATAAAACAATTTAAATTTTGTAACCATCAAAAAAGCCACCAGAAAAAAACCTATAGATATGAACGATGTCGCTAAACTTGTTACTTATAGTAAAATTTTACCTTAATAAAAAATTACCAACAATAAAGAGATCAAAATTATGGAAAATTATGCATGAACTAAATTTCCTTTGGGAGAAGCAAGATCGCAGATCAGCACTTATAGAAAAAGAGAGATAGTATGTCGGAAAGGCAGTATTTGAGGAAAATACGAAAATTGAGAGCAGATGGAAAACGGATTTTATATTAAGATCAAACCTGGCTAAATGTAAGATACACTGTTATAAAGGTACGGCAAGACAAATCGATTGAAAATACTGGGCAAACGTTTTAGGAAGGTTTATCAATTCGAAAAGGTCGTCGTTTTCTATCATTCAAGGTTAAAATAAAAGTTACTTAGCTAAATGGAAAAAACTTTGCATACAAGACTGGTTAATTTAAAATGTAATTACTACAAACAATGATAAATGAATTTAAAAATTCGTTAATAAAATGGCTAAGAGACGTAGGATTACTATTCTTCGATTGCCAGCATATCACTGCGATTAGGCGTATTAGGGCACAAATGAAAGGATGTGGCCCGTCATAACACAACATTTAAACTTCGGAAACTTTTATTACAATCATTATCAAAAATTACAAAAGAAAGTTGACAAAAGAAAAAGCTATAAAATACGTAATTAAAGAGGAACGAAACGTGGAAAATTGACTATTTAATATAGAAAATTATAAAACCAGTACAGCCCGATTATAAATTAAATGAAGATGATTATAGACTAAACAATTATAAATTTCATTATGTTGGGTGGGTCATTTCATTAGTTTTTTAAAAGCTTTTCTATTTTGTAAATATTAAAAATATCTAAATTTTTATTTACAATATTTCATTATTTAATTTTCCACCCCCAAATATGGATTTAAAAATTTAATCCTCATTTAAATTTCATTGTTATATTGTTAATGTACCAAAACAAGGAAACAAGGTGGTCAAAATAAAACGATATAAATGTATACATTAAGTGAACGGACTATAATTAGTCGTTTTTATTTATTTATTGTTACTTTTTCAGTATTTTTTATTGATACTTTAATAAGTGAAGAATATGACAGGCACAGTTTGTTGCTGATATGTCAAAACGCTGAATCGTAGAATAAAAATAATAAAGATTAAATATATTACCATCGCCATTATAACAAAATAAGCGAAAAAAATGTTGGTTATAACACAAATAAAAATAATTTATTAAATTACTTATCTTTATAGCAATTTATTTATTTAATTAGAACAGGCGATGCAAATAAATGTAAAAGGAAGACGAAAGTAATGGTTTTTAAAAGAGAAGAAAGCATTGACAAACTGCGAGGAGCTGA
This sequence comes from Agelastica alni, assembly GCA_950111635.1. NCBI lineage: Eukaryota > Metazoa > Arthropoda > Insecta > Coleoptera > Chrysomelidae > Agelastica > Agelastica alni. Next base: position 15,434,921 of record OX467718.1, read on the forward strand.
TTGAAGGAGAAAGAGTAGAACAACTGAAAGAGTTTGTATACTTAAGTTTTAAGTTTACGAGAGACAGAAAGTATGACTGTGATTGATATTGATTGTTTACAGTGAAACAAGTAAATGGGACTTTGCATAACTGTATGAGCAGCTAAAACGTGTCAAAAAAGGCACGACAAGCTGTGCATGGCATGGCAGTGCATGTTGGGTTTGCCGAAAGAATCATACAAGTATAATCAATGGTGCTAAGATGAATAATCTGAGAAGTATAGCATGAGTGACTCTGACGCTGTGGTGTGAAAAGATAGATAAAGAAATGCTTAGATAGCTTGAAGTCTTAGAGAAAATGGATAAAAGAAGATTGACCAAACAAATTTATAAGCGGGTGTAAATAAGCAAGTCGAACATATATCGAAATTGTTTTGAATAAAGGCCAGGTCAAAAATTCCAGCAACCGACGAGCATGTATGAAAGCGCTAATAAAAGTAGAGAAGCGAAAGACGTGTAGTCTCTGCTTATCCCTACGATAAAACAAAACTTGCAATTTTTAAAATTATTTTAACTCCTTTTTCTAGTACTTGTAAAATATTTTTTCTTCTACCCCCATGAAAGGTACATACTTTCCTCCCTTATATTAGAAAGAAAAATACTTTTTGTCCCCCTCATTTTAAGTATTTTGTAAATGATGGAAATCTATTACATTTATTCAAATTGTTTTCGTAATTTCTAGAACATTTTGTAAATCCTATATTTTTGTAAAAATTAATCATGCATGTTACTTTAACGTTAGGTTTTTAAATACAAATTTTAACTTCAAGATTCTTAGATACGTTTTTTGAGTTAATAATAAGAAAATGATCGTATGCTGTGGCTCATTGACAGTAAACACTGCGATTGACTTTTAAAATGCCGTTAATAAATTTAAAAAAATAAAGGTTTAGTGAGTGGGTAGGATGAAAAATCATATTTATTACACGGGAGTAAAGTGCCCTTTCCTCACTTGGATCAGTACTGCTCTTCACTACGCGTTGGGAAGTAAACTACTTACATCCTGCGGGAGGAAAAGCGGCACTTTCGTTTTTAGTAATACAAAAATCTAATTTTTTAGTTGTGTTGAAAGCACAATAAACATGGAAAAATCGCAATATTATCCACAATAACTGTTTTATGACTCAAGTAATAGTTGTGTGTGAATTTCAGCGATATTAAAGAATATACGTTGACTTACTCTAAAATTTGTCTATGGTGAACGATACATTCTATTAATTTTCTGTTCATGGCATACTGTAATTGTCGTGATATCTCATCTTGACAATTATCCTTTTTGTAGTCATGCTTCAATTCCAGTTCTGCAAAGTGACGGATATTTATCAATGAATCGTTTAGAATGTGCAGTTGTGCACAAATAACCATTATCAGACCTAAAATTAAACATATATGTTAATATCTATGAACAATTTAATTTAAAATTCCCGGTAGATTCAAGTTTACGATGTGATTTGTATCTTGAACAGTAAAGTAAATAAAAAACTTTACTAATATTGTTTGACTATGACTATAGCAAATGAGCATTAATCATAGACAATTCCGAAGTAATAATTGATGTTTGACATGACGCATTCTATCTCCAATCTAGTTAAATATTAACTTATTACATCAACCGTGAAATTGTTGCTCATAATTTCAAATACCGAGTCCTAATCAAACAGATTGTTTGATATTTGTTATTCATGACAACCTCTGATAATGATTAAATGTTTTAATAAGGGAGTTATGGCATTTTTGTTTTAATATAAAATTTTGTAATTTTAAAAATTTATTAACCTCTTTAAACCTAACTAATGACTTAGTAGTATAAAGGATACAGCCAAAAACAAATGGGTTACAAAACTTAAGTGATCCTGATTATTTGTTGAGTAGTGTATAAATAAAAATATTCAGTGCTTTCATTTCAAAACCAGCCAGTCCAAAAAACTTTTGCGTAAAAACGTCGAATTTTAAATCAGGGGGGAGGTTTAAAAATTTTTTTCTACTGTTTCCAAGTAGCACCATTTTAACATCCCCCACTCCCTCTTTAAAATGTCAAAATCAACCCCTACCTTGTGTTACATCAAATAAAAACTCTAGAAAATGCAATTTAGCTAAATAAACAACAATTTTTCCTATCGAATTAATTTTGCAGATAACATAAAAAATAGCAAAATTACAACATACATACATACATAAAGTCACGCCTTTTTCCCATAGGGGTAGACAGAGACCACTTGCTACGGTCCTTACACACATCTTTTGCTTTCTCTACTTTTATCAGTGCTCTCATACATGCTCGTCTGTTGTTGGTACTCTTGACCTGGCCTTTCTTCAAAACAATGTTGATCTGATCGAAATATGTTCTTCGAGGTCGACCTCTACCGACTTCCGTCCATTCACACTCGCCTTATAAATTTGTTTCGTCAATCTTTCTTCATCCATCCTTTCGACGTGTCCAAACCATCTAAGCATTCCTTTATCTATCTTACAACATTACAACAGAAACTAAAATAAATTTGTTTGCAATTCGTCTACATTCTTCAGTTATTTTAAGCTTTTGTTCTGCAATGTCTTCGGGAGGAGTTTTGTAAACTACTGTTTTTAAATAGCCTCACAGAAAAAAATTAAATGGTGTTAGTTTTAGGGATATTTCCGGCCATTCTATAAAACCACTTTTGCCAATCCAATGTGCGTCATGTGGTGTAGCACCGTCCTCCCTGTTCATCAACTTGTCTTTCTAGTGATTGAGTAATAAGTGGATCAATTTTATTTTTTAATAATTGTGGGTACATTGGTCCAAATATCTTATTTTCTAGACTACCAGCCCTTACATTGATCTTTGCTGAAAACTCAGTAGTATCCTGTCGAAACACGTTAGAATTTTCGTCATCCCAGTACCTACAATTATGTTTGTTATCAAAGCCATTTAAATAGAACGTTGATTCATCACTGAAACAAATATTTTTAACCAAATTTGTGTCTTCTTGTATCTTCTGGGACATTGTTTCACAAAATTTAATTCTGTGGTCACAGTCGTCTTCACCAAGCTGATAACGAATTTATATTTTGTAAGGAAAAAACGTATGCAATTTTAACACTTTGTGTATGGAACCAACAGAAATATTTGTAAGTTTTGATACTTTTGGAATGTAATAGGTAGGCAAAATGACCCAGAACATCAATTTGTGCATCTTCGTCGAGAACTCTGGGATTATTTTTTTTTATTACAAACGGATCCAGTGTCTCTAAATTTCCGTACTAACTGTATGATGGTCTGGTGGCCTATATTTTTATTATGATGCCTCTCATTAAAAACTCTAGTTGTTCCTCTAGCGCACTTGTTTTGATGACCGTAATTAAATATTATTTCTATTCGTGTTTGCAGAGAATATACCATTTTAAAATAACTTAAGATGCTACAGCTACAAATAATGGCTAATTTACCGTCACGAATAACTAACTAAATACACTTAATATTTTTGAAACAAAATAACCAGAAAGGTGACATGTATTCAGAAGTAAGTTAATTAATCCCTAATTAGACATCTACCTATCTAACAGCGGTGTAGGTCATTTTTGTTATGGTCTTATGTTATTTCACAAAATTTGTTGTTATCAGAAAAAAAATCGATAAAATAAATTGTTGTTTATATAGCTAAATTGCATTTTTCTTGGGTTTTAATTTGATGTATCACAAGGTACAGATTGCTTTTTGACATTTCAATGAAGGGGTGGGGAATGCTAAAAAGAGTGCCACTTGGATACAGCAGAATAACATTTTAAAACCTCCCCCTTGATTTTAAATTCGACGTGTTTTTTGTTTGTCTTACATTCACGCAAAATCAAAAGTTATTTGGACTGGCTGGTTGTAAAATGAAAGCACTGTATATGGTTCGATATGTTTTTGAAGTGAAGTGTGATTTATTTTTGTACAACTCAACTTTTAAACTTGAAATTGACTTTGAAAAAAATATGTTTTTTCAGTTAATCAGCTCGGAAATGTGTATTGAACCTTTTTTAAAATGAAATAAAAAATCCATTTAAAAGTTTTCACCGCCAGTATTCAATGAGATATATCCGAACTAAAATAAAATTAAAATTTTCTTGTTACAAAAAAACTAACTTTATGCTTTCAATCACAATCCGAGTGGGATTTGTTTGGTAAAGAAATTTTTAAACAAATTTAAATGTTTTAAATGAACTTTACATTTAATATTGAGGAAAGTTGGTAAAAAGCAGTACTACATGAATTTTGTCTAAAATATTAAAATTTGTTCATGAAAATTAAAATCATAATTACCACTTAAAAAAATCTGTACATTTAATATCCAAATATCCAGGTCACAGTCCCTTTTGTACTCACTGTTTTCGCGTTTTTCGTAAAGAAAGTTTGATTGACAAGTAGATCCAGTGCCTGGGTTTGGAAGGGTCGCCATGTAGTGCCTGTATACATTTTGATTAGAATGAATTTAATGTAATCGTAGTGCCTACTTACGCTTAAACAGGAACGCAATCTGCTGCTTCATTAGGGCCTTCGTGTTGTGAGATAATTTAGTGTTTTATCAAAACACTTATTTGCTAACTTATATTTAATTATACTAAGTGAGAAATACATCGAATTGTGTATCTTCCGCAGATAGGCTTACATTCAATTATTAAAAAAAACAAGTGAGCCTTACAGTAGTTGCATATGATGTGTAACATTTATTATGACATCTCACCTTGGTAATAGGCAATTTTAAAATTATATTCTGAACAAAAATGGGTCAGGCATTATTTAAAAATTTTCATAACAAATAATAATCCTTTTTAATAAAAATTGTATTTTATTTATTTGACATTGGGAGTAACAGAAATCAACCTCAAAATTTAAAAAAGCTAAATAGTGAAATATTTTAATCGAATAATTATTTATTATTACTTATTTGAATTTTTTATCAATGATCTGCACTTTATTGAGACTTATTATCGACAGTAAATATTTATTTATATAGTTTACGCATATAACAGCAAACTTTATACACAAAACTGTAACTTAAGTGCACAGCTGATGACTGACAGTACCGACCTCTCGAAAAATTGGTTGACGGCTATCTGACTGAATCTGATTAGCGCGCGCTTCCGAATTGTTTGACGGCTATCTGACTGAATGTGAATTGCGCGCGGCGACTGTTACACTTACACACTACCGTCCCATTTCACGAAATTACTCCCACAAATTGCAAGAAAACGAGAGCAGATGTTACACATCAAAAATTAGCTCAAACTACTAAAGTACACACTCTTTGCATTTTTTTTTGTTGAGGTGGAAAAAATCCAAGTTCAAGGTCTACTGTGAGACTCCCACTGACTGTTTCAGGAACTTACTAAAAACTCCACCCCTGAGTAGGTCTGTCTGGATGTTGCCTCCGGTAAAACTTAAGCCTGTTGGCTCATTGTATCATACCTTGTTCAAGTTCTGCACTGGGTGGGGACAATGTAGTTCTTGTTCGCTGGATGGCTGCTCAAAAATTGCCTGTCTTCTGCAGTCCAGTGCCTCGCAGCAGCGTATGTGTTTTACTGTTTCCGGATCCTTGCCGCACAGTCTGCAGGTCAGGTCTCCATTATACAGTCCCATTTTGTTGAAGGTGCTTCTTCACTAGTGCGTGACCGGCCAGGAGCTCCGTAGTGATTTTTATCTGATTCCTATTCATCGCTAACAGGTCTGCCGTTCTTTTGTGGCATGACCCTTTGATGTATTCTTTCCCGTGTTTGTTTCCGGGGATACTTTTCCGGAAGTTTTTGTGTATTCCCCAATTCAATCTTTTACAGACACTCCTATTGTAGTTTTCGAACCTCTTCCTGCAAGTTTGTCTCTTGTCATTACATGGCGATCCTTTCAAATCTGAGCACTACATGGCGATCCTGCATTGAAATTTTTATGGACAACTATTAAAAAATCTTGGCAGATCAAGACTGACTTTGCCAGACACACATTTTCTTGGCAACTAAGGCAGTAACCAATCGGCAACCTGCTCCTATTCTGGAGGAAGACAGATGTAGCAGATCACTAGCTGCTGTCACGAAGAGACGCAGTGGACGTTGTCTGAGTATCGTTGGCGGGATTTGAAAGAAACCGCGTCCCTACCAGTTTAATGTTATTAAAAAAAAAAAAATCCTTAAACGAGGCGTAGGCAGGCATTACATGGTGACACTTCCAAACCTAGGTTACAGTGGATTTTGTATTTTTATGTTTAGTTTGACAAGACGGTACTCACCTGACATTAGAGTATCAATGCTGATGTTAGATAAACCGTTCAAGGTTGCAGCAATAAATTGGTATGCAAACGCACATTCAAAATTGGGACTTCCTGTTATATTAAACGGAAACCATCCTGCTAAGGGTAATCTTATTTGATCCTCAGTAAATGGATAAATTGCCCAAAATATACATGTTGCTATACAAGCACCCCAAAAACTAAAATGTCGTTAAAAATAACACATAAGTAGTAATATATGGTGGGAATTCTTACCTAAAGGTGATGATTCTTGATACTTTAACGTAAAAAAATAGAGATTCTCGCTGATATTCTGATTTCGGTTGAAACTCCGGACGATTTATGGACTTTATAAGTTTTTTTATTTTGTTCATATACGTAAATAAATAAATCACTTTGGGAATTTGTACTGCGTGTGTTAGAAAAAGAAAAGACGCTGATACTATTTCAGAAATATCTCCTGTGAGAAAGTACATATTTACTACCTCGCTAAAAATTTGACTACCATAAATTCCCACTGCAAAATAAACATTTATTGTTAATGAAAAAGTTTCGATTGCTGCCCATTAACTAAATATTATTTGCTTTTAATTCAAAAGACGGAACAAAGGTAACAGAAAAGAACTCACTCTTAGTAAAAATATAATATAATTGGCAACCTTCTAGCTGACATCAATTTTATTATGCAGTATTATAAAACTGTTACAAAAGTGTGTCGGTACATTAAAGACATTTACAAAAAAAATTCACAATATGATGGTAAGTTGCCTCAAACTGCAACCGATTTCTGGATTTTTTTATTCTTTGTTTGCCTGTTTGTTTGTTCGAGCATCACACAAAAACTGCTTTATTAACATTAGCAAATGTCATGCAAAGCACCCCACGATTTTAGAACAGTAACATTACTGTTCTCGTTAGTAATTTTATTCTTATGTTAAGGATTATTTTTTACTTTTGAGTTTGATCAACTCTAAAAGCGTGTTTTTTAGTTTTTTTAAATTATAATTTATTAATATCTGTGTTTAAAAGATATTGTCTTCATAAATTTAAAAAAAGAAGCTTGTAGAAGAAACATGTCGTAATTGTTGAAAAAAAAATAAATAAAACTATTTGATTAACTTACCAACGTACAAAAAAAATCTTATAATATACCAAATTGTATCCATCAATCCATTAAAATCTGGCACCATAAACGCGCAACCTTCCAAAGCGGCAACGTTTGCTTCGACAATTCCTTTAAAATTCATACCATATTCTCTATTGGTTTTCCTCCATTTAGCTTTGAAACGAGATTCGTCAGCAATGCTTTCCATATTTCCCTTTTAGGGTAAATACAACGTTCAAATTTCCCGTTCCAAAATAGGCCAGGCTAGTATAGCAATAATAAGTTAAATAAAAAAAATAATTGTACGCAGCCGTGCTTCTGTTTGGTAGCTGTTTATTTATCTGGAAATTATAAATATAAAGTTATTATTACACCATTACACGTAGTTTAAGAAGTATAGCCAGAGTGACTCGGTTGGATAAAGTAAAAAATAGTGAGATAAGAGAACCCTGTGGTGTAAAAGAAGATGTGGTTACAAAGATAGAAAAACGAATGCTTAGATGGTTTGGACACGTAGAAAGGATGAATAAAGGTTAACAAAACAAATTCATAACACGAGTGTGAATGGACGGAAGTCGGTAGAGGTCGACCTCGGCGAACATATCTCGATCAGATCAACATTGTTTTAAAGAAAGTCCAGGTCAAGAGTACCAACAACCGACGAGCATGCATGAGAGCCCTGATGAAAGTAGAAGAAACAAAAGATGTGTGTAGGAACCGTATTAAGTGAAAGAAAGAGGTCTTTGCCTACTCCTTCGGGAAAAAGGCGTGACTATATGTATGTATGAATGTACACGTTTTAAAGCGCGTAGCATGAATTTTTATGTTATCGTGAAAAAGTTAAAATATTTTTTTACCCTTCAGATATTTCTTTTACTTCTATTCTGTTTGCATTGCCTTTACGATAATTTTTGCTAATACTTAGTGTAGGTAAATAATCTTTAAAAATTAGGTTAACCATCAAAAACACACAAAAGAACAACTCAGTTCTTTTTTTGTACAAAGTGGCCAGTAGTGGTACAAGAGTTTTTATTTCTCTGGAGCATCTGCCATGGAAATATCTGTAGAGTAATGTCTGGTCTGCAACTCTTCTTCTATGTTCTAGAGGGTAAAGGGTATCTGTGAGAGTTGAGCTGTTTATCAACCGAATGGCCCTTTTCTGAATGGAATCTAGAAGACGAAGAGAATGCCTTGATGCTGAACCTCAAATGTGCGAGCAATACTCTAGTAGAGGTCGGATTTGAGCTTTGTACGTCGTCAACATTTGATCAAGAGTAAAAAACTTTCTAGTTTTCCACAAAAAACCTAGCCTCTGGCTTGCTGACTTTGCGATGTTAGCAACATGGTCATGTCAAGACATATTATTAGACAACGTGACTTCCAAAATCGAGATGGAGGGACTTGATTCTAGGGTATTTCCGGACATTGTGATGGAATGATTTGATTTTACTTTCTTGGAAAACGTGGCGCTTTGTGTTTTCTGGGCGTTGAACTGAACAAGATTGTTGGTTCCCCACTCGACGATTGCTTCAAGATCTTTATTGATAGATTTAACGTGTTTCTGCCTGAGTCTATTTGTATCTTTCACCGAAAGTGATCGATAGGATGTGAAAGTTGAGACAAGTGTGCCATCTGTAACTGTAAATGTGGTAACGATCTTAAGGAAACAGCAGAACAATTATACTGTATCTATTTTGCGATATCTCACTGGAATATTCGTGAGCAAGCTGGGCGGTATAGTAACGTCACAGCCAATGGAAAGGATGTTCCAGAACTTTCCGAACCAATCTCTAATTTCCTATAGAATAAAAACTTCTCGTCTTTTCCGGTTTACCGATAGTATATAAATTGGCCTTCGTTCGTAGAAGTTAGTCAGTTTTCTAAAGTTAATGATTGTGTTTGCTAGTTTAAATTAATTGTATAGTATTGTTACAAATAAATGTGCATATAAATTCGAACCCCGAGTGTGATTAAAGTAAAAACGTTATACAAAAGAATCTTTCAAAAAAAATATAAAATATATATTTAAAAAATCCAACATACCTAACAATAAATATCTAATTAATATAAAATGACCTAAATTCACCTCTGAAATTTGTGTTTTGCAAACCTTGTGATATTTCTATTCAGTTTGGGAAAATTGTCTTTGTGGGAGCAAAATCAAGTATTTGCTGCGATACTAATGCGTCCAACCAAAGTGGTAGTGATAAAATATACGTTGTTAGTTAAATTTTCTTCTATTTTAATAGATTTATTTAGGGATGATGTAATTAATTAAATATCAAAATCGACCACTGGTACAACATGTCTAATTAGTAATCATAGGTTTAGTCGAATATTAAATCAAATATTAATTTTGTGAATCCGTATCATTTTAATTGTGTGTTCCGCAGATGTTGTAAGCAGGCGGAAAATTTTGAAATAATAAATATTTAATTGGTATATTCTGGAAGCTTTAGAGAATATAAAAACAAAATTATTGAATCTGCTTCAGCTTAGTTGTTTTACAAATGAGACAATATTACTTTTTGCGAAAAATTTTTCAAGAACTGATGTCTTTATTAAAGTAGCAGCTAATTCTTTTGGTATAAAATTCATTAAATAATTATTGAAATAATCCCATGTAAATTGTGAGTATATACTTAAGATATTTTAGGAGAAATGGTTCATCGATGTTAGTCTCATCTGTCGTGAAGCGTTTGAAATTCTCGGTAATGTAGGGTATGTTTTCCACAGTTTATAAAATGGGGTATTAAACTTTAAATCCATAAAAGTGGGCTTTACGATCGCGAAAAAATTGTTTATTACCGATCTATTAAGCTGAAGCAAAACTTTAAAAGTAACAGTAAGACTACATATACACTGTGTTCATTTAAAAAGGACCCACCCTTAATATTTCAGAAATGCGACATATCAGAATGAAATGTCGATACACGTTAACTTTTAACTCAAGACGGACACTTTTTAGCGCTAACATCATAAACTTTAACTTCACCCCTTGCCTACTGGAGATAATAATAACAATAATGACAATTTAAAGAGTCATATTGATAATTACAATAACAGGATTTAGTTTTGTGGGGCATATGAAATGTTTAAAGAGAGCCAATTTTAAACAACGATTAAATCATAATGAAATACTGGTATCAAAGAAATATACAGATATATTAGACCTTTTAAATGAGGTATGACTTGATACCAACGGCAAATAAAAAAAAAATTATTGAGTATCTTCAGTAAGGAGGAGGTGAATCTGACGTTTATGACATTAGCGGTAAAAAGTGTACCCCTCAAGTTAAAAGTTGACGTGTACCGACATTTCATTCTAATATGTCGCATTTCTGAGATATTAAGGGTGGGTCCTTTTTAAATGAACACAGTGTATGTTATTTTATATTATGGGTTAATTTTCTTTTTGCTAAACTTTCAATTCATATTTTTCTCTATGGAATATTAAATTTACGACGATTTTTTAATCAACATACTCATCATTATCTTCAAGCAAACACTGGTTGGTGTCAAGAAGGAATGAATTAAACTGATTATTTCAAGTGCGCCTATTGTAAAACATATGTCAATAATTTCCTTGCTATCATTTTCATGCTCTACCCAAACATCATTTTTAACATTTTGTTCTAATTCATTTACTGTTCTGCTTTTGCATACCCTAAAAAATGTCCCATTTTTATGCATATTGCACGCTGATTGTTGCTGGCTGGACAGCTTAACCTTGCATGTCGTCCATATCGACAAAACCAACAACTCTGTTATTGCCTCTGATTGTTGCCTTGGTGTCGTGACCTTCCTGGCTCTTTTCTGGTCTGTTGCTCTATCCCCCTGCCTTTGGCTCACTGGGATCTGGTTGTATCTGTGAATTGCTGCTGTTTTGGCCTCTTCATCAACGATATCTGTTACTGTTTTGACTGTATACACTGTTACCCCGTGATCATACACTCTTTTAGGCGTTTTTCGGTTAACTCTGCTGCCTTGCAGATTGTTACTGTTTTCTCCAAAGAAAGGTCATCTTCCCGAAGCATTTTGTCTTTTATACGTTTGTCTCCAATACCACAAACCAGTCTGTCTTTGATTAGGCTGTCTTTTAATGTTCCAAAATCACATGAAGTTGCAATTTTTTTAAATCTTTTAAAAATTGATCAAAAATCCAATGTGCTATTTGTACTCTGATGTCTTTTTACACTTGGGTTTGTTTTTGGTTTAAAATGTGATTTAAATGTAATTTTCCTGTCATCCTTTGATACTTTCAGGGTCTCAAAAACATCCATTGCTTCTTCCTCAATACAGTGGCAAACAGAACTGCTACTTAAATTTTCTCGTCTTTGGTTAAACCTCCTGATGCCAAAAGATATACCTCGAATGCTTGTTTGAATTATTTTCAGTTAAGGGCCAACTCTTTATCCATGCTCATTGATTTCTTCTTCTTCTAATGCGTATCCACTAACGGATGTTTGCGATAATATTTTCCATTGCTTTTCTGTTCCTTGCGGTGTGTATTACCGACTGTATATCGTGTAGCCCTGTTCACTGCCTGATATTTCGCAGCCAAGACATTTTTTTCCTTCCGATCCCTCTCCGGCCTTTGATCAACAGATGCAAGAATTGATATTTCGTGTTTTGCATTATATGTTTCAAGTATGCCGTTTTTCTTTTCTTAATAAATTTTTAAACAGTTCACGTTGTTCGTTGACTTGTCTTAGAACTTTTTCGTTTGTCAGTCGGGCCGTCCAAGGTATCTTGAGGATTATGCGATACAGCCACATTTCAAAACCCTCTAATTTCTTGATTACAATTGCCTTCAATGTCCAACCCTCCATACCCTAAAAAAGCACCGACCCCATTGGTTTGTGCTGTATCAAATGGTCTATATTGCTTTGTTTGATAACCTTATCCATTAACTGATTTTTTATACCTGTTGTATCCAACGATGAATATTTTTGTAGTAACTCTTATCTGCTTATTCATTTACTCTTTTTTGACTGCGTCATGTCAAGCATGGAAGGAATTATGTATTTTACCAAATTAATAAATATGATTTATTAATAATTATGAATAAAGTATTAGTTTGTTTTTAAAGTATATTATTTTTATGTCAAATCTTGTCACTTAATGGCTAACTTGATAATAGTAATGACAATAGTAATTTGTCAGGCTTACATAGAAAAGATTTATTTTTTTACCACTTCATCCCTTATTTTGGTTAATTTTTAGGAAAAAGAAAGCTTTCATAACAAGGGTCAGATAAATTATTTTTTATAAACCAACGCAAATTTGAAAAAGTTACATAATTGACTTAAAGTTCGACCATTGATTAGATTTAGACTATAATGATACGTACTTGCATGTAGCTGTTCGATTTTTCATGGAAACATACTTTACCTGTTAGTTATGTTCATGTATGTTATGTTCAAATATTAAAGCTATTACATCACTTAAAACTGCTTGTGAGTCGTTACGTTAAAAAAGTACTTAAACTTCTCTACTTTGCTGTATTTAGCTAAATTGGAAATGAAGTGGAGAGTTAATAGCACTTTGCAATAATGACACACGTAACCACACTTACCGGAGCTTTTAACTAATTAATAACCGAATTCTCGACAAACTGGATTTTCCACTAGAAACCTACAATTGCAAAGTATTCAATCAATTAATTAGAGAAACAGTACGTGAATCCGTTATTCTCGTTTAAGATATTCATTGGATCATTGGACAAATTAATTCTGTAAATGATTTAAGATTTAGCATAGACGTGCTAAAAAAGTTGGGTCGGTGAATTCGATAGTGGTTACTTTGTGGCTCCATATTCTGTAAAATATATAATGTAATTTCTAAAAACGCCAGTAAAGAAGTCTGTTTTACTTTTCAAAAAAGTTGACGTTTTTTTTCAGGATCCTTTAATTTGCTAACTGCTTTAAATAGTGGTGTGAGACTTTAACAGTATTGGATTTCGCGGATCCAAAGATTCGCCCTGATTTGGACCAATAATAATCAGGCGTCCTAAATCGGACTATAAATTCGACACTAATATTAGCCATTTTTGATAGTTTTTATATTTTATCCCCTTCCCACCAGTTTTGTTGTACCGATCCCTTCGAAACTTCACAGGATCACCCGCTATGCTAATCTAAAGATTCTTTTAACATTTTATTTAAATCGGTCCAGCCATTTTTAAGTCCATAGGAAACATACACATTTAAAAAAAAATTATTGATAACAATAAAGCTCGTCAATAGTTACTTGGCAAAAAAAAATCTGTTGACAAACAGAGAGGAAAAAAGATCCAATCTGTTTTGTCTTTGCCAATTTATAAATATATAATGCATAAATATATAATTGGTTATTTAGAAATTAAAACTTGCAGAAATTTTTAAAAACAAAACCTTGACTAATATGAACTAACAACACTGTCTTCCGAGTAACTATTTTTAATTATCGGTATTAATTGGACGATTATACATTCCTGATAATTGTATGCTCGTCTATCATCCAAGTTGACCTCTACAAAATTTATGAATCCCAATATTTCATTACAAAAGGTATTCATAATTTAATCAGTGATATCGTAGATAGACTAAGTAATATTGGTTTGATACTAAAACAAAAAATTAGGAGCTATCATTAAGTATTTTAAGATAAAACATGCTCTATTTGTTCTATTCTTATTAATACTAGTATAAAAATGAAACAAAAAAGTGTCTATTAGAAGGATCAAGGTTAGAAGGGTCAAACAAAACAACCACGTATATGTATAAGGAAAAAGCTAAATGTCGTAACGCGCATTAGATGTTCAAATAAGAAAAGTTAAAAAAAGCCTAAGCAGCTTAAGTTGTCGGGTACTCAACTTGGTCATATTTTGTGTCGCTTAAAATAAGACCCAAATTGCTGTAGGTGTTAAGCACCAAAAACGTTCTCTGAAGAATTTGAAACCCAGTTCAAATGATAGAGAAAAATTCGCGGATTCCAAATATGTATGCAACTCAATTTAACCAAAAAATGTCAATATTAACTGTCCATATGGTGGCCTTGGCTTCAAATTACCGATTTGGGTACAATTAATATACAATGTGTCTACTTCAAGTAGATAAAGGAATGCTTAGATGATTTGGACACTTAGGAAGGATGGATGAAGGAAGATTGACGAAACAAATTTATAAGGCGAGTGTGAATGGACAAGTCGGTAGAGGTCGACCTCGGAGAACATATCTCGATCAGATCAACATTGTTTTGAAGAAAGGCCAGGTCAAGAGTAAAAACAACCGACGAGCATGTATGAGAGCACTGATGAAAGTAGAGGAAGCAAAAGATGTGTGTGGTCTCTGCCTACCCCTATGGGAAAAAGGCGTGACTTTATGTATGCATGTACTTAAAGTTCGCAGCATATGGAAAAAAAAATTATTATTAATTTTACGAAAAAAAGTTATTCATCATTTTTTGCACTGTCTAAAACCTAAAATGCAACCATCAGCTATTAACATTTTCAAGTCATATACGAGGTATATCAGTAAAAATGAATTTTACCCAATAGTAAAATACATTTCTTCTCACATTTCTTATTATGTTTGGAGCTATAGTCTGAATGGTTTCCGTAATAATTCTTAACAAATGTTGAACGTTTGTAAACGGCCATTGTTGGTATACCTTTTCATTCGAGTAAATTCAAAAAAATAATCTAAATGGGTTAAATCAGATGACCTAGCTGGCCAAAAAATCTCTGTATATCTATGGATTAATTTTCCATTCAACGTATTTTTTAGACATTGCCTTACTTTTTTTTTTTTTTATGAAAATAGTCGCAAAAAGGGTAGACCTATCGTGTGGGCCGCGGACGGCCCGCACTGCGACTATTAGAAGGGGAAGGGATTATTGAAAGGAAATGATTGTGGACACGCTTTTTAAAAAGTTGCAGGTCATAGTTCTCTGGAAAAACTGATTTTGGAAGCTTTGGAAGCAGCCCTGTAAAAGAAGGATTCTTGATGAAGATTGGTCCTAGTAGTGTCAATCTTGAGAGTAAATGGGCGAGATTGACCAGCGTGCCGAGTTCTTCGGCCGAATGTGGCCAATGGTGGTACAAGAGTTTTTATTTCTCTGGAGCATCTGCCATGGAAATATCTGTAGAGCAATGACTGGTCTGCAACTCTTCTTTTATGTTCTAGAGGGTGAAGGGCATCTGTGAGAGTTGAGCTGTTTATCAAGCGAATGGCTCTTTTCTGAATGGAATCTAGAAGACGAAGAGAATGCCTTGGTGCTGAACCCCAAATGTGCGAGCAATACTCCAGAAGAGGTCGGATTTGAGCCTTGTACGTCGTCAACAGTTGATCAGGAGTAAAAAACTTTCTAGCTTTCCACAGAAAACCCAGCCTCTGGCTTGCCGACTTTGCGATGTTAGCAACATGGTCATGCCAAGACATATTATTGGACACCGTAACTCCCAAAATCGAGATGGAGGGACTTGGTTTAAGTGTATTTCCGGACATTGTCATGGGATGATTTGAGGAACTCACTTTCTTGGAAAACGTGGCACTTTGTGTTTTTTGGGCGTTGAACTGAACAAGATTGTTGGTTCCCCACTCGACGATTGCTTCAAGATCTCTATTGATGGAATCAACCTGTTCCAACGTACTATGACATGTTGCGCCGTCCTGCTGGGACCATAACTTTTGCCGTTCATGTTTTGGTAGGTCATCAAGAAAATCAAATATATTATCAAATTGTTGTTGAGACAGTAGTTTACATTTAAATAAATTTTATTGAAACAATTTTTTATTTTTGGTCAAAAATAGAAGTATTTTACTATTGGGTAAAATTTATATTTTCTGAAATACCTCGTATATTACCAGAAAATTTCGATAGCTGACAGTTGCATTTTAAATTTTTAGACAATGTAAAACTTTTTATGAATAATAACTTTTTCTTGTAAAATAAATACCTAATAAAAAAGTTTCCCATATGCTGCGACCTTAAGTAGACACACTGTATGTGTTTTCAAAATGCTATACAATTCATCATCTAATCTAATTACAAGTTTCCATGGTCTACGCAGACAAAAGCTGTATACGAGGGTTGCCTGAAAAGTTTCGACCTAACAAAAATATAGGACATTTTTTCTTTAAATTACTTTTTATTTTTATACATAGTCTCCTTGTATGAATAAATGAATTTAATAAATAGGAGTTGTGGAAGAGGTCTAATTTTTCATCAGTACTGCAGCATTGTCTGCTTTTTGTACCTTTCCAGCTCCTTAGTTTAGTCCCGTTTCTTCAATTCTCCTGATAAGGAGTAGAAGCTCATGTACTGCTATTGCCCCAGGTGGATCACTCGCTTGGTCTTGTATATACTCCAGGTAGTGCCTCCACTGTGCGGTGGCTTCGCATTCGAAAATTACATAAGTGGTTGTTTCCTCCTTCTCATTACCAGTCTCCTTGTAAGTCTTTATACTTCTCTCAGCGATGTTCCTATCTCTTTAACCCGTCCAAATAGTAATGGGTGTCTTTTTTTGCAAAATAATTGTTTACGATGGTAATTGAGTCCTTATTTAACGAAAATCTCTGCCCTCCGAGCGCAATTTTTAGATTAGGGAACAAAAAATGTTTGGGGATAGATCTGGTGAGTAAAAAGGGTGGTCAAGCGGTTGAAACCGTAATTCGTGAATTTACGCTATGGCAACTGCTGAGGTGTGAAACGGCGCGACGCACTGTCTTGATAAAATAGACTTTTTGAAGATAATTGATTAACTCCACGACTATCTCAAAGAACAGTCGTGATCACTTTTTTAGCCAAAAAAAAAGATTTTTTTTTTTAGAGCCGATTCTCCGTTCGTAATCTACTGTTTAAACTGTATTTTTGTTTGGTTCGAACACGTTTTTGGTCTAACATAAGCAAACGCGGCACCCAACGCGCGAACAACTTTCTCATGCCTAATTCTTGACAAACACGTTCTTTGGATATATTCATAACCTCTGCGCTATCTCTTTCACTTTAATTCGACGGTCGTGTAGCACCATTTAGTATACTTTGGCAATGTTATCGTCAGTGTTTGCAGTTTTTGGACGTCCCGAACGTTCATTGTTTTCCAAGCTGATATAACCACGTTTTATTTCAGCTGTCCACGATGGTCAATGATGGTGCAGTTTCCGTATACATCCATCGTCCAACTCATCTTTGGTTTGCGTAGGCTTATTGCCTTTCAAAAACAAATAATTAATAACAGCTCGATGCTCGAATTTTTCCATTTTCACAAAAACACTAACATTGACTCATTCAAACAATTGTCAAACAAATGCTCGTCCAAAATGACTGGAAGCCTTAATTAATAAATGATTTATTTACTTTTAACAGGAAAATGTTTTTATTTTTTTCTTGTGAACGAATTCACAGCTAAAAAAGAGTGTTTCTTAAATTTTTTTTGCGTTGATGCAAAATAATAGTTACTATTATTATTTGTCAGTAATCATTACCAGGTAAGAGATAATTTTGAAAAATAGGGCCAAATAGTTGACAACGTGGACTAGATTCACCTTATAAACATGCAAATTAAAGAATAGGTAAAATTGGTAAAACTCGTTAGTATATAGCAAGTGAAAGAAATTTATTCTTTTACTCACGACTAGCTCTTCTGAGCGCTCATATAACTTGCTGGGGTATTTTTCACTGTATCTCTGAACATTTTCGATCGTGTAAGTTTTGTCAACGTCGTTTAGTTTTACAACTACTGTCTTTAAATGGCGCTCACGTACCGCACACTTTTCCAATAATATTTATTTCGCACTTAGAGAAGTCCTTTTAAGATATTCAAGATATTGTTGTAATGTTAAAAAAGACGATATGTTAATTGCAAGCAAAATATTTTTTTGAATAATCTTTGTCTCTACGAAGGTCTCTTGACAAGAAGATTTCCAACATTACAAAGAATCATTTGTTCTTAAGTGCTGTCATTTGTGATCCTTTCTCTAGTCGTGTCAATGGGGACCACTCTTATGTAGATTTATACATTTAGGACGGGTACAGCTATTTATTAACCTAGGGAGGGTCTTCGTCAACTGTTAAATCCAAATAAAATATTTATGGTATTTAACAATTATTAGTTAGTAACCAAGCATATTTTGTTCGAAATGTTGTTGGTTGCATAAAGATCTTTGCTGAAGCCAAGGAGGACCGAGTTCAGAGTACACAAGTAGATGGGACATATTTTATTTTAAACCACATGTGCATAAATCATCACCATTTGGAGAACCGACCAGCATGCATGAGAGCACTGATGAAAGAAGAGGAAGCAAAAGATGTGTGTAAAAACCGTAGCAAGCGGTCTCTGCCTACCCCTATGGGAAAAAGTCGTGACTTTATGTATGTATGTATGTATGACTGGAAGGAGGCCATGCTGGACCGAGATCGGTGAAGGCAAATCGTTAACGCAGCCACGAAGAGTTGTAGAGCTACCCAGAAAAAGAAGAGAAGGGTATTTATTATTTACAAAATACAATAAATTAGAAATTTTATTTGTTAAAAATTTAAAAGCGACTAACATTAAATTTATTATACAGAACATTACAATTCGTTTTTTTAATTAATATTTTACAAATACTGTTAATTTAAACAGATATTTTATATTAAATTGTGTAACCTGGTGAAACAAAATTTATTATGTTTTAATGCCACACTTTAAGCAATACTTGTTTACTTTTCATTACTTTGCATAAAGTATTTTGAATAAATATGGAGAAAGTTACGATTTTTTATTAGTTGTGCAGTCAGAGATTTGTGTTATATTTTAAATAGAAGAAAGTTTTCCGTACCCTAGTAATTTTTTATTATTTATAACGTAATATACTGGGTGTTAATTTAAAATCTAATAATTTGCCAAAACTTTTTAACATTAAAAAATGCGAGCAACCTTTGTCTACAAAATAAAAGCAAAAAAAAAAATAATTCAACCTTATTTACCCCAATAAAAAAAAATTAAATGGCCATTCGCTACTTGTAATACATCATATAGATACAAAGCCTGCAAATAATGCTCTGCAGTTTTTGAAGAATAATTATGTAGGTTTAACAATAATTAATAGGACGAGCATAGCGATTCTGCTCAAAATAAAAAATTTACTTTTGACAAAATAAAATACCCCACTTAGATGTAATAAGGATACCATACTTGTGAGAAATGAATTGAAAAAATACGTCGATATTGAGTAGCCACCTAAAAATGTGCAAACATGTAATATTTTTTTTTATTTGTACAAGGTCGTTTAACCTAATTAGCTTTAAATGGGTTCTAATTGCCCAGTTTAAAACATTCACCTTAAAATATCTTTCAAAAAAGCGATAAATGAAAAATATTAAGTTTACATGTTATTCAAGCTTTAGACATAAGATATGCCTTGGTATTATAATTACGCTCAGGTCCTAAAAAAAATTAATCCAGCGTTGGCCCTAAGCATTGTTGACATTGTCACAATTGTGCTAACAATTAAAAAAAAGAATAAAGAACTAATTAAAAAGAAGTAAATAAATCTCATTCTTTACGTCGACGAAGCGTAAGCTTATCGCAAAAAAAATTCAGCAAAAAAACTGCGGAGCAGTATTTTTTTTCGACAAATCAGTTAAAAAAGTCTTCTTTTTCTTTTTCTTCTTTAATTATATCTGTCGATCTGTTAATTGGGTCGCCTTAGGATCTCTTGGGATGTCGATTGCCAGCTGTCCTTCCATCTCTTAGGTGGTCTTCCTGGGGATCTATCTCCCGCCGGTCTGTTCTGGAATGCTATCCGCGGTAGTCGATCTTCTGCCATTGAGCGTGCCATTGTCGTTTCCTTTACCGCCCCCATCTCACCACGTCCTGACATTCATCTCTTTTAACATCGTTCCTGACTCGGTCTCTTCTTGTCTTTCCAAATATGCTGCTTAGGGTATTCATTTCTGTTAAAAAGTAAAATAATATAAATGTCCTCGATTTAAATCTGCCTGAACCGATGATCGTCTGTGCGTCAGGTACGGTCAGTGGTTAGCTTAACACATTTATTGGTGAATTCGCTTGACACTATGAGTATAAATAATATTATACATTTTCTTAAAATACTATTAATGTTGTTGTTGCAAATGAAAAACAGGAAATAGCCAGGGCTATTTATTTCTAGTGTAATCTTCTTCTTCTTGTGTCTATCCTCTGTGGATGTTGGCTATCACTTTATTTATTGTATTCCTGAACAAAGCCGTCGATATCATTCCGGTTCATGTTCTTAGATTTCTTAGCCATGATAAACGTCTGCATCCCGCTGATTTTTGTCCCTCTATTTTTCCTGTAAGATGAGCTGGAGTAAATGGTATTTTTCATTTCTCATGATATGCCCAAAGTATTCCAGTTTTCTGCGTTTGACGTTTGTTAGATATTCCAGTTCTCCACCAATGCGTTGTGGGACTGTTTCGTTTGGCACGTGGTATACCCATGAGATCCAGAGCATGCGGCGATAGCACCAGTGTCCAAGCTTCGGCTCCATAAAGGAGAGTCGAGAGGACATAGCTTTTTAAAGTCCTGATATTAGTTCAGATGCTGAGGGATAGATTGCATAGTATGTTTCGTAACTTGTTAAATGTACCTTTTGCTTTTTTTATTCGACATCTGATTTCTCTAGAGTAGTCCCAGTTCTTATTGAAAGTGCATCCCAGGTATGTAACTGTCTCGGCCATTGTGAGGGCTACATAACTAGCTGTGAAATTTAGGTTGCCAGTGTCGTTTTTACTGGTGATAAGCGTTTGTGTTTTCTTACAGTTTATCTTCGTATGAAATCTATCTGTCGCACGCAGCCGCTACCCGGTCTATGATTCTCTGAAGTCCCCCCGTAGAGGGTCTTGGCTTGACTATCTCTTATTTACAAAGTTTATCTTTCTAATTCCTTAGCACAGTGTTGTTCAACTCAGATTGAGACACCACAGCGTGTGGACACGGTCTGACCGTCACTCCAAAATAAAGCAATGTTACTAAATTATTACTAAAACGAGTTTACTATCTTGTTGGCCTCTTTACTTACAATTTTGTAGCTTAAATATTTTTTTATTTTATTTAAACTATCAAAATTAATAAGATGTGCACTCGAATCATTGAAGACGACAGTTTCAATGTTTGGGCTATAATTAAGTAATTAAATAGTAAACAAAATTTTAGTATCTTAAGGAACATCCTTTGAGTAAGACATATCACTTTTTCTGTAATACACATTCTGGCAAAAATCTATTATAAGGTTTTTCTTCACCGGTTTTAATACTTTTTTTTATGTTCATCTCGTTCTATAAATTGCTGTTAACAAGATCATTATCTTGTAGTTTTTAATTGTAATGTATTTTAATCAGCGTTAAGGTATTTTATGACCGTCCTGTTCAAATAAAACACAGTAATAAAATGAGAATTTCAAAACGTGTGCGGCCCTCCTTAGCAACGAAATTAATCTTAACATGTGATGATTTAATTAAAATGAATGCATACCAAAAATTATAATTTCGTCGTAAAATGCTATAAAGCTTTTTCTTTGTCACAAAGTCAAATTAAAACAAAACTAGAGTACCAAAGTTTTTTAGGGCTGTGAGTAAAAAATTGTTTTTTTAAAATACGATACAAATAATCTTAAACAGGGTTGCTGTATATCTCCGACACTATTCAAAATTTACTTGTAACACGCACTGAAGACATGGAAACGGAAATGCAATAGCATGGGAATGCCAGTGGATGCACTAGATATAGATGACATAAAATGTATGAGCCGAAAGCTCATCGAGAAGTATGAAAAATGAAGTCTGGATATTAACCTTATAAAAAAGTATATGTGCATAGGAGGACAGCAAGAAGACCTACATCTAGCAACGGGAGAGGTCATCAAACATGGCCATATATACAAATACCTAAGTATGAAAATATCTAAGTGACACTAGACGAAGCAATGTCGGACAGAAATGTACAGGAAAGAAGAGCTACTTCCATGCTAAATAGTATTCTATGGGACAAAATCATTACAAAAGAAAATAAAATAATGATTTACAACTCCATCGTGAAAGCATAATAACATATAGTTCGGAGGTGTGGCCGATAAAAGAAAAAACAAAAAGAAAGCTAAAAGCCACAGAAATGGACTTCTGGATAAGAGCAGCAGGAAAAATCAGGAGAGATTGAGTCCCAAATGAAACCATTAGACAATAAATGGGAATACAACACGACATTATTGATGACATTATAACTAAACAGCCAACATGGTATGGCACGTCCAAAGAATGTCAGAACACAGAATTTCAAAGAAAGTACTAAACTGGAACCGCCAAGGAAACCAAAAACGAGGCAGACCGCGCAGAAGCTGGAGAGACTGAGTGGACAAGGAAATTCGCGAGACGGATCTGGAATAAGGCCTGTGTATAAACAGAGAGGAGTGGCGATTTAGGAATCGGAAGACGTAAATCGTTGTTACCCGATGTATATATATATATATATATATATATATATATATATATATATATATATATATATATATATATATACTCTTTTTGTAAAAGGTTGAATCAAGTTATTGCTGAAATATTGAGTACATGGTTTTTATTACCCAATTTCATTGTACAATGCATAATTGCCTTTAAGGCATTCGCAACGTAAGGCCACTCTGCTTCGCGTAGATGACTTTAAATGCCTGATTTTACATTAGTGTCATAATATACTATTATAGAACTGCTTAGCTAGATTGCTTTGTAATATATTTTTTTAAATGCCTTGATTTTGTCTTTTGATGCATAATTTTCAAAAAATTGTGGTATTCGGAAGAGTTTATAAAAAAATTGAGGAAACTACTTTTAATTTTTTCTTCATCGTTGGAAATGTTTTTAAAGTAGCTTTAATTGCTGCAAATATAAAATCTTTAAAAAGAATAACAAAATATTAATTGGCATAAAGCTAAGGTAAATGTTCAACGTTGACATCAATAACTTTTGTGCTTGGAAAGGTTTCGGTAGCTACCGTGAATTCCCAACGTTGACTCATAAATCTTTACGACTACCTATCTGAGGATAGATTTTTCAAAGATAGCAGTTACCCCGAGACACAACGATGCTGTGAGCCAGCTAATCAATGAACTTATAAAATAGGTCATACTGGTTCTTAAAATAAGAAAATTAATGCTCCTTTGTATTTTCCCTATTCAACTTGAGAAAAAAAAGCGTTGTTTCGACACGAAAAAATTCAGATTGTTCAACAAAGGAAGATCAAAAAAATGAAATGATTAGTGATTAATCATGGAGAAAGTCGCAGAGCTGTATTTTCATATTTACCTTATTTAACTCCCTGTGATTTTTGTTCTCGAAAGGGATCGTTTTCAGTCACTGGAAGAAGTTAAAGAAAAACGGCGCGATTACTGAACCGCCTAACGCCTGAACACTTTTTCCATTGTTATAAACAATGGGAAAAATACATGCAAAGGTGGTGTGTAGATAGATAGGAAGAATATATTAAAGGGAGTATAGTGTGATTTTACTGGTTCTAGCACTTTATTTTTAGACCTACTACTTCTTCTTCTTATGGTGTCGTCTCTACACGGAGGTTGGCTATCATTATGGCTATTTTTACTTTCGACGCTGCGAATCTAAAAGGCTGGAGGGATGTACATCCAAACCACTTACTTAGATTTTTCAGCCAGGATATACGTCTTCTTCCACCGATCTCTTTCCAGCAATCTTGCCCTCCATTATCAGTCGTAGTATACTGTATCTTTCTACACGCATAATGTGACCGAGATATTCCAGTTTTATGGCTTTAATCATGTTCTCCAATTCTCTTTCTCTTTCTACTCGGCGTAGAACCACTTCATTGGTAATCTTTTTTATCCACGATATCTTAAGTACACGCCGGAAGATCCACATTTCAAATGCCTGGAGCTTTTTCATTGTAGCTTTGTTGATCGTCCACGATTCTAATCCATATAAAAGCACTGGGATTACATAACATTTAACCATTCTCAGAGGTTCTTAAAGGTTTAAGTGTGGGTTAGTAAAAAGTTGTTTCATTTTAAAGAAAACATTTCTAGCCTTTTTGATTCTGACTTTGATTTCTCGAGTCTGATCATGCCTATCGTTTACTTATGACCATGTATTTAGTTTTTTTATTGTTCATTTTTAAACCGTACTCCCTGCTGACCCGATCGATCTCTTGTATCTCATGTATGTTTGTTTATAATCTTTCCATTTATATTTATCCCCTCGTTCCTGTTCCTGAGAGCTTCTTTGAATACAGTATGCATCATGTGCTCGTTAAACTACATTGTTGGCAAAGCTCAAAACGTTTGTATACGTTTTGCTAAACATTCTCTCTAATAAAGTGCCGCCACAAAACAAAATTTAAAAATCAATTTGAAAGTTTGAAAGATATTTTCGGAATTTCACCGACTCATGTTGAACTTTGGCAAGTACGTTAGGTAATTCACGTTATTTTGTTGAAAAATATTATAATTGAGTTGGGAGAAAGTTATTAACTTTTCCTAGTGTACATTAAAATTCACTATAGATTCAAGATCAAGAGTTGAACTGAATGTGGGTTGTGTTAACATTTATGAGAAAATAGAAAATTTCTGTGAATTAATTAAATTTATCAGGACTGTCTATGAAGCATGCAAAAATAATATCATTGTAGAATAATTCATAATTATAAATAACTTTAAAAAAAAAGTTTATTTTAATATACAATATAACATTTAAAGCTAAAGACTAGAAATAACACAAAATAAACACAACACTATTTAATATTTGTAACCCCCATTATCGTAATGACTTCCGCCTCCTCCGTGTCCTTGGCTGTAATGATTATATCCAGATGCGTATCCTCCGGAGGTATACGTGCTGTCTCCTATCGAATACCCACTGGAATGACCACCAAATGCTCCGCCGTGTCCAGCATAACCTGCATTATGACCAAAACCACTGAAACCACCATTGTAGTTACCACCTACGAAATTATAACCTCCATTACTTCCTTCATATCCACCACCAAAACTTCCCCCAAATCCACCTCCTATGCTACCTCCAAAACCCACAGGACCTGCACTAAAACCTATTGGTGCATTACTGTGAACGTTTACCGGTACTGGTACTTTTACTTCAACTTTAGTAGGCACTGAAACAGGATAAGGTTTCGTTATGACGACTGGGTACGGTTTTGCTACTGTCACATGAACTGGTGTGGGAATCTTAACATATTCCTTTACTTTCACAGGCAATGGATATGGTTTGTAATGTGTAACTGGAACAGGTCTTGGTACTACTACCTTTACTGGATGTGGAACTTCAACTCTTACAGGGCGAGGTACAGGTACTTGTCGGGGTACTTCGACAGGTACCGCTACTGGACGATTAACTTGTACTGGTACTGGATGAGGTACCGGAATTCTGACGTGTTCTGTTTGTTGTGAATAAGTAGTTCCTCCATTTACTGTTGGGCCTGTGAATAAATGATTTACAATTTTGGTACATTAAACAAATGCCATGAGGCATAAGAATTTTAAAAATAACTTTATATCAAAATATGACTTGCGTTAATACATTATAAATAGTTCACGTAAACATCATCATTTTTTTTATTCTTACCTCCTCCGAATCCAGGTCCTCCTGCACCAAGTCCCCCAAATACTGGTTCCCCTATACCAGGTCCCCCAAATGCTGGTCCTCCTATACCAGGCCCTCCAAATCCTGATCCTCCTGTACCAGGTCCCCCAAATCCTGGTCCTTCTATACCAGGTCCTCCAAATCCTGGTCCTATTTCATTAATCCCTCCTCCAAATCCTCCGGATCCACTTCCAGCATTGCCTCCGAAACCACCATGACTTCCACCAAATCCACCATTGCTATGGCCAACACTAAAGCCGGCACCAGTTCCTCCAGATCCATAACCATGAGATATTCCTGCGGAAATTCCAATGTTCAGACCACCGTGTCCCCCGCCTACGGATATTCCTGATATGCCTGCAGCTTCTCCTCCGTATCCCGTGCCGTAGGATGTTGAGGCAATTGGAGGTGTAAGATCAGAATGGAGGTCGCTTAGAACACCACATAGCACACCATGGAAGGTGGAAACTATTAGTATGGGGATTAACTAAAAATTAAAGATGGAAAAATCCATTAAAATTTTTCCTTGTTTACTTTTTGTTACTTACTTAAAATTAATTATTATTTAATTTAATTAGTTATCGTACATTTTTTGGATGTCTCTATATTTTATAATAATTTTGCTATATTTTATTATTCCCATTTTGATTAAATCTTTAAAATGGTTAGGTACCGTTAAATAGCAAGAAATATTTTGTCGGTTATTTGTGACTTTGTTCTTTTGATTTAATATTATTTGGGATGTCATGAGTATATAGAGTGTCCCGAAATGCTATTTAAAGAAAAAAAATGTAAAATCAAGAGCTGATTTCATGTCAATTTGACCTAAGAAAGCTTTTTTTTTAAAGGGCATATCTGGACATCCTTTACCTACATGTTGCATAATAATTTTTTGAAACATGCTATTATGGTTTAAAATTACTATTAAAAGATATTCTTTTTGTAAACACAAAATAATTATTGTTTAAAAAAAGAAAGTTTTTTAAAGTCTACTTAAGATAAGAATAACACTCTTATTTAAGCACTTCTATTTGTTTTAAATGCTTGACAATAAATCCAGAAGAAACCATTAGTCACAAAACTGTCCACTAACTACAACAATAACACCATTATTATGCAAAATTGGTTACAATTTTTAATTAATTAAAAAATGATTTTGTCGGAAACGTGGAATAAAAAAATAATAAAAATAATTTTTTATCCTTACCAAAAACAACTGCATTGCAAGCTTAGTAGTTGATAAAAAAACGTATTGTGATACGGTCCACCACAAACGACTCATATTTATATTATGTAGCCACACCTGAGAGCATGGGCCCGAAAAGATGAGACACAATTTTACTTTCTCATCATTGTGAAAGGGAGGGAAAGGGGATCGCGATAACACGATTCGAACAGATTATTCGAATTTTTGTAATGCTTACGCTTCTTCGGTTTTTTCTTTTATTTTGATTTCGGACATTATTTAAACCGGATTATCGAAATAAACACCATTTGGATCTATCTCTACCGGTTTTGAAACAAGTTTCATTGAACAACATATTTCTATACACTTTTAAAATGGTTTTAAAACATTTTAACAAACTGTAGAAATTCATTTTTGTTCATTAATGCTACTTTTTGTATAAATATTGCTAATTAAAAAAATATTTAACTGAAAATAAGTATATTTTGCAATTTTTAATATTTGCTGAGGGAATGATATGGATGCATATCAAACGAACTGTTTAGAGCTGCCGCCTTCAAGGTCAGGATAGCTATGATGATTGCCAACCTCCGCCGCGGAGAAGGCACGTGAAGAAGAAGAATATTTGCTGATAACATTATAAAAATAAAAAAATAAATATTAAATTTCACTATTTGAATAAGTTATAAAATTTTTATTAATGTTTTCTTTGGGTAGTATTTCAGGATAATTTAAAATTTATACAGATGGAGGTTTCAGGGAAAATTCTGAATAGTAAAAGGATTATAGAAAATATTATATTAAATAAAGGTTCTGTGATACAAAAAATAAATTATGTTTAATTAATTGCAGCTTATATTAAACAACTATCAGGAAAATATCTACTAGAATCAAGAAAACTATTAATATGCCTTCTACCTCTAGTTTTGGCAGCCATTTGAAAGATCAGGACCACACTATTAAAAGAAATAACGGTTTCAAAATTTTGTCTAGGAATCAAAGTTTTTTAAATACTCAAATTCATTTGAATTAGACCATATTTAATCTTCCCACTGCCAAATTCATTCCCAGTTTATCTGCTTTTTTTAAACCTGGCACTATGTGATTGTGAATTGACATTTCCCCCTTCTTATTAATTTGTTGAGTAGTCATGATGTGAGTCCCCATAGTCCAAATTTAAGTTCTTTAAACAAAAAGATAATTTAATCAACTTTGCCATCTTTTAAATAAGCAATTCTGTTTTCTTATATCAGGACTTGCACTTAGCCTTATCTAAGATCTAATTTAAATTATTAGTGCTTTAATACGTATATGCGCTTAACTATTTGTTTAATTACAATAAAGCTTTTATTTTCTTAAAACTATTTTGATTTTATTAATAAAAATAACAAGATGACTGCTTATGTATCCATACACCAGCAGTTTAAGCCAACTAGGACTTTATCATTGATTTTTTCCTTGCATTTAATTAAGAAATTGCACATAGCCTTGTATAAGACCTTATTTAAATATCTTATTACAATTTAGTAATTTAATACTAGTAATATCCATTTAATCACTTTTTCTTGGTTTCGTTAATAAGGATCACGAGATGACCTGCTTTTGTATCCATACACCGTGCAGTTTCAGTCAGCTAGGATTTTATCAAATATTTAAGTTCACACAAAAGACACGCTTTTATTCTTAGATAAGGAATTACATATAGCCTTTTCTGAGATTTTTTCCAATAATATTTAGCTTTTTTAAATACGTAGTCTTTGTTTGAGCCACAAGTACGCTCCCTGTCTGCTCAACTCCCATATCTAATGACTTTATCAAAGGTCTAATGGACAGGAAATCTGAAAAAAGGTTCATAAAAAAGTGGCTTAAAGGGTCCTTCAAAGAACTAGGTAGCAGACTAATAACTAATAAGTCTCAAGAGGAATCACTTAAAACTGCATCTTATGAACATGGACATCACCTATGACGCTCTATGTCCAAGAAGCGAGGTGGAAGAAAAAACTAACTGTGAATTGCTCGGGGGAATCCGCAAGGAGATCCTCAGGCTAGATACAGGCAACAACACCGACATCAAGAAGGTTGAACCAGTTGGGCTGATTTGCTTTGTCCTGAACCCATTCTCTTCGACATAAATTGTCCTTCGTAGGGCCCGGGCACAATGGCTTAAAAGCTCAATCCCGAATTCAATTCAATTCATGTTTGTTTTAATCACAATGTAACTTTAATTACCTTTTGTTTATGGCTTTGTTACTAAATATCAAAGGATAAATTGCCTATGTATCCATTTACTGTGCAGCTTCAGGCAGTTAAAGGCCAGGCCTCCAGATTATGAGACTAATTTATCAAATAAATCGTTGTTACAGTTTCCAACCTTTAGTTTTTTAAAATTTGTACGCTAAAGTTTAGAAGCTACTATATAGGTTTTAATTTTCTAATGTGATAAAACAGACTGGTGTAATGTTAACAAGATTCTTACCATAAAACAAAGTATAAATAAACTGATTATAACTTGATGACAAATTTTAAATTACTCAACAAAACTTTACAAAGTTTTAATGAAAGACGACACGTAGTTAAAATGTAGGGAACATCATATTTCATTTATGTTAATTTTTAATCTAATTATGATTCGTTAACGATATCATCCAATCAATATTCAAAAAGATGAATCACGCTTATGGTGCAAACGACGCAATCAGCATAACTATGACATAGACCGTTCGTATTGTGTGAAATGGATTACGTAAGGATTGCGCTTATGAAAATTTAAGGTAGCGAATAAATTCAGTTTTGTAGAAAGTCTTTTTCTCTCTTCCACTTACTTGTATCTCTCTTCTCATCTCGAGCGATTTGAATTATTCATTTGTGGTCGAGAACATTCGGATTAACCACTTTTTCACGGTCGTCATTTTCTTCTTTTTTCTCCGAAGATATATAGAGCGGTTGATTTATGCCGAAAACGTCAAGATTCACTACTTTCCCAAAGGAACTTTTACTCCTCTGTTGTAATATTATAGTACAGCAATTTATTTATTGTTGCAGTTTTTCTTCTTAATCATATAAATGTTAATATATAGTATACCGTTCTTCATCTTGGACAATAAGAAACGTTAAAAAAAGGACAAAAAAAATTAACTTAAACATAGGACGTTGTAACCAGTGCCGCAACTATCTTTATTTTTGTACCCCTTAGAAAAAGGCTTTGCAGTGAGGCGGGGATTACATTCTCTTTTTTTTAACAAATAAAATATTTCTAGTGTGGGACTGCCAAATGAAATAAATTCCCTATCCACCGATATGGCAATATTCGGTCGAGGTACTGCCAGACGTTAATGAGGTTACTTCTGCTGTTACTTCTAATAATGTTCTAATGGATTTAAATTAATTAAATACATTTTATTTGTTTGACAGAGTTATTTCTTTTATGTTCTGGTTCCCACATAAAGGGATATCCTGTAATGCTCAGAGAACATAGTGAGAACCAAATGAAAAAAGATTAAGAAGAATTAGTATTCTTCTTAAATTTCTGGAGGTTGTATACATCAGGGAACACCTTCCTAGGCAATGTGTTCCAAAGCCTCGCTGTTCGTTGGATGAATAAGTCTTCGGAATGAGATGTTCTGCAGGTCTCCAAAGTGACCACGAAGAGGTGTGAAGTCTGAACTTTTTTGGACGGAATCCAATAGTTTCAGGAAATGTTTAGGTGCCGCACTCCAAATATGGAAACAGTATTCCAGGATCTGTTATGGGAAACTTCCGACTTAATCAAACAATTTCATATTAAAAACATCCATCTTATTGACTCATTTAGAGATGGTGGTGTAGAAATCTGGGTTAAAAATAATGTTAAAGTAAAATGTATGGACATCAAAAAATTCTGTTGTTAAAAAGATTTTGAAATCTCAGATCTATCGCATAAATCTAAAACAAGTAACCTTGTTCTCATTTCAAATTGCTATGTATTTTCATTTGAAGAACTGCAAGCATGCCTATCTTTACTTAAATTTGAAAAAAAAATTAAAAATTAATTTTACTCACCACCTTTTAGGGGTGATATCTCAGGAGGGGGTAGGCTAAGGAAATTTTGATACAGAAAAGATCCATCATAATTTCAAATGGGCAATCACCTCATACATTTTTTGTATGAATTTAGAAACACCCTGCATATTTAAAAAAAATAGTTCCTGCAATACTTGCTCCATCAAAAGTGGGATACTCTTTCTGCAGCTCAAATTTATGTTAGTTTTAGCACATATGCAATTGCAATTTTGACAAATCTTTTTCACATTTTTTAAAATAACCTTTCTATTTACTTCGATTTCTTTTGATAACCCTTTAATGAGTTTGAAAGCTATATCCAATGGTAATTTCTTTTTCTAAAGTAAGAGATTTACTTTATTAATTTTATATGATAAAGATAACTAAACAACTAAAAGAATTACAAAGTCAAAAAATTTCAAGATTTATATGAAAATTTTGTGCCCCAATTTTACTGTTTTACCGGAATATATTATAACATCAGTCATCACTTTTAAAAGATCCAAAACCAATTTAAATTAAGCGATAAATGTATTCAACGATAATGCTTTTTCTTGAAATGTCCTACCTTGTACGCCTTGATATTGACCTTATGGAACTGTCTTCTAATATTTGAACCAATTTCTACAATACTTTTTCAAGGATATTGACCAATGGGTTTTCTGTGGAAAACTAGAAAGTATTTTATTCCTGATTAACTGTTGACGACTTACAAGGCTCAAATCCAGCCTCTACTAGAGTATTGCTCGCACATTTGGGGTTCAGCAACAAAGCGTTCTCTTCGTCTTCTAGATTCCATTCAGAAGGGCCATTTGGTTGATAAACAGCTCAACTCTTACAGATACCCTTCACCCACTAGAACATAGAAGAAGAGTTGCATACCCGACATTACTCTACAAACATTTCCATGGCAGATGCTCCAAAGTAATAAAAACTCTTATACCAACACTGGCCACTTCGGCCGAAGAACTCGGCACGCTGATCAGTGTCACCCATTTACTCTCAAGATCGACACTACAAGGACCAATCTCCATTAAGAATCCTGCTACGGAATGGAGCAAGCTTCCAAAATCAGTTTTTCCAGAGAACTATGACCTGCAACTTTTTAAAAAGCGGGTCCACAATCATTCTTTTTCCATAATTCCTCCCTCTTCTAATAGTCTCAGTGCGGGCCGTCCACGGCCCACACGATAG
Source organism: Agelastica alni (assembly GCA_950111635.1). Lineage (NCBI taxonomy): Eukaryota > Metazoa > Arthropoda > Insecta > Coleoptera > Chrysomelidae > Agelastica > Agelastica alni. The sequence continues at coordinate 15,467,346 of OX467718.1, forward strand.
GTCTACCCTTTTTGCGACTATTTTCAGTAAAAAAAAATAATGATTTGTAATATTTATGATTATTAAAAATAACCATTGGACCTACTCCACCAACAATAGTGTTGTGTTATTAGTGCTTGTGTGTGTTCAATGTAATTCTGTAATCAATAGATAATATGTAATCATATTAATATATCAGTGGATGCTACTTCTCTGTCATTTTTCACATGGCCATATCCTATTTCTATCGTTTTGAAAAATACAGATTGTATTTACCTCGGAGCTCAATAAAAAAAAGAGAAAAAAAATTTATTTACGATTTTTGCACTCCTTGTGAATTGCGCCTTTAGGGCCTTCTCTGCCTATACCTTGTTACGGCCCTGGTTTGAAGCAAACTGTATTAGTCCAAAATAATATTGTGGTGCAAGGAAACTTTTTACAATTATACTCGTAAATATTGTTTGAGAATTTGATACTTACTAAAATTTGTAATTGAAGAACGTAATAAAATTGTAGTTCTAAATAATAATATTTATAGATGGAATTTATTTATAGAATTTATATATTTTCGTAAAAAAAATAAAATATTTCCTTAAAATAATTGATGATAATGTCAAGTTGACGACCAACTGAAATTTTATCTTAAGCAATTTATAATTTATAGGTTGATTAGAGTTTCTATTGAGCGGTTTAAAGAATAATTCCACCAAAAATAAACGAATGTATTTAAATGCATAAATGCATAGTTTTAAAATTGAACATTTGTTTATCATAGAAATTAAAATAACTTATACTGTACTTAATTTTTTAATACAACAAATTACAACAGTTGCATGGGAAATATGTGTTTTAATGGTCCTTAATTAATTTGTGCATTGAAAATCTGGGAATATTCCTTTAACAAAAAATAATAATTATTAAATAAATGCAATAAAGAAATTTGTTAGATATATTAGATTCATAAACTTTATTAACTGTACGTCGCGCAGACCAAATATACATTCATAAACAGTAGAAAAAAACAGTTAAATTTAGACAATAAATGCAATAATAAGAATTCCCCGATATAACATAGAAATAACAAAGGCTTGCGTAAGGTAAAATGTATTAAAGTGGTAGGTAACCAAAAAGGTGTCAATGCTAACAATTAGGATAAAGAAGATGATAAAACTGATAAGAATCAGAAATAGATGCATTTATAATAAATTTAGATTTAGAATAAGGGATAATAGTAAAAAAAGACCAAAATTAAATAGAGTTTACAGATAACAGGGTCTTTTTATAGAAGATTGGCGCTCTTAGACCAGTCCACTCTATGACATTCCTCAGACATGAACATTGTCTCTCTTGTCCGGTTCTCTTCTCCCCTTAATATTGCCCTCTTGCTTCTGTATATATGTTCCAGGTGCTTGTATTTCTTCTTTTGACGATTCCAAGAATATCCCTATCCAGGATAATTCTTTTTAGTAGAAATTCATTAGAGATATTTCTGTCTATGACATTTTGAGAATTCTACGCATTGCCCACATTTCAAAGGCTTCCAGTCTTTGCTTTCAGCGGGCTCCTATCGTTCAGGATTTAGTCCCATATAAGAGGGGAAGTATATACAGTGTGTCTACTTGAGTTGGCAACATATGGGAGACTTTTTTATTAATAATTTAACGAAAAAAAGTTATTCTTCATAAAAAGTTTTGCGGGGTACAAAACCTAAAATACAACCATCAAATATCAAGGCTTTTTAGTCCTATACGAAGTCTGTTAAAATTTTACTCAACAGAAAAATACTTTTATTACCGGGAAATTTTATTTAGAATTGTAAACTAATTTTTTATAAACAGGTATCTCATTATTCAATAGCGAAATTGACATCTTTATTTTGTTAACTTCTGTGCTGCAGCGTTTTAATGGTGTTTTGGGGTGGAAGAATAAATGAAAAGTATTGCAAGAAAAATGTATTAAAACCTATTTTATTGAAATAAATGCTTTACACTTATTATTCAATAATAGTACAGTATTAAAGTCAATAATTGCAAAAAAAATATTTTCCCATGCATCAATTATTTTAATGCATCAATATAATCCTGCAAAGCAGAAGTCAAAGAAGTAAATATTGTCAAATTTACATTAAATAAAGTAATAACTGTTTATTAGAAATAAGTTTACAATTCTGAATAAACAGTTTGGAAAAATTTATATTTTTTGACAGACCTTATATAATAATGTAAAATTTTGATACCTTATAGTTGCTTTTTAGATTCTACACCGCGAAAAATTTTTATGAGGAATAATTATTTTCGTAAAATTAATTAATATAAAAAAAAGTTTCCCATATACAACCAACTTAGTAGACACACTGTATAAGCTTTTACAAATCTTTATCTGATATTTATCGGTAATGTGTGGTTTTCATAAATATGGACGGGATCTAAAAATAGTGGACTGTATTTTTGATGATGAGAGTTGCAAAAAATTAACTGGAGATGGCAGACTATTAGTTCCACTTCGTTTCAGCCGGAGCTCCTTCCTATTCATTGGTTCTCACACTGATGAACTGTGTTGCGGGCAACTCGGGTCACCATGCATATCACTATTGAAATGCAAACGTTATGCTTGCCTTTGAAATGATGCACAATGTCCACTGGAGTTAAAATAATAATCTTAATTAATTTAATGAGGTCAAATGAGTTTTTTATTTCAAGAAAAACACTTCTTGTATTTTTTAAGTAAGTGTGTATTTGTCTTGCACAACAAATAATTTCAATTGTTTACGACATTGTAAATCTCGGCTATTAGAAAATAAATTATTGGTTTAAATATTCTCTCCTCTTGTATTAAAGAGAAACCTGTTTTGTCATACACATTTCTTCTTCTTTTCTTGAGGTAGCTGGACATAATGTCCGTACAAAATATACAAAATATGAAGAAAGCATGTATAAATTAAAAACCAGAAATGATAAAAAAAAATATTACCATTTTTTTATGACCTTAACATCGGTAGAATAAAAATAGTTATTATTTTGGTGGAATATAAATGGCTGCATCAATTAATTAGGCCCACGGGGAATCATCTTTAATACCTGATACCGAAAGTAATTCATCTACTAATATTAAAAAAATGTTTTATTTAATGAAATCGAAAGTTTCATTAATAAATCTTGCTGGGAAAGTTAACTGAACAAATAAAAAATTGTAAATAAAGTGGTAGCTTATCAAATAAACTATTCAAAAATGAATAACTTTTTATATTTTATTGGACATTAATATTTATTGAATATTAATTTGTTAATGTAATTTTGAAGAGTTATTAGTTAGAAAGAACAACTTTTTACATAAAAATGAATCCCGCAATGCAAAGACTTACTCCTACTTGGGAATTTCTACAATCAAAACCATTGCACAGCATTGGAAGGGAATATACAATAATTTAGTTTCTTGGAAAAAAGTACCTTTATGAAAGTCAAAAAAAAAGGTTGTTGATTAGTTGCACAGCTTCTTCATGAATTCAGTATTACAAGAAAATGTTGCATGACAACGCTTCATAGCTGAAAAGAATCCTGGAAGAACGCATTGAATTTTATTTTAATTGATTCATTTGGCAGAAAATATATTTTTGTTTTTAAATTGGAATGACCACTTTTTATGTCAGTAATAAAATGTGACGACTTTCTAGTGATGGTATTCTTTGTACCAAAACAACGCGTGACCATACAACTGCTGTGGAAAAAATATACGTGACTGAGTGTTTAAAATTCGCCCTACCTAGTCCTGAGGAGCATTATATTTTCGTTTACGAGGGCAGTTTGATAAGTCAGTGACTTTTTGAATTTCCCGCGCAGTTACTCCAAATGCAACAGTGCTGCCGTCAACTATAATCTATCAGTGGACAACTTTCTAATTTTGAGCAAGCTACGTCGTGCAGTTGGTGTTTGATAGCCGTTCAAAGCAGACAACCTCGTGAATTTTTACGAAAATGGAAAAAAGTGAATTTCGTGTGCTGATTAAGCATTACTTTTTACGTAAAAAATCCATCACTAAAACTAAGGAAAGACTTGATAAATACTACGGGGACTCGGCACCATCAATTTCAATGGTTAAGAAGTGGTTTACAGAGTTCCGTTGTGGTCATACCAGCACTAGTGACGCCGAACGTCCAGGTCGCCCAAAAGAAGTGATCACGCCGGAAATCGTCGATAAAATCCATGAAATGATATTGGATGATCGGAGAATGAAAGTGCGTGAGTTGGCTCATGCTGTAGGTATCTCAACTGAACGGGTACATCATATTTTACACGAATATTTGGACATGAAAAAACTCTCTGCGAGATGGGTGCCGCGATTACTCACACTAGACCATAAGCGCAATCGTGTGATCACTTCAAAAGAGTGTTTAGCGATGTTCAGCCGTAATCCGGACGACTTTTTGCGCCGTTTTGTTACTGTGAATGAAACATGGATCCATTACAACACGCCAGAGACCAAGGAACAATCGAAACAGTGGGTTGCTCGGGGTGAACGTGGACCAAAGAAGGCGAAACAGAGTCTGTCAGCCAACAAGGTCATGGCCACAGTTTTTTGGGATGTACGCGGTGTCATTCACATCGATTACTTCAAGAAAGGTAAAACGATCACCAGCGAATATTATTCAAAGCTTTTAAACAGATTCGACGTTGATTTGAAGCAAAAACGGCCGCATTTGGCTAGGAAGAAGAAAGTGCTGTTTCATCAAGACAATGCATGTGTGCACACTTGTCTAGTCACGTTGGCCAAAATCCACGAATTGGGATACAAACTGCTACCACATCCAGCATATTCTCCAGATTTAGCCCCCTGCGACTATTTTCTGTTTCCAAACCTAAAGAAATGGCTGGGCGGTAAGAGATTTGAGTCGAATGAAGAAGTCATTACCGAAACAAACGCGTATTTTGAGAGCTTTGAAAAAACCTATTATTTGGAGGGAATAAAAAAATTAGAAAAACGCTGGACTAAATGTATCGAGCTAAAAGGTGATTATGTAGAAAAATAAAATGTTTATTTGCGGAAAAAAATTTGTTTTATTCAAAAAGTCACTGACTTATCAAACCGCCCTCTTATAAGACTACCCACTGATTTTTGACATTTTTTTAATAAACATATTTGATTATCAACATTTATAATATTTTAATTTGGTACTAGCTGAACCCGGAGACTCTTCGCTGAGGCTCCAGTCTGATATTAATTATTAGGGAAGTAAATAAAAGCGAAAAGCGAACATAGATTTACCGAGAAAACTCATCATTCAATTTAATAACTTACTTTGCGTTGCTGTGGCTAGCTGCGGAATGAAAGGAAATAAACGAAGCAAATTAATTGAATACAGCATTCACTATGAAACTAACTCACCTTTATATTTTCAAAAACAAATAATATAATCACTTCTCAGATGAAATTAAATCAATTCCAACCTTTCAATGAATAATCATAAATAATAATATGCATCAATCAACACAACACATTTTTTTATAATAACGTTTATTTTCACTATCTACATTAATACTCTTTATCGAGATTGATGTGAAAATATTAATTTTTTTTACATTGGTCAAACAAAACAACTTTTAAAAAATGGAATCACAGGTCATAAAAGTGATTGTAGAAGGTACATAAAATCTTGTACCCTAGCCACTCATTTTATTGATAAAAATCATTGTATGGAATACAAGAATACGAACATTCTAGATATTAAAAGTATTTTAACAAAAAGATTATTTTTAGAAATGGTACATATCAATAAAAATAAGTATAATACTATTAATAAAAGAAAGATAGGTATGATCTAAGTGCTATTTATACAAATTCTTTACAAAAATAGATAATTAAGTTCAGACAACCATAATACTTAAATATTTACAATTCTCATCTGTATAAATATTTTTTTAGATTAACTGACACTGTCTAGTTTTATTAAATTTGCTTTCCTCTTTGTGATAATTTTTTAATAATTTCATGTTAGTAAATATTTTGTAATGTAATTTTTTTTTAATTCTTTATACGAGGGGCTCCTAAGCTTTAAAGATAACGGAACACCAACCAAATACCTTTTATTTTATGGAACCCCGTATCAAATGATTACAAATCAACACTGAAATTTATATAAGAACCTTTTTTTTAAAAAAATGTGTAATATAATTGAAACCAATTATTCTTAACTTAAAGTTTGAATGTGTAGAATGAAATTTTTTTACTGTACGCATAATTGCTTAATAGTTTGGTATTATGTCCGACAATTGTATGCGTATATCTGGGGTAGCTTCGAATCTTGACCCGTATTTGTTTTCTGTATAAACGTATGCTAAAAACCCTGTTTCACAACGACACATTGTGACGAATGGAAGCAACGTGCAGATAGCCTTTTTGGCTATTTCAGGGTATTCACTCGCCTAAAACCAACCCAAAACTCATTCAGAGATACATATTCAAATTTGTGTTTTAATGTGGATAAACTTTAAAGATCAATGAATGCTTCATAATCCAGGACGGTGGTTGACTTTTTTTAATAAATGGATTTTGTACCCATTCAATATCAATATAATTTTCAGGAAAGTAATCGGTCAAAGATTTCAGGAGATTTACCAAATGTTTAGTTATAATAGTTTTAATTGCATTTTGTAATTCCAACGCATTTTCTATAGAAAGTTATACACAAGCGAAAATCATTCAGTGTTGTCCTTTTTGACACAGGCAATCAAGAAATTTAATTTCCTTTTAAAAGCTGTTAATTTATATCTCGCCATAAGTATAGTTGATGATTTTCCCTGCAAAAGTGTAGTTATTTCATTGACCTTTCCAAAAATTTCGGCAAAATAAGCTAATTTTATGAGCTATTATTCATCATGCAAAACACTAAAAATATTAGGGGCCTCAGACTTAATTTGCCTGATTGCGAAAACCTTTAGCTCGTCACGAAGTTCATATAACCTGGCTAGAACTTTGCCTCTTGAAAACCATCGGATTTCGGTATGCAAGAGGAGTGGATTCGTATTCACACACCTTTTTGAACAATCTTGGCTGTAGGGAACAACTTTTCACGTAATTGACGATCTTAACAGCTTCATCAAGGACATTCTACTACTATTTGTAACTGTGGTATTATTTAATAGCTAATAATAAATAATTTTGGCAGAACTCTGATGACTATTCTACAGAACCCCTAGGTTTCGTAAAACCCAATTTGGGAATCCCTGCTCTATACAATGGTTTTTAAATTTTAAAATTCCGCCCATTGCTTATTGAGAAATTTTATTTTTTATTTTATAAAGAATCGTTGACGAGTGCCGTCGAATTACTCCGGAAATTCTTCGGAATGTGCGTGAACGATTTGAACAAAATCTTTATCATTGTATGAAAGCGGGTGGTCATCAGTTTGAACATTTAATCAATTAAGTAGTAAGTAATCAACTAAAATAATTGGAATTTTAACATGTAATTTTTTTCAAAGTATTTGGAAATGTAAAATTTAAAGACTATTGTATAGAGAATTGTAAGAGCTTTTAAAGGACATTTTATTCGACCCTCAATGTCATTTAAAAATGTTGGGGTAATTCTTACCCTCGCTTGGGGTTAAAAGTAGTGGAGTCAAAAATACCGGAAAAGAATGTTTCCCTTTAATCAAAAATCAACGGGTCTGAACGTTTTTCTAAAATGTTGACGTCATCATCATCATCACAGTCATAACATCTTGTCAGATGTGTTGTGAACTCATTTTATTATCAGTTTTTGCTGGTATTGGCCGAGGCATTACTGATATATAGTTTGTCGATTGCTTTCCTAACGGTGTTTTGCCATCTCATTCGATTAGAAGTCAGTTCGGAAGCCCCCCTGACGTTTAGATCAAGGCACATCTTTGTTAGATCCACTCAGCATGTAGGAGATCGACCACTTCGTCGACCAGTGGGGGAATGGCCCTGTACAACTATTTTCTCCATGTTGTCATTCCTGTGAATGTGTCTAAAAAATGTCAGGGCATGCTTCAGTACTATGGAGGACAGGCGCCTTGGATTACCAATCTCATTTAGAACTGAGACGTTCGTTCTATGTGCCGTCCACGGAATCCGCAGCATTCTCCTCTAGCACCACATCTCGAAGGCATCTATACGATGGCGATCTGCCTGTTTGGTGGTCCACGTCTCTGACGCGTACAGAAAGATGGAAAAACCCAGGGATCGGACAAAAGATATTTTACTTGTTTTGGTGATGTTAGAGTAATGACATATTCTATTGAGTTTTGTCATGGCTAGTCGTGTCTGTTAAATGGGCCGGCGGATTTCTTTTTCGCTGCTGCCTATGTTTTCAATCAACGATCCGAGGTATACAAAGTTCTGCACCACTTGACAGCTTCCAACTTTAGATTTTTGAGGATGGTTTCTCCAAATGGATCCGTTTCGTTTTCGGTTGGCCACACTGTATAAAATTGGTCAGTTAACAACATATTTTTCCCTAATTTAAAATTTTCAACGATAAAAATTAACTATTTTTTTTTGCAGGTAAGTCATCAAATGCGTACCTATTCTTCTTAATCAAGCTTTCACTGGTAAGTTAATTAAAAAAAAAATTTAATTGTACTTCTTTTTGTTTTTGTAGTATTAATCGGCGATATGATTTTATTTAATATTACAAGCGTTTTTAAAATATTAAGTTCAACATACTTTGTATTTTATTTAAAAAATTATGTGTTACATAAAATAAGGTTATTATCAGTCTCTATTAAGTTAACCTTTAAACAAACAGATGGAATTAATCCAAGGGTATTAATTAATATTTAAATATTATAAAGTTGGTTCATTAAATAAATTGCATATTTAACCCACATTTTATGTCATAAAATGTTCTAATAATGTGTTTACATAAGCACACAAAATAAATTAACAAAAACATTTAACTCGCATCTTTTTGTTATTGTTTTATATTTTATCGGTTTAAACACTAAAAAAAGTGCGATAGAATTGATTTGAGTTTAAAATAAATATAATATAATATAATAAAAATATAAATTTTTGAATTAGATATAAAAATGCGCCATTAAGACTGCGAAACAATATTAGGAGCCTTTGGCATGCTTAAAAATGACGCTCAAAAAATAGATGTGATTTTGCACTTTTCAAAGCGTAATTTTCCATTCAAATGCCCGTTATCTAGACACTTTAGGTGTACCTCAGAGACAAACTGGACGCACGAGATCTCAACCCACCTCAATTAGCTGCAAGAATGAACCTTACAGAAACGGCAAGATCTCGCGGTTTTTTTACTCCCTTGATTTTCGATTGTTTGCCGTGACAATAAAACTTTTTTACAATTAAACATATATTTATCGATAAAAAAATTATCTCTTATGTGTTTTCTTCCGAAAATTATTTGTATCCTGTATTAGAAAAAGTAAATAAAAATTGAAAGTGAACCAACGAACCGTCTCTAGAGGTTTATTTAAACATTAAGAAAAAATGTAAGAAATTGAACTCGAGGGAAGGTAGACGTGATTAAACATATTAGTAAAAAAACATAATTTATTATTAAAGAGAGACGTGTATTTTGATGAGTATTAAATTCCCACCAGAAAAAAGAGATTTCTTTTTTTAAAGTGCACAAAAGAGAGAAGAGTTTTCCAAAGTAGGGGCCCCAGCGACGTTCAGTGTACGTGAGGGATGATTTAAAAAGGGTGTATAATTGTATTTAGTCTTTTGGGTTAAATTTAAAAATTTACAAATATTAACAAGGAGATTTAAAATTGTGGGTTTAATTATAGTTTGTTCCGAATAAATTATTGTAAAATTGTTTTTTATACGTATTTGGAATTTTGATACAAAATTTAAGGCTCAATTGCAACCTTCTTGAGTGCTAAGAATATTGTCTTAGCCGGATAAAATTAATTTTGTCACATAAGTTTTCATAACAATTCATATAAATAAAATTAGCCTCCCATTTTTTACCAAATTTTTCCCCTCTATACTAGTCCTGTTTTTTTCTTCAAGCTTTCAGCAATCACGTCGTCCCATTTTTTTTTGGTCTGGCTTTCTTTCATTTTTGGTTTGACTTTACTTGTTACACTTTTTTTGTTTGTCTATTGCTTCCCATCCTTACCATGTGACCAAACCATCTTAGTTTTTGTCTCTCTATGCTGTCTATTATTGATTCCGATTCTAGCTCTTCTCTTATTATCTTATTTCGTATTCTGTCTCTTTTTGTTATTCATTTTACACCTTTTGGATACCTCATCTCGGCAACTTGTATTTTACTTTTTTGTTGTTTCGTTAGCGTCAAATTTTCACAGCCATACGTTAGAATCGTTTCGACTTTTGTTTTAAAAACTGTTATTTTTGTTTTTTAGATATTTGTTTTATTCAGATATACTTGTTCTATTAAGTGAATACTACACAGTTTTGTTGCGTCTTCAATTTTACTATTTAGTTCTGCTTCGTTTCTCCTATCTTTTTGTATTTTAATTTTCAGGTATTTGTAGTTATTTGTTTGCTCCATAGTTCTGTCATTTAAATTAATTTTTGTTTGAGCCGGGTTATTGCCAATTACCATTACTTTGATTGTAGAATGTTCAAGATGTTTATTCTTCTAGAGAAAGTACAGTAATAGTTTGGGGTGGAATTAACATCGAATCTCGTTTAGCTTTAAATTTTTTTAAATATCAATAGGTACATGAGTGAAATATTTCAAGCAATTGTGCTTCCATATTCTGCAGCCATTGAATAACATGTGTAACTGATGCTTGTAACGATAATACGGGTTGTCGTCTAAAAACGCACGACTATGTTAATAGCCAAACAGTTTTTATAAAACTTAAATTGGTATAAAAGACCGACCAATTCCTCGTAAAGGAAATCGATCCTCACGCATTGAGTTTGGATTACTTCGCTCTCCCCCTACCTGAACTTTCGTGTTGAGATTGTTCATCCCTATACATTTGAGTGGTCGTGTTCGCTACCGAAACGTTTAGAAATAATAAAACCCAGCAACTTTCAAAAAGTATATAATTCTAAATGAGTAACCAATTTATACTAAAATCATAAGCCAATTTGGCTACAGTGTTAGAGTATGGAATTCCACAAGATCACTTTTTTCTTTAGATGGCACAACATTATTTATACTATTTTAAACTTTATTTATTCAATTAGACTATATAACAACAAATTTTTCAAACAACTAAGATGAGTTTACAGATTTATAAAATTTCAGTAGTTACAGATGGAACTGTGGACTCATCACTTCCAGTTATTTCGCTAATTTCCTCACTCACTGGGTTTCCTGAGGTGCTTATCTCTACTGCTAAAGTAGACGATTCGTCTAGACCACCTACATCAGATTTATCGTCGAATATTTCAGATCTAGATTCAACTGACCCAAAGATAGACCCAGATTTACCCTCTACAGATATCGATTCGGTTTCTTCGTCCACCAAACCGTCTCCTTTTTGAGCTTTTCTAAATTCTTCATAAGTTTGTAATTCTTGGTCAGCTCCAAAGGTTTGTTCGGCTCCAAAGAACGACTGTGACTCCGATGAAGATTGCAATTCTTGATTGCCTCCAAATAAAAATTGGTTTTTTTGATTTTGGAATATTTGTTCGTAGCCGGATGGTCCAGTTAATAATGCTTGTTCAGCAATATTTGGGAACGATTTTTCCAACGATGCTTCGTTAAAAGATTCCTGGTTAAAAGGAAGAGAACCGGAAATACCTGATGAAACAAAGCTGGCTAAAACAAAAATAACAAGTTTTAATTGAATGAAAGTTATCAATATATGATTTCACACACAAGAATGTTCATTAAAAAGTGTTATAACTACACATATATGATGTAAACTAATAATTTTTGTTTGTAGTTTATAAGTTAAATAATGAGGAAATCTTTTTAATATTATTATATAAACAGACGAAACGTCGCTTATAAATTATTTAGTTGCTAAGAAAAATAAATGTTTAACTGACCAACCGAGTAATAACTTAAATACAATATTTAGTTTATTATCAAAGTGATACAAATAAATCATTGTAAATGGGCTAAAATTTATGGGACATCATTAAATTTTGAAAAAAAAAATTGGACGCGTACGATCACCTCCAAGTTCTTAAAGTACTTATAGAAAAAACTATTGAGTAGAACCGACCACTTGGTTCTACTGTTCGTGGACTTTCAGAAGGCATTTGACACTGCAATTATAAAATGTCTAAAGGACAGGTACGCTAAAATTATCCTAAATTTCTATAGGATTGCAACAAGTACAGTCAAACTCCACGCCAACAGCAAACAAATTAACGTCAAACGCGGAGTTAGAGAGGGAGATACCATGTTGCCTAAACTATTTACCGCTATTTTAGAACATGCGTTTAAGGACCTCAAGTGGGAAATCAAGGAAGTCAGAATCGATGGCAAATAACTAAATCACCTTCGGTTTGCTGACGAAATAGCTCTAATAACCGACAATCTAGAAGATGCTAAGAACATGCTTATAGATCTTACAAATGTCTCACAAAAAGTTGGATTGCAAATCAATTACAGCAAAACAAAGATGATGACAAACTTAGTACCAAGTGAACAAATAGAAGTAGACGGATCGACAATTGAACTAGTGGAAAAATACATATATCTGGGACATGAGGTAAATATCAGCAGAGACAACCAAACGTGCGAACTGGCAAGGAGAGTGACTCCGGGGTGGACAGCAAACTAAGCAATATATTCAAGTCCAGCATACCAATTAGACTAAAAAGAAAAGCTTTTAACCAATGCGTGTTGCCAGTTTTAACATATGGGGAGGTAACCCTAACTCTTACCAGATCATCAATAAAGAAGCTACAAATAGCACAACGAAAAATGAAAAGAACAATGCTTGGACTAACATTAAAAGACAGGGTGAGAAACGAGAATCTGCGAGGAAGGACTTAAGTGAATGATATTATTGAGCACATTACTAGGGCAAAATAACGATGGGCAGGACACATTGCAAGGTTAAAGGACGGAAGATGGACAAAGGGGATTCTAAAATGGATACCTAGAGCCAACAAAAAAATCAGAGGAAGACCACCGACATGCTGGACAGATGATATAAAAAGAATATCATTCATCTGGATTGCTGCAGCTTAGGATCGGAAGACATGGAAACGCTTAGAGGAGGCCTAACGGCCTAATGACAAATGTGGCTGAATGATGATGAATGCATGTTTGACTATTTTGACTAAAAATGAAATAAATTCATAATTCATGCCAAAGATGTTAAATAAGATTAAGGTTTATTTAAGATAAGAATGTTACAAAGACGTTCCAGCGAGCATTCTGTTAAACATCTTTTTCATTAATTAATTAATTAAGAATAAGCAATTAAAAAATAAAGTAAAATTTTAGGAAGTTACCAGTAAAAACTAACATATCTTTTTATCCCAAAGAGTTAGTTAGTTTATCAGTGTAAGAAGAAATAATAAGAAGGAACTATAACTAAAACCAAAGTGGGTCTCAGACTTTTTTTTATGTACCATTTCAGTTTTGATTTTGACGGTTAATGTTTTTGCACCTCTCATTAGAAACGGTCCATTATATTTTTATCTCGCTCAATTTTTAATGTTAATATTTGCAATAAACTTGAAAACAATAAAAATTATAATTAAACAATAAAGAGACCTTTCGGGTGTATCACAAGCTCCTCATTCCTATTAAAAAATTTGGAGGTTATAACTGTTACCCAAAAGGGATTGTAGGGATAAAAATTTCTCGTTGCAGGATGTCATTTCATGATCTAAAATTGACGTTTTTGGGGGTTTATTATTGTTCAGTCTTCGTTCATTAAAATTATTTATGTTCGTTACTGTTATTATAATTTTATTGTTTTCTTATTTCTAAAACTAACTTTATTAATCACTCAAATATTATGTATGCAAATTCTCCGCGCATTATTCTAAGTTGAACTACGCACTACTATAGCGCCCTTTGAAAGCAGAGGGAAAAACACTCACTCATTCGAGAAATAGGAAAAATTCGCAATAATTGCGTAATAAGCCACCATCATCGCCAATCGCCGCTTCTACAAAATATTGTGTTAACCCCCGCTTAACACCACCGCTTCACAAGACAATTGGAATATAAGAAGGAAACATTTTGCCTCACGTTTTGGTAAGTGCATGTTTAACTTACGTTCTTTTTTTCTTTTTTCAAAATTTGTATAAAATATGTATCATTATACGCAACATTTTGGAGCTTCGGGCCAAGATAACGTAACATTTGGCCCTTCGAGCCGGATATTATTTTGTTAAAATAAATACAAATAGTGATATTTTATACAAATTTTGAAAGAAGGAAAAATGAACGTAAGTTGAACATGCTCTTACCAAAATATGGTGCAAAATATTTTCTTCTTAGATTCCAATTATCTTGTGAAGCGGCGGTGTTTAGCGAGGGTTAACACTATATTTTATAAAAGCGGTGATGATTGGCGGCGAGAGGCGGCGGCGCTAGCTTAATAAGCAATTATTGCGAATTTACGGATTTGCGGGCGACTCATTTTGTATATCTCGAATAAATAAATGCTTCGCAAGAGCGCTTTAGTAGTGCGTAGTTCAACTGGAATTATTGCGTGAAGAATTTGAATAAATGATATTTGAGTGATTAATAAATAAAGCAAGTTTCAGAAATGAAGTATTTGATAGAAAACAATAAAATTATAAAAACAATAACAACCATAAATAATTTAAGTGCACGAAGACTGAACAATTATAATGCACAAACATTGAAATAATCCATTTATTTTATTTGACTGCATGTATAGGTAAGTTACTTTATGTAATTTAGTATTTATTCAGTTCTTTGATGATAATTTTATGAACGAAACGATGCAAGAATCTCAAGTGTGATGTAGCATTTACCAAAAGCGCTATGGCAAAAAAACAATTTTTAACATAGGTACATATTTTGTGATGTACTTTTCTCCGAAATCAACAAAAATTGTTTTAGATTTCTAGACGTCATTTTGATTTTGTTTAAAATACGCAACTTTTTTCCCATTTAACCGACCTTGCAACTTATATCGTTTCCTAGATAGCAATACTGTCCCTATTAAAAAGTAGGCACCCTGTATATACCGTTTTCCGATTGTAAAACTGCAGCATTCTCGTACGGTGATACAGGAGAAGAACCAACAATTTGTGGTACTTTTATTTCTATTCTCTGTGGAACTCTTACGTGGACGGGGTATGGCACTTCAACTCGATATGGTTTTGGTACTGGTACTCTGACTTCGATTTTCTCTTTGACATAGACTGGTTTTTCGATTTCAATTTGTACTTCTTTGGTCTTATAAACTGGGTAAGGTCTCGGAATTTCTACGGGTACTCTAAAATTTAAAAATAAATAGATCAATACAAATAAAAAATACTACATTGGAATACTTACTATACGTAAAATAAATTAAAAAAGTTTTATATCATACCGAAAACAATTAACTATACCTTTCGGGTACTGGAACAGGCACTTTGTGATCTATTTTAACTGCGTATGGCTTTAGAATCTCAACTGGTACATTAACTTTTACAGGTACTGCATAAGGTTTGATCACGGTAACATTGTATGGGGTTGGTACTGATACTTGTTTGGTAACGTAGTATGGTACTGGTTTAGAAACGTATACGGGTACTGCTTTGTTGATTACGTTCTGGTTGGAGAAAGGGGTTACTTTGGCTACTAAATAATATAAATATGTTTTATTAAAATAATAAATATTTGTTTAACTTCTTTTGCCAACTAACTATTATTTTTAAAATTATTAATTATAAAAGTTAATTTAACTTGCTTTTAAACTTACTTTGAGGATTAAACTGTGCCGAGGAGAATTGTCCTTGAGAAAATAATGGACCTTGAGGATTAAACTGTGTTGAGGATAATTGTCCTTGAGAAAATAATGGACCTCTTATTCCCTCCAAGGATTGTCCAGGTTGAGGACTATTTCTAAATAATAAGGAAGAAGTATCGTATTCTACTCCGGGAAATTGTTCTTGAGCAACCGATACACCTTGTACTCCATGAAATCGTCCCGCAGAAACTGTTAAACCTTGTAAACCTCCCAATAATTGTTCCGGTTGAAGATTAAATAATTGCGAAGAAGAATCGTATCCCACTTCCTGGGAACCTACTAAACTTGGTACTCCATAAGCGGTTTCAGATTGAACATTTTTTAAGAGTACTTGAGAGGAAGGGTCGTATCCTGTTAGAGGGTTGACTTGAGAGTATCCGATTGCATTTGGGTAATATGGAAAACTTCTTTTTTCTTTCTTAATGGTAGCTGCATTGGCCAAAGCCAACAGAGTTATTGAAGTGACCTACAAAAAAAGATTTTTATATAAATTGACAATTGAATAAGTGCACACATAGAAATAATCTGAAGATTTTATTTTCTAAACTAAAAATGTTTAACTAAACTTAGGTTTTACTAGTTAATAAATTAAAACAAGTTAGCTTTGACAAAGTTAATTCAACTATGACATATTTTAAAGATTATTATTTTAAAGATTATTTAAAAAAATAATAAATAAAGGTGAAATTAACTATACTATATATATATATATATATATATATATATATATATATATATATATATATATATACATAATGTGCAAAAATTATAGAGAACTGTAATACTATTGCAATAAACTATTAAAAGTATTTTAAAGTTCCGACAGCGTGAAATAGGTGTGAGATTGGTGCTTTTTAAAATAGGTATATGTGGGTCGATTATATATCAGAAAACAAAATACTCCTCTGGCTATATGCTTTTTTTGAAAGTTAATTATCGGGTGGTGCTTGTTAAAAAGTACAGATGTCGTGACTAGCGCTTTTTGCGTGGTTCTTTATGTGTACTTGCTAGGAGTCGGAGCTTTGAATGTGTCTGTTCGAGGAAACCTACCCTATGCTGACGAGGGGAAATTCACCCCGAAACCGGTCCATAGGTGGTATCTTCGAGTGGATAAATTTATTAGCCCTTTCTCTTACTTAACAAGGACCTGTATATCTTGCTTTTTGTGATGGGGTAGTATACAAGATTATATATCAGATGTAATTCAATGCCTGTCACAAGCATATAGCCAGATGAGTATTTTGTTTTCTGATATATAATCGACCCACATATACCCATTTTAAAAGTAGGTACATACAGCAGTTACAAATCTCACATATATATATATATATATATATATGAGATAAAAACAGTGGTGACTCGCTTCTCGTCTAGAGGCCCATCAACCAATTGCATGTTGATCCAGATAAAATATCTGCGTACTTCTTTGAAAGATGACGAAATGAAAAATGCTCTTGTTATAAATAAACATAATTCAATTTTGCTAAAAGAATTTACAAAATAAATGCAGCTTGACTTGATGCAGTCGTCCAGGGCCAAATTTAGGGGAGGGCATCCGGGGCTGAAGCTCCGGGGCCTCCACAATAGAGAAAAAAAATTTAAATTCCCAGTAAACAACTTTTTCTCTGATATTTTTTTTCGCTGATTTACCTTTACCTACAGTACTTTGTACAAACATGATTAAATATTAACTGAAATTACTCATCTATATTTAAGTGTGAGGTTAGACTGTTTGCACGTATCGATATGATCAATGACTCATTGGAGTCTTGCTAGCAAGCACACTCGAATATTTTCTTAATTTACTCCAATCAGGCAATCAGTAAAATATCGAAATCTCAAATGGTCCTGATAAGCACTTGCACTACTCATCTTGAGCGAATATCCCAATGGCTCAATGGCTGAGTGAGGCGGTACTTGCCCGCAGCCTCGGATAATTCCTGTTTTCGTTTATATTTGTATATGTTTGTTAGAAGAATCTACTTGGTTTCACAATAAATTATTTACTAAAAAACTCGAGTGCAAAAAAATTGGTCATTTTATTTGGAAAATAATTTGGGGTCAGGGGGCCTCCACTTTTTTGTTGCCCCGAGGCCTACAGACCTCTAAATCCGGCCATGCATAAGTCATTCTTAACTAAATAAGAAACGACACAAGACATGTCTCGATTATGCAATGGATACTAAATCGGATGCAACAAAATTGTAGAAAGTTGACCCTTTATTTATGAGTACAAAAAAATAATGTACGCAATAAAGCTAATTCTTTTTGTTTAAAAAAAACAGATTTAAATTTTTGACACGATAACTTTTTTCACTTGCTTGGTGTAAACCTTATAATTTTAGTTTCTACTTTTTTAACAACTTGTTCAAAGTAATTTTCTTGTGATTTGTACCAATATTTATTTCGGTAATTTTTAAGCAGACGTATCTTGGCTTTTGGCCTTTGATTTTTTTTAACAAACTTTGCCCGTGGCTTTTTTTTTTGTTTTCATTTGATCCAGTCCCGTATGCATCCTCGTAAATAATTACTCAACGGTGTTTTAATAATACTAGATCAATTTTTGCCAATATTTGATAAAAATTTCAAAACAGGATGAATTTGAAAATAATGACAACCATGATTTTGTCAATTAAATATTAGAAATACCACCTTTCAATCGGGTATGAATAGGACTTGCTTGTGCCGGATTTGGAAAGCTGCAATATGTCTTTAAAGCTAATATCCCTTTGTGTCTAAAAAGCAAATTCTACGAGCAGTGCGTGCTGCCAGTACTTACCTATGGGGCAGAAACACTAACTCTTTCCAAAAAACGGTTGACAAAATCCGTATTGCCCAGAGAAAAATGGAACGATCACTGCTTGGAATTTCACTCAGAGACAGAATTAGAAACACTGTGGTGAGAGAGAGGACTAAGCTGACAGATGTCTTATAAAAAATAGCAAATCTGAAGTGGAATTGGGCTGGACACGTAGCGCGTCTCACGGATGGGCGCTGGAAAAATAAGATCTTAGAATGGAGGCCACGATAGGAGGCATATCGCAGTAGAGGTAGACCGCCAACTAGGTGGTCAGACGACATAAAGATAATTCAATAAAATTAGATAAACACTGCACAAGATAGATCCAGATGAAAAATATTACGGGAGGCCTATGTCCAACAGTGGACGTATATGGCTGTATGATGAATCATCGCTTAACATTGTTATATTATCTATTAGTATTATCAGTCAAAAATTTCAGTAATTTATTTATTTTAATTAATAAATTTGTTATTAAAATGGGGTAAGTAATTTGTACATAAATTTAATACATAAATGTTTTATACAATTTTGTAGTATAAAACAATAACCATCAACATAATTAACTACTTGTAAAACTTTAAAGCATTTTTTGTCTAAGAAATATTGCTTATTATTGGATTTTAATATTTTTTTTAGACTTAAAAGAAAAATAAAACTGTATATGGAACTATAGTCCGTTCATAATTTGTCGATAGCACAAAATGTGCGTCCAAGTCATAAAACGGCCGTAATAGTCGTAAAATCATAGGCGGAGGTTCCTGAGGTGTTTATTCATGTCCGTACACAATTTGTTGATAGCTCACTGCGAGTTTGACCCTCATTAGGTTTAGTACGTTTTTGATCGCATTTAATTTACGGCTCGTTGGTGTTTCGGCGTCTACGGCAGTAATTAACGTCTCTAATATTTATTTTGCGAATTTTGTGCAGTGCGTGAGTAACTTTTTTTCATATTCCTACAAACATATACGTATCTTTCGTTCCTGCTTGTTTTGTTTGATTGCTTGCGATGGCTTCGTCATCATCATCAACATCATCAAGTTTTACACCGGTACTGTTGCGTACAGTCAGTAAGTCTGTCTATTCACCAAGAGAGAAGACTATTGTTTTGAACGTTCACGATGCTCTGCTTTCTCAGAATCCCACAAACACTGTTCAGAACATAATCAAGAGTTGTGCCCACATGACGGGCGTAGGGAAGTCAACAATATATAGAAACAGAAAGAAAAAAACAAGGTATAGCTAACCCAAATACAAACGAATACTTAAAGAGGGGGAGAAAACCTATTGAAATTGATGAATTTGCCAAAAATGGTATTCGAAGGAAAATTCACGAATTTTTTTACAAAAAAGAAATACCCAACTTAAACAAAATTTTACAAGAAGTTAGAGACGACCCGGATTTGCCTCATGTCGGACGAACCAAATTGTGGCAAGTTTTAAAAGAATTAAATTTCCGGTGGGAGAAATCAGACCGAAAATCACTTTTGATTGACCGGGAAGAGATAATATGTTGGAGAAGAAAGTATCTAAGATCTATACGAAAATTTCGGGCTGAAGGAAAGCCAATTTACTATCAGGACGAAACGTGGGTAAACGCAGGTCATACTCTCACAAAAATTTGGTCAGATAAAAATATATTAAGCTCCAGGCAAGCCTTTATGGAAGGTTGGTCTACTGGTATTTCCCCACCCTCTGGTAAAGGCAGTAGATTAATAGTTTCTCACATTGGCAGTGAAAAAGGATTTGCTAAGCATGGTTTGTTGGAATTTCAATCCAAAAGCACAAAAGACTATCACGAGGAGATGACAGCTGATGTTTTCGAAGAGTATTTTGAGCAGATGATTGAACATATACCACCAAACTCAATTATAGTATTAGATAATGCACCTTATCATTCACGACTAGTAGAAAGACTTCCAACGACTGCGTGGAAGAAACAGGATATCATTGAATGGCTGCGGAATAAGTCCCTGCCTTACAAAGATGGAATGGTTAAAGCAGAACTTTTAAAAATTGCCCGGCAACACAAATCTAAGTTCAAGAAATACGTAGTTGACAAAATGGCGGAAAGACGAAACATCACAGTCCTTAGACCCTACCACTGCGAATTAAATCCAATTGAACTCATTTGGGCACAAATGAAAAGCTATGTGGCTAGAAAAAATACGTCATATAAAATACAAGCTGTACGTGAATTGTTATATGAGTCTTTACAACATATTACAGAACAAAATTGGCGAGATGCAGTAAGACATGTAATAGAAGAACAAAAAATGTGGGATCTTGACAATATAATTGATGCGACTGTAGAGACATAACCGCTAATTATTAACCTGCAAGACGACTCGGATTCCGAAGATGATCCTGTTTATTTTGAATTTGAATAGTTTTGTAAGTAATCGTAGTTTATATAATTTAAAAATAGGTATTAATTAAATAAATGTATCTTTTACAAATTGCAAGTAACTTTTTATTTTTAAATAAAATAAAGAAATTTTATTAAAATAAAAATACAATTTACAGTACCTACAGTTTAAGAATATTAATATATTTATTTATTTAAAGTAACGTAATGATTTAATCATATACTCTACGACACTGGTCAGTCATTTCCACTCAAAATACCTACATAATCGGATTAAAAGTTCTATAGCTGTATTGTATTTCTTCAGATACAAGGTGGGTTAGTCGAAAACATCTTAAACTGCCAGTTTTAGGTTGGTTTTTGTTATTATATCATACTACCTGTCCTCTCTGTATTTCAGTTCTCTAATGAGGGTCAAACTTGCAGTGAGCTATCAACAAATTGTGTACGGACTATAAATAGTTATCTTATCAACCCAATATATAAATTTAAAAAGGATAGTGACCATTAAATATGATTTTGATTGTTAAATTAGAAGGACTTTGGTCAGGATGTTTAATAAAACCATGTGAAAAAGTCTATGTTTCGAAACTTTATTGTATTATCTTTAGGACTCCAAAGTATAAAATTAAAAACATAAATAATAAAATGGAATTTAAAAAGGCCTGAAATCCAATTATCTGCAAAACACCATGTACTGACTGTGACAAAGTATACATAGAACGAACAGGCAGGTATTTAAAACAAGGAATGAATGATCATAATAGAAACTGCAAAAATCTTTACACCCCACTTAAAACAATGAAAGTCTTGCAGAGTATTGTAAATCATTCCCCCACATCTTTGATTTAAATTTAGTTAGTATTATTGGATAACAAAAGATATTAAAAAAATACCATTAAAATAAAACAGCATTGAAAAATGTGCACACAAAAGATCTAATATTAAACATTTAAATAAAAAATCTAATAAAAAATTAAACACAAATTGTAAAGTAGAGGCATTGTCAGGTGACTTTTTTACCTGTCAATAGCGGATCAAACACAGTTTATTTTGTTTATTGGTGTGTGTCTGTGTCAACCTTTATATCATACCACTTGTAAACTGGGAAAGCCACTTTAATTGTAAGTATTTATTAATGTTGTGTATACTATCCTAATTGTTCATTTATAGTAATACAAAACAAAATACAAATGCACTACGTTAACAAGTTTGTTATTATTGTAGAAGTATCTAGAAATTGCAAAAATTTTATCTTGAAATTTTAATATTTTTAATAATATAATACATACACGAAATTAAAAATAGTTGCATCGGATTTTGTTTTGTAATTACTTTACCATTTACAAGAATTCCTTTATATTTATAACTATAATTTAAGAATTTCATTTCAATATGTATGTTGTTGATTTAATACTTCAAAGTCCTGAAGATCAAACAATAAAGTTTTGAAACGTAGACTTTTTAACACTTGGTTTACTTCAACATCTTGACCGAAGTCCTACAAATTTAACAATAAAACTAGAAATTTAATTTAAAAAAAGTAGGCAGTTAAAAAAATGTAATTCGACCTACTTACTGTTAATTTAAAACCTAGTAAAATATTATCTAGTTTATATTTAAAATAACCAATGTAATCATTACATTACAATTTTATTATTTCACCTAACCGTATTAGTGTGATGGATTAAAAAGAAATCTGGGAAGTTGTTTGAGTTATAAATTTAATTTCAAATTTTTAAAACGATACTAACGCGCAATGCTTTAAATAAATTTTATATGTTGCTGACCATGAGAAAGTGTAACGGAAAAATGTAGAATTAATTGTTCGATTTCACTTTTATCGGAAAATATAAATAAAATTGGCGAAACTTACCAACAATCCTTTCATTTTATTGCACTCTTTCAAACAAAATGCTAGGCGTCAAACATAAAAAATGCTTTTATAGAAGCAAAAACCCGTCGAAGGTTGACATTTAAATTAGTTTTTTTTCTGCAAGATTCTAGTTTTCCTGGCCACAAACAATTCATGTTTAGAAATTTTTATTCTGTATTTATTGCTGATTATACGTAATAAAAATGTAACCGATCACTGTGGATTTAGGTCAGAATTGGGTCAAAAGATTTCTGGACCTTGAGCAAATTAAAATTTTTTTTTAACAGGGGCGTGCATTTTTGAAAATGATTCAACAATTATGAAATATCAAAAAATGCAATGTGTTTTACGAGGTTTTATTTATACAAATATCTGAAAGAGCAATGACACACTTTTATAAACACTCGAGAGACTCGCAAAAAACTTTGGTAATTTGTAAAAAGAAAGTGAAAACTACATAAAAAAAATATGCAAAATAATAACAATAAGAAATAGAACAAGAATTTTTTTAATAGAAAAGTTTATAATTGGAATATTTCGTACAGAAAGAAAGTTTGAGATAGAAAGTATATGGAGTCCTGCAACATTTATAGGAATAATATATTTGCTGCAAACAAAAAAATTTAAAAAAAGGTCGAAAGCAAAAAAAAACATATGTTCTTTATAAATGTTAATTTACTATTGATGTACGGGTGTTTGCGAAAAGGGGCATTTCCTGTGAAGCAGACAGCGAAAAAATGCGAGGTTCTGATATTGGTTCATATTAGGCTTCAATGTACTTTTAGATGGTTTAAAAGTGAACTATAAATTTTTTTTGTATGAGGCTTAGTTAAGGGCTTCTAAATAATTGACGTTTTTATTAAAAGAAAACTGTTTTCCGAATCAAACAAATTTGCAATAAAAATAAAAAACATGGTGATTTGTACTGAAAAAAATTATTGTTCTTGTTAATTTTTCAATGAGATTTAAAATTTAATTTAAGTAATCATTTCAAATAGTAATTTTAATAACTTAAAATTATTATTTTAATTGCAAAATAAAGCTTAAAATAAATTAATTTAAACAAAAATCTTTCAAAATGTAATCAACATTATTTTAGGAACCACCTATATTATATACGTGTCGCACTTATCGTGGTACCTCGTTTACTTAGGTCGATTGGTTTACGCAAAAAAACATTGAAACATTTCGTTAATATTAATCTGTATTAAGTGATAATATATTTAAACTGTGGCGTAAGTAAAAGCAGAAAATGATGTAGGTTAAAGAAAATGTGCGAAGAGGTTCAAAAAGCAGTGTCAAAAGCCAATCAAAGAATCCAAAAGGCAACTATTGAGGATGTAAACAAAGCAAAGAATAAGTATAAAAGGTTGAAAGGTGTGGAAAAAGAGGTTTTGGCAAAAAAAAGGAAAATGATGAAGAAGGAAATTAATAAAGATGAATTTAATAGAAGGTTGTCCGATGATTTTTAAACCTGGCAATTGAAAAAACTCGCGGGATGCGTAGCAGATATTAAACATTGAAACTATTTGATATAGAATATTGGCATAAAAGGATCGCTTATTAAAGAAAATAAATATGGTATAATCAAAAGCAAAATATTCCGATATTGCCTCTGTTTGTGCTGTCTATATTTGATTTTAATATTATTGAAGGAATAGAAATTATTCGTTTCAATATTGTTTTGTTCTGTGATTAATTCATTTGCTCAATGTTAGTTGTAAACATGTTTGCCCTAATTCTGTGATGGATACGATATAAAAAAAAAATTTACATTACAGACTTAAGACTTCCACGAATTAAAAAGCCTTAAGAAAGATCTAAAATAAAGGTCGAAACGTCGGCGATTTAAGAAGAGCGAGAAGTTTGTTTTCTTTCGTCATAAACCCGCTATCCACCCCGAAAAATAATTGAGAAAGACATGAACCAGAATAATATTCAGATATTAAAAATATACACGCATCTCATGTACACATATAATTATAAAAATATAATTAACTTACTCTTTACTTGAATTACTTAATAATTTAACGTTCTTTGCAAAAGGCCGCTCACTTACATGTTCTAAACCATTACTGTTAATCATATTTTATTGTAATTATTACTTTTAAATACACACTCAGCTAACAATTTTTAAATTTGATAATTTTATTTTTCATACAAATCTGAGTTATAAGCACAATCTTATTTTATGACATGTATTTGTCATGTAATCACATGTTTAATTTTGACAAATATATTTATAATGGAGTTTCTATAAATTCTAATCGAGCAGTGTAGTTACGGGGCTGCCCAAAGCTTTCGTGTTACGGCATCACGGCAACAATAGTCGTTGTTACTCTCCAAGCGCGTCATTAGATGTCTCACATTAAAATCAGAAATCAAGATGGTAGTATAGTAAAAGGAGACGAATGCGTTTTAAATGGATGAAAGGAATACTTCAAAAGTTTTGTGAGAAAGAGAATACACACGCGCAGGATAAGGCTGCAAGGTACGACAGGATTACGGTTAAAATGCTAAAGGCTGAACAGGACGTGGTAGCTAGTCTGCTGTACCGCCTTTTTAACCCAGTAGACCCAGAAGACTGGTGATAGGCCGTTATCGTGTCGCTTTACAAAGAAAAAGGCTCGCATCAGGACTGTAAGAACTACCAAAGTATTAGTTCACTCAGCATCGTCGGCAAACTGTATGCAAAGATATCGATTAAAAGAGTGACAAATGAAGCTGATAAGAAGATATGGGGTGTGCAAGCAGCATTTGGAAGAGGAAGGAGATGTACGGATCAGATTTTTTATTACGAGATATAGTATAGAAAAATTATTGGCCAAAGATCAAAAAGTCTACTGCGCTTTCGAAGACTTGGAATAGGGCATGACAGAGTGGTGAGAAATGAATTGTGGTTATCATTGTCTATATATGGGTTTAGCAGTAGTTTAATACTAGCAATGAAATCACTTTACAAGGATTCCACTGCTTGTGTTGAGATAAAAGCAGCTTATATGGGCTGGTTTAACATCAAAAAAGGTGTTAGACAGGGATGTGTGGCTTCGCCGTAGGAAGTATGACAGTGACATAAAGCGAAGGATGTTGGCAAAAAAACAAATGAATGGGGCACTGCATAACTTTATGAACAGCCAAAAAGGCACGTCTGGCTGTGCATAAAGGAGTTCCTACACTTATGTGTGGTAGTGAATGTTGGGTTTGGCAGAAGAAGCATGAAAATAGGACTAATGCTACGGAGATGAGTAGTCTGAAAAGTATAGTCGGAGTGACCTTGATAGGTAAAGTGAAATAAGGGAAAGCTGTATTGTGAAAGAAAAAAGATTAAAAAACAGATTTATAAGGCGAGTGTGAATGCGCAAGTCGAAAGAGGCTCAGAAAAAGTATAAACAACCGACGTGCATGTATGAAAGCACTGATGAAAGAAGAAGAAATGAAAGACGTGTGTAAGAACCGTAGCAAGTGGAAAGAACTGGTCTCTGCCTACCACTACGGATAAAAGGCTATATGTATGTATGTGGATAGGAAAATTTACAATAAACACCAAGCGTGCTAAAAAACAGTATTTTTTCCAAGTCCTTACAAAGAAATGATAGTAAAAGTTAGTTCCTTTAAACTCAAAAAGCAGAGAATTGAATATAGTGAAATGTAAACACTGGAACATTTATTAAAAATACGGAAAACACTAGTATTTCTTGTTAAAGAATAATAGAAGCTTGCTTTTTTAAAGTCAAATTTTGTCTTTGGAGAACTCAAAAGCTGTAGGTACCATCCCTGGTTAAGCTTAGCCCACAAGTGGTTATGACTTAATTTGCAGCACCTACTAAAACAGCCAATTGTAAACAGTACCTTTACATGGTAAAATTTAGTTATATGTCACTGCTTATGACTCTTGGTAAGTGTCTGCTTAACTTTGCCAATTTTAAGGTCCCTAAGAATATCACTGCGAAAATGGCACAATTAAAAGTGCAAAAGTATACATTAATTTTCACATTTATATACATTTCCTGTAAAGATCAAGAAACTACTTCTATGTGCTTAGTAAACTTTTTTTGTCGGTTCGATACAATCTAAATGATTTTTTATTAATAGCTTTGTTTGTGGTAAGGCGTTAGACAAAAATTTAAATTTTAAATAGATTTGACATTTAACTCTTTTAAAATAATTTATTTTAATTATTACTTATAGGAAGGAGTTGTTATATAATATATTAGTTGTTTCTATTTATATTCAGATTACAGCTCGGTGACTTCTTGTGGGATATAAAATTGTAAATTTTTTCTACAAAAATGATGCCGAAAATATGTAGAAATATAAAATTTATTATAATAAAAATAATCGAAAAAAATTAGTAATCGTTTTTTATTATTTCATAATATATTGTTTTTGCTCTGTGATTCACCAGTTGTTCAAGGCTGACAAATACTAAGTAATTAGTCGTAGAGTTGGCCAAAAAAACTGAAAAAAACAAACCGATAGTATCTAATGTAATAATGGAAAGACTTCCATATTTTTTGTCATGCGCATTCAAAAATTATTCGCTCAAAACAGACTATTGTCGTTTTGGGAATATGCAAATTCACTCCCAGAAAAGAAGGAGAAAAAAACGACAAATTCGAGTTAAAATACTGTACACATCGTATAATTTTAAACGCCACAGTGAAATTAAAGAAAAAATGAAACTAATAAATGTTTTTCTTTTTCGCTTTAAATAATATTACAGAAAATATTTCACTCGATTAATAACTGAACTGAAAAAAAAAATACTCAAATAATAAATATTTCAACCCATTTTAGATAGTTATACTTATTTAAAATATTATAGGTAATTCCTAAATTCTTCTTTCTACGAAAAGAGATTTAACACCCTAATATCGTAAAACTCTGATAAAAATGGTTGGAAGGAAATTTACCTACCAATAAGCGGCACAGAAAATTTTATTTAATCTGCTACCTGCTGGGACCGAATTAACCAACACCTGTCGCTTTAGTTCATTTTATCCCCAAACCCTAACGTTTATAATTACCAAGCGGGATCTTGTTCAGTGAGTTTGGACACTTCCTAGGATGACCCTCACAAAATTACCACGACCTCTCGACTGAAATAGCGAAGCTTTGAACGATTTTAAATACACCGCACGTCGTTCTTAAAGCCGGATAAACTGGAATTTTTTAGAACTAGAATAATATGTAAATTAAATCAGATAGAATGCGCGTTTTTTTAAAATTTCTTTCTCCCTCTCTCTCTCTCTCTCTCTTTCTCTTCGTTTCGTTCCTTTACACGTCTTTTGCTTTTTTTACTTTCATCAGCGCTTTCATACATGCTCTTCGGTTGCTGACCTGGCCTTTCTTCAAAACAATTTTTATCTGGTCGAGATAGGTTCGCCTAGGTAACCCTTTATGGACCTCTACCAACCTGTCCATTCACACTTGACTTTTAAATCTGTTTCATCAATTCATTCATCCTCTCTACGTATCCAAACAATTTTATAGCATATTTCACGAATATACGGTGGTTTCGGATTATCGTTAGACATTCGACATTCGTACATTTAAGAAGTACGAAAGTAAATTCCCCTAATATTCTTAAACAAATTTCGTAGGTTGAAAATTAAGTCAATATTTTTATTTGTTAGCACGGTTACTTTTGTAACCAAATATGTTCTTAATGACTTTACTTACTGTACATAATAAAAGAGGTAGTTAAGTAATCTAAACAAATGTTACTAATTAACTAAGCTATTAAGCTTTAATTTGGCTTGTTCATTCATTTTTGTTGGATTTCTAGAAAAGTAATTAGTAATCCTGGGTTATCATTGTAGTGGGTACCGTCATTAAAATTGTATAGTACCGAGTATAGTAATTTCAAGTAGTGTAAGCATACCTAATGGACTGCGAAAATGCCGCGACTTGTTTTAGTTGTAGATGCATTAATATTGAATGTATACGCTTATTTTGCTGCGGAAAAGATTAATGTAGGTCCGTTGCCACCAGTTTTATCTATA
Source organism: Agelastica alni (assembly GCA_950111635.1). NCBI lineage: Eukaryota > Metazoa > Arthropoda > Insecta > Coleoptera > Chrysomelidae > Agelastica > Agelastica alni. Next base: position 15,496,248 of record OX467718.1, read on the forward strand.
CGTAAGCGTGTGTGTGATGCGATGGGTATTGGTAAAACCAAATTAACCTCAGTTTTAAAAAGTGTGGAAGATAAAAATAGTAAACAAAAAATATAAACCCCACCGACATCTAAAAACTGTTAAATTTTACGAAGCTTAAAAATTTGAAATTCGTGTACAAAATGCGTGAAAAAAAATGTATCTTTAGATTTAATATTAAAAAAAGTAAAAAAAAGATGGATTTGAAATTTCTATAACAAGAATTTTGAAACATATAGTTAAATAAGCAACCAACAAACTCCTGGACGGTAAAAAAAAATAAAAGAATGGTTAACAAACGAAAATATTTCATTTCCAAAGTATTGCTTTAAGCCAGAATTATTATCGATAGCTAAAAGGCACGAGTGAAAAAGAATTTACTAAGTGGATCAAATTATACTCAGCTATGGACATCGTTTGCTAAGACTTCCGCTTTATTATCATTGCCAATTTAATCCTATATTAAGGAAAATTTTGGAATATGCAAAACTTATTGTGACAATCACATTGGAAATAATGGTTACAAAGATAAGGCTGTTTAGGAAATCTGGCAACGAGCCTGCTGATACTCTTAAAATTTGGGAAAAATGTGTCAAAAAATGTGAAAATTAAATGAAGGAATGGTGGATTCGTGAAAACCGCATTGAAGCAGTTAATCCTGTTATCATTTACAATACGAATGAGGATAGCGACGATAGTGATTCCGATTATGATAACTATAAATCTTATGCTTGATAATACTGTGAGTACTACGTGATTAAATATATTTATTTAATTTGTTCCCATAATTTATTTTTGTTGCATTCCCTTTTAACATAATTAAATATGTGCCTTTTTCCAACCAAAAAACTCATCGAGAGCTACATCAACGATTTCTGTTCACAATAAAGCAAAAAATAAAAAAAAAATCTCAACAAAAGCATAAAAATAAACAAAAAAGAACTATTGTTGGTAACGGATTAGTTTTAAACTGTAGACGTTACAAATATGATTTTCGACAGTCGATTAAATATAAAGTTAACAATGGTTAAAACAACGGCCAATCGTTATGAACCAAATATAGTTGAAAACAGATACAACTTCAATTTCGCAACATCTAAATTTAAACAATCAATTAATTGTACATTAATCATTTGACATGAATTCCCAATTCCCATTTGAATAATTTAATGTTTTAATAATAAATATTAAAATGTTGTACTCGATTAAACTCAAATTTTTAAATACATTATTATTTTTTTATCCAACATTATACGCAAATGGATTTGCTTTACAACAAAAAAATGCTTGCCAAAGAGGGGTAGTTAATAAATCAAAATTTCATTTAAAATTATATTAAAAAAGGAGACTATATTTAATTTAATTAAATTAACAGATACGTCCAGGTTTTCATACTTAATTAAATATTACCGTTTAAAACCAGTTAAATCCACTTTTATAAAATTTTCAGGTACCTAACGAAAAAAACCGTTAAAATTTTGTATATTTTGACAAAGAGACCCATTTGATTTTTTTTAAACTAACACTATTATGAAATTAGCCATAAAAATATGGATATAACTGGTATTGAACACAATTGAGACCATTTATTTCGAAATATTACTTGTTTAATGAAAAAGGTGCAAGCAAAATTCAAAAATACTAAAAATAACCTTTAGTTTCTTAAAATTAAAAAAAAACATATTTTTTGCTCAAAAATAACAATTTTTTTACTTTTTGAAGGTGTATGGCTGATTCTTTATATAAACAATCACAGATTCTCCAGTTACATCTTTCTCTATGGTGGTTGCGTCTGTGCCATCCAACAAGTTATTGTATCGTAAGAGTTCCGGTATTGAATTGCCCAATGGTTGCCTGCTTAGGTCTACGTCATTTTCTTGTGCATGTGGTGCTCCAAAATAATACTGTTTTTCTTTTCTGGGTCATTGGTTTGTTTAAATTGCTCCTTCAACCTCGTACACTTGGAGCACACGTCGGAGGCAGGTGATAAAAAACCAATAATAAAATCATGTATAAAGACATTTCTAAACATATTATCATAAGAGACCCACCCGATCGCTTAGCGCATATTTTTCGGTATATATTTTATGCAATGAAAGATTTGCTGAAAGGTATATACGTTTAATTTTTTTTCTATTGTAATGACTATCGTACTTTTTACTTTTTAGTTATGCTTTTCTGGGATTGTCTATCCCCTTCCCTTTTTCCCGTGAAACGCCAACTGCCTTCAAAACTGTTGTGATTCGATTGCTTATTATACCAAAAATTGCAGCAAAAAATCGTTTACAAACTCGAATCCCCTTTTGGCCAGACTTTGACATGTAACAAACAAATGCATTCCTTGCCCGGATTTCTTTACTGTTCCTGTGTCGTTTAGCCGTCATAACACACATGGAACCGCAAAATAGTGTATCTCGGAGAACTATATTTGAATGAGTATACAACTGCGACTCTCGACAACAAACTAAAACGCCGACGAAATTTTGTTTACGTGCTTTCGTGAATATATCTGTTTTTGAACGCACAATTTGGATATAATTGATTTTGAAGCAAAACCTATACTTTAGCTGCTGATTTAAATGGTTTATATTTTGTTTTGATACAAAATATTCATGGGACTCGATAGACCTTACAAATATCATTGGAAAACCGTTAAAACATGATTTTGTGCAAAAAGCGGATATAACTAGTTTTGAACGGGGACTTCCTTCTCCTCAATTATTCTTTATTACTAAAGGATACTAATTAAATCAGTGGGATATAATAACTTTGCAAGAACTTCAGTAGCTTAGTCAATACTGGAATTTCTTTTAATAATAAATACAGTCAATAAAAGGAAATGGTAACAAAATCATCCAATTTATTATTTAAGAATTGTCAGGTATAAATTGGTACATTTCTGCATGTTTGTAAAGGTGATGCAATTTAAAAATAAATTTCACTTTGTACTCAAACTTTGTAACACAAAGAAAATTCAAGAATTGTCTTAACGAAAAACTTTTTCTATTTACCTTGCGTACTCAAACTTGTGTTCGTTAAAAATGTCTGTGTATAAAGTATTTACCTTGGTAAAATACAATGCGGGTTTTCCTTTCTGTCGTACTTTGGTGATAGACGTGGACAATTATTTATCGATATTAAACATTGCAAACGACTCCATCAGAAAGTTTTAATCTTGTTATCTCGCGCTTACATTATTAGTTATCCAACTAAATAAAAACTTCTTAAATTTAAAGGTAATACTGATTTATAATGATTAACACATAAACTGTTGGACGACATTGTGTCGGGATAAACGGAGCTTACACGGACTGGTTTAACATTGAAAAAGGTGTGAGACAGGGATGTGTGGCTTCGTCATGGCTGTTTAACTTATACATTGACGATTGTTTAAAAGATTTAAAAGATAGTGCGTATGGATTGAAAATAAATAATATGATCATCAAATGCCTTTTTTACGCCGATGATCAGGTCGTATTAGCTTCATCTGAAGAGTAGTTGTAGGCGATGGTTAATGTTATGCATGATGCCCTAAAAATCGAAGGATGAAAATAAATGTGAGCAAAACAAAAGTAATGGTTTTTGAAAAGAAGAAATCATGACAAACTGTGAAGTTCTGATTAAGGGAGAAAGAGTGGAACAAGTAAATAAGTTTGTATACCTGGGTTCAAAGTTTACGAAAGATGAAAAATATGACAGTGTTGACAGGAAAACAAATGAATGGGACACTGCATAGCTTTATGAACACCCAGAAAGTGTCAAAAAAGGCACGTATGGCTGTGCATAGAGAAGTGCTGGTTCCTACACTTCTGTATGGTACTAAATGTTGGGTTTGGCAGAAGAAGCATAAAAATAACATGAATGCTGCGGAGATGAGTAATCTGAGAAGTATATCCGGAGTGACTCGTTTAGATAAAGTAATGAATGGTAAGCTAAGGAAACGCTGTGGTGTAAAAGAAAATGTTGTTACAAAGATAGATAAAGAAATGCTTAGATGGTTTGGACACGTAAACAGAATGGATGATGGAAGATTGAAGAAACAAATTTATACGGCGAGTTTGAATAGGCAAGTCGGTAGAAGTCGACCTCGGCGAATATATTGTGATCAGATCGATAATTGTTTGAAAAAAGGTCAAGTCAAGTGTACCAACAACCGACGAAAATGTATAAAAGCACTGATGAAAGTAGAAGAAGCGAAATATGTGTGTAAGAACCGTAGCGGAAGTGAAAGAAAGTGGTCTCTGCCTACCCTACGGGAAATAGGCATATAGCACTTTTCATTCTTATTAGGCCACCTGGTACAGTTAAAGCTGAAGGTGTATAGCAAAAAATTGCGAAATTGGTCGAATCATTTTAGGAGTAAGTATCGTTAAAGCTTTGATACCGAAAACATGTGACTCCAACCAAATATATGTTCAAACTAAAGCATCTCTGGCTTTATAACAAATCATGTGTAGACACTAGGGATGTTAGTTTAAAATTATAACAGTCCGATTGTACAGTTAAAACTGAAGGTGTGTTGCCCGCTACACAGTTCTAAAAACTACGTCGTATTAACCTACATTACGTATTTATCTGTACAGATAAAACTGTTCAATCGAATCGCACAGTTTTAACTGCACGTGTTTAGCTCCCTTTACATATTTTATTAAGTATTTAAAACCGATAACCGATTTTTTTATATTTTTTTGCCAAGCTTTTTTGTGGTAAAGTAAAAACATCAGAAAACACCGTGACATACAAAGTGGTTTAAAAATACAATAAAAGTTTTTAATGAACACAATAAATGTTTAGACATATATTAAAATACTTGGATTATTTTCATGTGTGTAGTTTGATTATTTTGAAGCTGCTAATTTGGTTTAAATTTTTTAAAAGTTTACTTGTTTACTTTTATGGGGTAGCTGGTAATAAATGAAGAAAAAATTGACACTGACAGATTTACCTGCTATTTGTGGGTGATAAAAAATTGCGCCGTAATAGTTTCAAAAAGTGATGACATTTATTTTAGTAAAAATTCTTAAAACCGGATGCACATACCGTACGTAGGAATGTAAAGTTGGCTCATTAGCTGAACTTTCATATTTAACATTTAAAATAAATTGCTAGTGTGATATGGCATTATAAAATCAAGATCGTAGCAACTAAATGATATTCTAAAAATATCCAAGTCATTAGACGATGTTAGTGCAGTAGAGTCTAATCGATATTAAGATCTTTTATTGATTCCGTTTTATGGTATGAATCATTTTTCATTAAAATAGTATTAAAATATCGGTATTTGATTTTTTTACCGTCTATAACCTTGAAAATATATGCGCGTAGCATTTAACAAAATTATTGAAGTAAAAACCGAAAACATTGACTCAACTATTCGATTAGTGGAACTGTAATAGTCCAGTCAAGTTCAAACTGGTCGGGTTAATAATTGGTTTCGTAGAAATTATTATTAAATGGGTAGATATATTTTTAGCAGGTAAATAAAAAAACTACACGAAAGTACTTACATAAAAAGTTTAGAATAGTATAATCTTCAACAAACGTATAATGATGGCTATTATTCCCGAGTATGAAAAATTTGAAACGAGCCGCAGGCGAGTTTTGGAATTATCCTAGAGAATAATAGACATTTTACGCGAGTAGAAGACTATACTTTCTCTACGAACATCACTATAACTCGTTAAATTCTCCATCTTATTGTCGTAATCGAATAGTCGAGATGACAGTTCATCAGAATGAACATGACATTCGCGTTAAAGGAGCAAAACCCACTTATGAAAAAGCTGTTCTATTGCAGCTTTCTCATTGGTCTCAGCCTGTTGGATCCTGAATATTAAAGTTGGTGATTGGTTGTCAGCTGTTAAATAATGTATCAGGATCCAACATATCTAAGGAATCATATTCATTCATCAATAGATAACGCATATGTAATTGTAGTAGAATCCAGTGATCGTAGAGAAACAATTTTATTAATATGGCATTTACAATAAATTTAATGTAATGTTTGGCTACCTAAATCATCATAATTATTTTGTTTCATTTTCGGGCAGTTCTAATTCAATTCACTGGTATCTTCTCCAAAATTTATTATAAATTTTTGCAGCTCATCCATAATGTGCTCTTTCAATTTATTCCTCTTCAATCTTTTCTACGTGGGCGCAAATGTTTTGCCAGTTTTAAATTATCACTTTCCGAAAAAAAAATTTTGTTGGCTGCCGCGCAATCAGCTTTTTTAATGGGGTGGTATGGCAGTGTTAAAATATCATGTTCCACTAGAAGCGTGTCATTCAATATATCTTTTATAAGTGGTTTATGCGTGTTAATTAATGTATAATGGTAAAATAAAAACATTAAAATAGAAACCAAATCAAGAATTTACAAGTCAATAGTAAGACCAACTTTTACATACACGGCAGAAACTCGACCAGACACAGCGAGAACTAAACAACTTCCAAAGACAACCGAAATGAGAATAACTGGAAAGACGGTCTTGGACAGAGAAAGAAGCGAGAATATAAGAAGGACATGCAAGGTAGAAAACATTAGTAGAATGGACAACGAAAGAATAGTCAAAACAGCACGCGACAAATCACCAATGGGTCGCAGAAGTTTAGGACGCCCCCGAAAACGATGGAGCGATAACTTAGCAGTGCAATAGACAGAGGGACGATGAAAAGAAAAATGCGATCCGCCTAGATTAAAGAAGGACGAAGAAGAAGAAGAAGATTAATGTATATAATTCAGCTTTTAAAGTTTTGACTTTATATGAATTACCTAGTTTCATTAGCCGTCGCTAATCGGTGTTTTTAATCATGAAAAATTTGGATAAGGATCCACCTGTACATTGTAGTAGGAGGCATTATCTATCACTAAAACGCATTCGTGTAATCACGTGTAATCATGTAATGATTACACGTGATCATTACATTTAATCATGTGTAATCATTGCGACAAAACAACAATATTGCGTCTCCTCTGGATAATAGGTCTATAAATAAATCTATAAATTACTACATTTTTAATGAGGTCGATAATAGCACTTACTGCACAGTTTGCACTTGCATTTTATTGAGCTAAGAATGATGAGTGTCATCATTATGTAGGTACAGTAAATGAAATATTAAACTTTAATCTAGTTGAACAACCGAATGTACAATATTTGGTATTTTCGTACTACAATGTAAAAAAACTGTCTTTTTAGTAAACATGAAGCAGCCATAAAGGGTGCGATTTATAAAACTCTGGGCATGATCCACACCCTTAATCAGCATAAATTTAAATCATGGTTACAGCGTATCAATAATTTAACCACACTAACTTATTTCAAAGATATTTTTCATGAGTTTTAATATAATTCACCAATGTTTCAGTATCAGTATAATTGAAAATTTTTGTCAGACAATTAAGACATTCTGGGGCCTCTCAAAGGAGTTATTTTAATAAACCGATTTAAATAATGTTGATATAGCGCCAATGAACTACAAAAAAAAGTATTTAATAGTAAATTAGTAATTTATTCTTGTTAATTTTTTATGCAAACACATGGAAATAATCTAAGAATATTAATTTAAATTTTAATATTTATTTTGATAGATCATTAAATATGTATGTTGTATTTTTAACCCACATTGTATGTCACTGTATTTCCTTATGTTTTTATTTAAGCACAAAAGTTGCGTCACAAAATCTTTTAAAAAAGTTAACTTGCTTTTATCTAAGCAAACACGATGTACATACGTCATATATTCACGTCTTCTTCCCGTAGGGGTAGGCAGAGACAACTTCTTTCCACTTGCTACGGTTCTAACACACATCTTTTGCTTCCTCTACTTTCATGTTCATGTTCGCCGAGGTCGACCTCTACCGGCATGTCCATTCACACTAAACTGTTTCGTCAATCTTCCTTTATCCATTCTTTTTACTTATCTAAACTAAGCATTCCTTTATCTATCTTTGTACTCACATCTTTTTTTACACCACAGCGTTCCCTTATATCACTATTCTATCACTAATCTAGAATCTACGTTTCACTTATAAATAATATGAAATGGTACAATGAATGGTCTCACTGATACTGTCGAGAGCGGATGTAACGCTACTCATGTTAAACGTGTGGTTTTCTAATAGCACGTTTTAACTTTCTTGCCAAATATTTTCGTTCAAGTTTAAGTTCAAGTTTATATTATTATAACTATTCGTATTCGTTAGTAATCTGCATTTCGACAAGATGAGAGTTATTTACAATAATACCGATTGTTTATCAGCATAGCGGACTGACTCGAATTAAGATTATGCTGGATTAGTGACCCGTGCTTATGGAACTACACTTTATAGAGGACTTTTAAATACTTCTTCTGCAAATACTTTCATAAACCAGAAGTGTCAAACTACTTCAACGTACCAGAGATTCCTAATTGTGAAACTTGTATTGTTTATTTGTACCTTCTTCATCTTAACTCTTTTCGAATGAACAAAACAAAAAACAATTTTTTAAACACTCATAATACATTTGTAAAAAAACACAATACACATTTTTTGTAAAGTACCTAAAATGTTCCTTTATTTTTCGTAGGTATAATTTTTTAGAAATATTGTCAGATGTCAAGATTAACACTTCTCTGGTAGAAGGACAAACAAATACATTTTCATCGAGTTTTTTTTTTACTGAAAATAGTCGCAAAAAGAGTAGACCTATCGTGTGGGCCGCGGACGGCCCACAAGATTGTTGGTTTCCCACTCGACGATTGCTTCAAGATTTCTTTTGATGGAATCGACCTGATCCTGCCTGAGTCTATTTGTATCATTCACCGAAAGTGATCGATAGGATGTGAAAGAAGAGACAAGTGTGCTGTCGTCTGCGAAACTTTAAATGAGGTTCGTGATGGTTTTCAAGAGGTCGTTGATGTGTAAAAGAAATAAGGTGGGGGACAGGATGGAACCCTGGGGGACCCCGGCATTGGTTTTAAACGCATCAGAAGAAATACCGTCAACTGCCACATGTAAGGAGCGATCTTGCATGAAGCTCAAGAGCCATTGGCGCAGTTTGGTTGGGAGACCGTAGGCAGATAATTTACTTAACAATGCTTGGTGCCAAACGCGGTCAAAGGCTTTAGATATATTCAAGGCTATTGCACGGAATTCACCAAGTTCGAAATTATAATCTTCCACAAACATTTAGAACTCGTCGAAAGTTTTATGGTTTGTAAGATTTATTTCAAATTTAAATAAAATTTCGTACATTTTATCTGCTTAGTTTGTTTCCTTTAAAAATTTTTTTCTTAAATACCACCAGACTTAATTCGAAATATTAATGAACTGGGCTTCTTATTAAAATATTGACTGGCGCTGCTGTATCTAAAAAATCGTTTAAATTTTAATAAAACAAAAATTAATCACAAAATACTTATCGCGGAAGTCGTTGTCGAAAAAAAAGCATAATTAATTTTTTTCTTGGCTAAAATATTGGATTCGTAATTTTGTAACCTTTTGAACCGTTTGCTTTAACAATTTTAAATTTTCAATTTAAAAGAATCAAAACATTGATGTGGCATTTTTAACTATAGTTATAATAAAAATTTACAATTTAAAAAAAAAAATGTTATTTATTTATGTAGGTAAGTATTTTAATTTTTTTAATTATTACTTACGAGTTGACCCAAAGCGCTTTTCCAAAATTGCCATGATCCCCAATTAAATTTGGCGTCCTATACATGTGTATCTGGTCGATCTCTTCTGCCTTTGTTACCGACGTCTAGATAAAGTCTTTGCACAAATACCTAACGCAGTACAGGACTCTATTCTGTCTGGTCTTGAGTAGGCGTTGATTTATATCAATTTTTTTAAAAATAAGTTGGATATGATATGAAGTATTGTTATCTGCGTCGTGTGTTTGTGTTTTCTTTTTTCTTGAGTAATTTGTAACGTAGTCATTAGTAGCTGTAAAAAAAATCGTTAGCTGCTAGTAATAATGCTAAAAGTAGTATGTCAGGTGGTGTTTTGGTCTCAAGTGCTTCCATATGACCCTCCCGGGTCATAATAAGTCTCTGGTAGGGAGTGTTTGTAATTTATCAAAGGTTAAAATGCTGAAGGCTGGACAAAACGTGGTAGCTAGTATGCTGTACAGACTTTTTAACCTTTGTTGGACGAGTGGAGGCGTACCAGACGACTGGCGCAAGGCCGTAATCGTGCCGCTTACAAGAGAAAAGGTTCGCAGCAGGACTGTAAGAACTACCGAGGTATTAGTTTACTCAGCATAGTCGGCAAACTGTATGCAAAGATATTGATTAAAAGAGTAACGAATAAAATTGAGAAAATGATATGGGATGTGAGGAAGGAGATATATGGATCAGGTCTTTTCATTACAAGGTATAGTCGAAAAATTCTTAGCTAGATGTCAGAAGGTCTATTGCGCTTTTATAGACTTAAAAAAGGCCTATGACAGTGTGGTCGACATTGTCCATGTATAGGGTGAGCGGTAGTTTAATGCGAGCACTGAAATCACTTTACGAGGATTCCACTGCTTGTGTCAGCATAAACAGAGCTTGCACGGACTGGTTTAACATCAAAAAAGGTGTGAAACAAAGATGTGTGGCTTCACCATGGCTGTTTAACTCATAAATAGACGATTATTTAAAATATTTAAAAGAGAGTGCGTATGGATTGAAAATGAATGATTTGATCGTCAAATGCCTTCTTTACGCCGATAATCAAGTCATAATAGCGTTATCTGAAGAGGAGTTGCAGGCGATGGTTAATATTATGCATGATGCTCTGAAAATCAAAGAAATGAAAATAAATGTAAGCAAAACGAAAGTAATGGTTTTTGAAAGAGAAGAAAGCATGACAAACTATAAAGTTTCGATTAAGGAAGAAAGAGTGGAACAAGTAAATGAATTTGTGTACTTGGGTTCAAAGTTTACGAGAGATGGAAAGTATAACGTGACATTTAGTGAAGGGTGTGGCAGGAAAACAAATGAATGGGGCACTGCATAGCTTTATGAACAGCCAGAAAGTGTCAAAAAAGGCACGTCTAGCTGTGCATAGAGGTGTGTTGGTTCCTACACTTATGTATGGTAGTGAATGTTGGGTTTGGCAGAAGAAGCATGAAAATAGGATTATTGCTGCGAAGATAAGTAGTCTGAGAAGTATAGCCGGAGTGACTCGGTTGGATAATATAAAAAAATAGTGAGATAAGAGAACGCTGTGGTGTAGAGGAAGATGTGGTTACAAAGATAGATAAAGAAATGCTAAGATGGTTTGGACACGTAGAAAGGATGGATAAAGGAAAATTGACGAAAAAAATTTATAAGGCAAGTTTGAATGGACGGAAGTCGGTAGAGGTCGACCTCGGCGAACATATCTCGATCAGATCAACATTGTTTTGAAGAAAGGCCAGGTCAACAGTACCAACAACCGACGAGCATGCATGACAGCACTGATAAAAGTAGAGGAAGCAAAAGATGTGTGTAAGAACTGTAGCGGAAGTGGAAGGAAGTGGTCTCAGCCTACCCCTACGGGAAAAAGGCGTGACTATATGTATCTAGTCTATTTGCTTTGCTTTGTCTACCGCGGACGGGGTCCGGAAAGGTCGAGCAACCATTTGAAGCCGCGTCGCATGATGAAGAAACAGGTAGAATGATCTGGAACTGTGATATCGAGATATAAAAGAGAAAGCGATCATACCAAGAGACAATATCGGCTTATATGTTTATGAATTAATAAATGTAAATAGTTATATAGAGTTGTAAAAGTTGTATAGCTAAGTGAATATCTAAGTGGTTAATGAAAATAGAATTTATTGTATTGAAATAAACATTGTTTTGTTACTGGATCGAGAGTTTTAATCGCCGAACCCACATAGGAACTAAAAATTGTAACAATACTAATAAAAGTTCTTATTTTACATTTTTTTTATATGTTGCCCACTTTCTTCTTTGGGGAAATTGCAGGGTGACGAACAAAGATGGTAAAGCAATGCTAAATAAATAAATAACTTAATCTTATTTAAATGTTATAAAAAAGGTACGCAAAAAATAAATGAATTTTGTTTTTTAAATTTAATAGGTTGTGTTAACAATTAACTCAAGAGGTTATATTGTATTTGGATCAGTATGAAGTTAAAAACAAAAACTATTTATTTGTTTACTGCCAACGTTCCAAATTTTATTAAATTTTTCCTCAGGTTCCAAAAAGTTGGTTTTTTCGACTTATAACTTTTATTATTGTTAGAGTGTTTATTTTCCTTTTTTTTATTGCTATGTTGCCTACCTTCTCTTTGATTTGATTGATCAAATGATTGTTTTCTTTACCAAAAAAAGTTGATAACTTAAATCACGAAATTGTAAAAATAATGCAACAAAACATTGTGGTTTTACTTTTTTATGCAAGTTCGCTTTCCTGCCATACATAATTAGAGTTCTCTCAAAACCATAGTTTAATGACGTCCTTTGTGCTCATCTTAAAATCAAATACCATGTCTTACTCTTGCTTTATTACACTTATATATAGGTATATATATATATATATATATATATAGGTATATATATATATATATATATATTCAACGATTATATAAGCAAATGCGACCAATTACGCGACAAGACTCAAATACGTGTAACTTCCTTGGCTAATTAGTAAATTGAAAGGTAACGCAATTAAATCGGGTTTCAATTTATCAGGAGAAACGCTTTCAACCTACATCGTAAAGCAAATTGCAGACATATTGGGATAATTTTGTTGGAACGAAGCTCCTCATCGCACGTTGCGGATACTGGGGCTAGCCAGCAAAAATTGTGCGTAACAAGAATCCGTTAGTCGCTATCTCTCTTTCTCTACACTTACTGCCTGCAGAGAGAGGGAGAGAGATAGTGTAATCCGACTACTTGCATAGCACATTTATTATTATTTAACCCGAAAACATTGCATCGAAGATCGAGACATGGTGCATATAATTTTTATAGATTTTTAGAAAGAAAACAATAATACCAATCTTGATTTTCTGCAATTAATAGTTTTTGAATTATTATTTGTTTTATAAGAAAAAGCAGCCTTTATGTAATAATATTTATTCTAAAATTAAATATCTGCTTCGAAAGATAAGCAAGCAAGGCAATAATTTCTATGATAGATATAATTATTATTATTTTATGTTAACAATCAATTTTTGTAATCTTTATTTATAAGTTTATAAATAATTGTAAAGTTGAACCTCATAAAATAATATTTATACATTAAAAATTCATACGCAAATTATTTTTTTTTGCATACCTTGATTAAAATTTATAAATAAAAAAACCATTTGTCGAATAGCGTAAGGAACTTCGTTTCTATCGGGTGTCCAATGACACCACAGGGGTTGTTATATTTTTTAATGGTTAACACTTTGCAAAATAAAATTGGTTTCAGAATTAAGTGTTTACATCTGCGTTTCATTTAGATAAATAGTTCATAAGTTTGGAGCTGCTAAGTGGTAGGATGCCCACAATTTATTTCTCTTGGCACAGCCAAGAAAACTACATTGAAATACGATTCCTCGAAGTAACTAAAAGTCCCTTTCTAAAGGTAATTTAGCAGCATAGAAGATAACTAAGAAGTAGCTTTCCAAATATGGGACATTGCACCAAGCTTGGTTCTATTTGAGCCATTTTAAGTATCATAAGCAAAAAATAAATACTGCTGGTTTCAAATAAAAATTGAGATATGCTTTAAAAGCAATAAATTGGACCGAATTTAGTTAATGGTTTAATAGATTATTTTAAAAACATTTTTAAATTTAAATCCTAAACTATATAAACATAACCTTACCATACCATCTACATTGAAAGACAATTTCACAGAGTAATTATTGATCTTCTTCTAAAGGTAATTTAGCAGCCTAGATTAATAAGAAGTAGCTTTCCAAATATCGTACAATGTCCCAAGCTTTGATTTATTCAAGCTATTTTAAGCATGATGAAAAGAAAATAAATATTGTTGGCTTTAAATAAAAATTAAGATATGCTTTAAAAGCATTAAAATCAACCAAAATTAGTTAATTGTTCTTTATTAGATTATTTTAGAAGGATTTATATAGGGTGTAGCAATAATAATGAAAAATAATTAAACTGAAGAAGTTTTAGTTTAAAATAATTAAATTAAAACCCAATTTACTTTGATAATATGTGTCTCCTGTCTGAGTTACAGGCTGTTTTATTTAATAATATAAAAATGATTTTTTCCCCATTACTGTTAAACTGTTTAACTAATCTTTATAATATTTGGATATTTGTAGATACTGCAAAACTTACTAAATTATGGTAAATAAACTTTTCTGGCTACTACCAGAGACGTTCAATGGGGCAAGTCAGAGCTTGACCCTTCCTGAATTCTACACAACTGGTGGAATTGTCATTTTAGCACAATTTTTCTATTCTCCAATACTCTTTGAGTAAATAACATAGCCTAACTTCGTAATGAGAAAATTATTATTTTTCAAGATAAAGTTAAACATAACGCTGCACAATTTTAATGTGTATTTATCATAGCGGTGCTTTTAGGTCATAGGTTTGCATTTATTACGCAAATGAAACTTTAAAGTTTATTTTTTAGGTTTAATAAGATTAACATACAATTTTACTGATACGTAATTATCAAAAAGTCTTTTTTACATTTTTTCTACAATAAATAATATGATACCAGCTTTTCATTGTTATTTAATAGTTGTTTAAAAATTGTTAAAAAAGACCCACCCTTTATTATTTTAAAAATGCGACATTAGAAATAAATTCCGAAACACATCAAATTTTAACTTGGGTTTTAACACTTTTGTGCGCTAATGTCATTAACGTCACCTCTTTTTCACTGAAGAAAAAATTCATTTAAGTACATCTATTTTTGTGTGAACCTATCGGCTGCTCTAAATTCGGTGGGGTCGTCGGTCAAATAAAAATTGTTGAATTAAATTTTGTTAATCTTTTTTTAAATCAAATGTTTATTTTAAAATTTTAAATAAACATATAACGATTACAATGAACACAATAATTATCGTATTAACAATTAGTTATTGACGAGTACAAAGAAAAGTTTAGTGCCATGAACTTTACTTTGATAAAAGTACAAAAACCTAGCAATCTAGTAAATGTTTTTAAATAATATAACCTTTATATTGATGTTATATTATCAAAAAAATTTATTATTTAAATCATGAACAGAATGGTAAAATATCCAAAATGTTATTAAAAGCCAGACTAGGTTGAATTTATATCCTTAACAAAATGGTCAACGATCTAGACCCTACCTTGACCTCAGATTACAAATTGACACTAACTCGAAAGTCTCTAATGTATTTCCCATTATTAATAAAACACCCTGTATATTAAAACGCAATTTCCAAACTATATAAATGTAACTTTACCGTGCACATACCTTCACCAAATAATTGCTAAAACTTTTCTTTTAAGTCAAGGAAAATAAATAAGTTTTAAGTATTATCCTTTTAAGATAGCGATTGAAGTATAGAAAAAAATCATTTTAATTGTGCGTTATCTCTAATCCAAATTTTGGTATACCTTTAGTCGGTTTGGGGCGTGACAAAGCTGTAAGAAAAGCGAGAATGAGGAAGGCACCATTAACCAGGCAATGTTACGAGGTAGATCCATGAGAAATTATTTTAATTAGAGCATTAATAAGACAGGGAGTTACGAGGTAGTAATAGGAAATAATAAATTCAAAAATGTCAGATAAAAAATTGGGTCGACCAAAAATAACTGGAATCCGTTGAGAAAATCGATATTTTCTAGCGGTTTAATTAATTTTGAGTATATATTGTTACGAAATTTAGTTTTTTCTTGGGTTCGGTGATTTTAAACTCTCGATACAGTAACAAAACAATTTTAATTCCAATACTTTTACACAATAAATTTTACTTTTATAAATCACTTAGATATTCGACTAATTACAACTTATACAACTATTTAAATTTCATAACTTATAAACACTTTTTAAAACTATCTTTTTTTACGACCGCTGTCCTTTTTATATTTCTCAATCATAATTCCAGACTATTTCGCGAAAGCGATAGAACCATTTAGAAGTCTCTAGGCGCGGCGAGAGTTTATTAGATGGAGGCGGAAGCCGACAAAGTGCTTATTAATATGCACCCTCGTTGTGGTCGATGCTCGGATGCCGATAAATAAACAGGTCCGGGTTGTAACATCATATATATACAGGGTGGGGCACCCCATACGACACGGTCACTGTAAACCAAACCAATAGTTTTTTCGGGAATTTCCCCATTTTATTATATGTATATTAATTAAGGCTGCAAAAGGAAATTATTTTGGAGTCTACAGGATGACACATCAAAGTTGTGTTTTGTTAATAGAATACCCTATATTTCGTTACACTTTTAAATAGTTCAGGAAAAAATAATACGATTTCATAAAAGGTACTATGAAGCTAACTATAACCGTTCTCGAGTTATTGATTTTTTTATGAAAATGCTAGGTACAATTGGAAACTAAATAACATCGAAATTTATAGAAATCATCCCTTCGAATTCCGACCAAGCAAGAAAGAGGTTTTGGGCTCGTAAGGAACTTCGTTCGTTACGGGGGTTCCCCCGACCGCACAATTTTTTTTTACAATTTTTATGCTTCATTTTACGAATACATTTTTAAAGAAATGTTTCATTGTAAAGCAGTTGTAATGTTGAGATTTTTTTTTAAATCTACATTGATGAATATGGTTTATCACAACAATCTTATCAAAAATTCGTCCTTTATAATAATCGACTCGTGTCGCGTATTCCTTTAATCGGGCTCAAAATTTTTTAAATGCGTTTGACCTTTAAAATTTTTCTTATTTAGCCCCATTCACTCCCAAATTTAAATCAAACATTTCGTACAATTTCAAGCGATTGAAACACCGCTTCCAGAAACTGCTGCACCGAGTCCCTTTGAAAGGACCAAAGCGCTCTACTATTTTCAAGCAAATCGAAAAGAAACTTTAGTGGCGGCGAACCGAACCAGAACAAAATGAATGCGTCAGAAATAATGTAAAGTTTGACGGAAATTCGCATCAAACTGCAAAACTTTCGGCGAATATAATTAAACGTTTTGTGACGGTCGTCCAGTCTGAGGGTTATTATTTTACTCATTCGGAACATACTAACTATTTACAGGGTTGGATAGGCAATATTTTTTAAATACCTTTGAAAAAATTAAGCATTGTGTCACGGATTGATATTCGCAAAATTTGGATATACCTTTGTACACAAATTATTGAAAACTATTTTAAACATTTATCCATTTAATTATTATTTATGATGTTTAAGTCCAAAACATACACTTATATATTTGATTGTTAATTAAGGTCTATAAATTATTGGTCTCACCTGTATAACTACAGATCGTTTTCCAAACTTTTTAAATACAAAAAAATATCGGCTCTTGATTGGCCCAAAATGGTGTAGTAATTGTCTAGATGTAAAAAAGCTCAGAGCCCGGCCACACAGAAATAATTTTTGAGGTTAGAAAAACTGTCAGTCTGTTTACTGAACAATATTATCTCCTGATCTTAAAATATTGAACTAAATCAAGGTGTTAGAGTTTATAAATAAAAACTCTTGCCGAAATCTTAATTAGTGCGTGTTCTATACATATTATTTTTTATTTAAGTGCAGTGATCGAGCAGGCCAAGGTAATACTTTATCTTCAAGAAAATTAGCCACTGTTAGCGCAACGTGTAGTCGTGAATTACTATGCATCAGTACCAAATTTTTTTCAATGGTTGTGGCGAATTAGTCGAAATATTTCATCAATATTCCAATTGGAATTTAAAAATGTTTGTCTCCTTTATAAGAATGAACCTTCTGTTAATTATGCAATCGCGCTTCATTGCCCGGTTCTCTCCACACTCTTATACGTATTAACTAAAGTTGTAGCTTAAGTTCTGACTCTTCTGGAAAACAAATGAAAATTCATTGGACATATTTTGCCATAAAACATTTGTGTTTAATGTATTTGCAATAGCTTCATTTGTAACTCAAGAGCCGTAACCATAGGGTTTCTTTTGATAGCTTATAACAACAAACGTTCTTCATTATGGATTTTCGATCCCGTGCGTACTGTATATCTTTTATATACATCTCCAGTTTCTATATAACGTAAATTTAAGCGGCAAATTACGCTTTGAGATTCATCTGTTTGTCGAGTGCCATTTTCTAGCTTTTCAATGACTCTTAGCCTTCGTTTGCGATTTAAATAATGTTTTTTAACGTTCAATTGATCTTCTTCTTCTAGGTGCCATGACCGTTTAACGATCGTTGGCGATCATTCTGAAATTTGAGCCAGGAAGTTCTTCGTCTGTCGGGGCGTCTCTTACTATTAATCTTACCCTGTATTATAAGATGTAGAATGTCATACTTTTCTGGGTGTCTCATGATATGTCCGAAATATTCAAGTTTTCGTTGTTTTACAATATTGACCACTTGTGTATCTTTATGAATTCTTCTAAGCACCTCCTCGTTTGTGATCTTTTTTACCCAACTTACTCTTTGCATTCTCCTGTACAACCACATCTCGAAAGCTTGTAGACGTTTAGGCGTGGCTTCTGTTAGTGTTCAGCTCTCGACTCCTTACAAAAGAACTGAAAAGACATATGCTCTAATCATCCTCTTTCGCATGGCAATCGATAGATCGTGACTGGTAAAAAGTTTTTTCATGCGAATAAATGTTGCCCGGGCACACTCAATACCTATTTTGATTTCAAATGATGGATCGCAGTCCTCGTTTATCCTGCAACCAAGGTAGCTCGCAATTGAGACTCTGTCTAATTGTCCGTTGACGAAGACACTAGCAACTTGATTATGAATTCCTTTGCTTAATAGCATGTATTTGGTTTTTGCCGTGTTTATTTTTAAACCAAATACTTCGCAAGCTTCAGTTACCCTATTAATAAGTCTCTGTAGGTCATCGATGGACTGCGGGAGTATTAGAGTGTCATCCGCGTATCTTATGTTATTGAGGATTTGTCCATTTATCACAACTCCCAAATTCGTGTCACCTAGGGCCTGCCCAAATAACTTTTCAGAGTATTAATTAACAAGGAGTGAAGACAATATACATCCCTGTCTTACACCTTTCTTTACTTCAACATCTTCCGTCAGGTGAACGTTAATTCTGACTTTGGCAGACTGGTGCCAATATAAATTACCTATCAAGCGGATATCTTTGTCATCAATACCAGTTATTTTGAGTATCTTCATAAGTTTGTCCTGTCGTACTTTGTCAAAGGCTTTTTCAAAATCCACCAGGCACACGAACACGTCAGAGTCAACGTCCCGGCAGCGCTGTATCAGTACTTGAATTCCAAAGAGCGCTTCTCGCGTTCCCAATCTTGATCGATATCCAAACTGAGTTTTGCCGATGCTCGCTTCTAATTTGATACAAAATCTCATTCCTTTGGATAAGCGCTTAATTTATTGCTGGTCAATAAAAAATTGCCTGTTACTTATCACCTGTTGCCAGTTGCGTGTTACTATGATCTAAGAACTACCATTAATAAATATTCACCATTTCACTAATTTTTCAATTTTTTTTCAAATAACAGTAAACTCTATTAAGGTTAAATATTCGTTAATGCAATCCTGTAATTTGTGTTAGTGCCGAACTTTATTTAATAACTTTTAACCCTTCCAAGTGATAAAAGTTTCTGACGGAAAAGTGAAAATGCAGTAAAATGATGACAAATAAGTTGAATCCTAAAAACGACAAAACTGTGGTTGCAGTTTCACTGTGATGTTGAAAATTAAATTGCACATACGTTTTATTTGATACGAGGTTACAGTAGTTTTATCCAAACTTTTATACAAAAAAAACTTTTAATGCATTTAAAACATTGTTTTAAATAATACAACATACAACACGAATGTATAAGTTGATACTGATAAGATTAAAAAAATGCTTGGTGAACTTGATTTTTTATTTTTTTGGAGTATACAACTTTATCGATTTTTTTTTAATTCCCTTCAGATGATAGCCAAATTTTTTAATTAATGCGAATTAGGAGCCATCCTATTAAAAGGTTACTTTATAAATGATAATGCAACTGTGGTTCACTTTTTAAAAAAAAAAATTGAAAGAAGATATTGTACACCACATAACGTGCGGTATTTTTAAAATTTAGATTTAAGATAATTCTGTGGGATGAAGTAGGGTAATCTCAATGGTCATTCTTTGTCCACGTAGCCCAGTTTATAAATCCTAAAAGTACGAAAAATGGTACTATCAATAGACATAACCCGAACTTTTTACACTGCCTTTTGCAGATATCATATAATTAGCAAGTTTACTACATCATAATTGTTTTGTCAGAAAATGTAATGACACATTAAAATATTTGTTTAATGTCTGCTACAAATAAAAGTACTGATTTTTAGTAAATATACAAGTTATAGGTAACACAGTTGTCTAGCTCCGTTAAATTTTGTGCACTCGGCAAGTATGTGTTTTACTGTTATGACTGTTTCGCATTCTTCGTAATTAGGTGGGTCATTGCAAGTAAGATGATGACTGTGGGTAATTCTGGTATGACCAATTCTGAGCCTTGATAGTATTACCTGAGATATCCTCTCATTTCGGGAGTTTGTCCAGGGTTTTACGGTTGCAAGTTTACAGTTGTTTTCACAGGTTCTGGTAATGGTGTATTGGATGTGGCGTAAAAAGTCTGATACAACTGTTTCGATGATCTCTTTAGCTTATAGATGTGATAATGCCCTGATTGCTGCTTGGTCTGCGGCTTCATTACCAGTTATACCTATGTGGGATAATACCGAAAAAAAATTATTTGTTTTACCGTTGCCGCCACTATGGATAGTTGTCTTTCGATTGCACTAACTATATATATATATATATATATATATATATATATATATATATATATATATATATATATATATCGCGTTAAAACGTGCGTCGGCGTCTTGCGATTCCTAATCTCCATTCCTCTCTATTCGTCCACATGTCCTCTCTCAGATCTCTCTCTTCCATCTCTTTTTGTATGCCTTCTCTCCAGCTCTTTCGTGGTCTTCCTCTTCTTCTTCTTCCTCTGGGGTTCCACTGTAATATTTTCTTTGGGATTCTGTCTGGTGGCATTCTTTGAACATGCCCGTACCATATCAACTGTTTAGTTCTTATTTCGTCTGTGATGTCGTGCTGTACTCCCATTATTTGTTTTATCCTCTCATTTGTAACTCTTTCTAGTCTTGATTTCCCCGCTGCTCGTCTCCAGTAATCCATTTCTGTGGCTATAATTTTTCTTTCGATCTTTTCTTTCAAAGGCCATACTTCGCAACCGTACATTATTATGCTCTTCACTATCGTGTCGTAAATTCTTTTTTTGTTGTTGTTGCTTATTGTTCTATCCCACAGTACTCCGTTTAACATTGATATTGCTCTTCTTCCTTTCATATTTCTGTCCAATATTGCTTTTTTGAGTGTCCCATCCTTTGATATTCTCATTCCTAAGTAATTGTAAGCTGACGTGTGTTTGATTTTTTGTCCATTTGATAATTGTAAGTCCTGTTGCACTCCCCCAATACACATATATTCCGTTTTTTCTACATTAACCTCTAGTCCCCAAATTTTATATTCTTCTATAAGTTTTCGTGTCATATACTCTGTGTCGTCTATGTCTTGGCCGACTATAATTTGATCGTCTGCGAATGAGAGTGTGTATAATGTTGTGTCCTCATCTAAAGGTATGCCCATGTTTTGGCATTTCCGTTTCCAATTCGCTAGTGCCCGTTCCAAATATATTTTAAATAATGTTGGTGACAAGCAACACCCTTGTTTCAGTCCTTTGGTGATATTAAACCCTGTTGTTAGGTTTTGTCCAACTTTAATTCTTGATTTGGTTTTATTGTATAATGACTTTATTCCTTTTATCAGTTCAATATTAATGTTGGAAGTTTCCAGAGTTTCCCAAAGTTTAATTAAGGGTACGCTGTCGTATGCTTTCTTTAGGTCAACGTACAGTATATGGATCTCTTGATTGAATGCTAGTTTTTTTTCTATAATTTGTGTTGGTGAGAACAGATGGTCAATCGTTGATCTTCCCGCTCTAAATCTGGCTTGCTCTTCTGCTTCCATTTCCGTGTATTCCCTTTCGATTCTGTTTTTTAAGATCTTGCCATATATTCTACTGATTGTGTTTGTTACGGCAATTCCTCGATAATTGTCGCATTTGCTTTTGTCCCCCTTTTGACATATGTGATATTTTCCATTCTTCTGGAATTGCACTAACTATGAGGTGACTAAAATAAATTCTTTGAATAGCAAAGATAACGGAATCCGATATAATAAGCGACTGCTAGATATTTTCTTGTTCTACGTGGAAAAGAGCCTCGTAGATTGCATAACGTTCACCTGTGTGGTTACTGGAGAACTTACTTAGTCGGAACATTTGCGTGGTATTATTGCATATGAAGGCTGCCCCTGTACCCTCGTTTGTTTTTGATGCGTCTGTCTAGATGTGTATGGCTTGCGGAAAATTGTTTAGGATGTTTTTGAGATGAGCTTTGATAATAATTCCAAACTTGGTTATTGTTTATGACCACTTCAAACTGCATTTTGAAGTCGTACCTAACTGAATCCAAGTAACATGTGTTTATAAAAGCCGGCACAGAACTACAAGTATTTAAGGTTATATTAGGTATCAGTCACGTGTTCTGACACAACTCTTCTTGTCGCACAATCACACAGCAGGACTAAGAAATACACCCTTACCTCCGTATGATAAATCATACGATAGACACTAATAGGTTAAAGGATGTCAAACTAACCTATCTCTTATTGAGGGAATATGCTACGTAAACGAGCTGGGTGATGTCACAGCCAATGACGAGCAGCGAGCAGAGCGGACTTACCTTAAATATCAAAAAGGCCAAATTTATGACCATTACAAAATCAGTTTAGCAACAGGAAAACCCATGGATCAACGGAGAACTAGTAGAGAAAGTTAGTAAGTACAACTGTCAATGAACGTAATGAGTATACTGAAGAAATTAAATCAAGAATTCGACAAGCCAGAACCATATTTAATAGAATGAGAAATGTGTCATGCAGTAGAGATCTTAACTTACAACTTAGAGTCAAAAATAATCCTGGACGTTAAAGAAAAATATAAGTTATCGACTGGAAGCATTTAAGATGTGGTCACATAGAAGGATCTTAAGAATAAGTTGGGTAGACATGGTAACAAATGAGGAGGTACTGGGAAGAATAAGAAAGGAAATATTGAACACAATTAAAATAAGTAAGCTGCAATATCTGGGCCATGTGATGAGGGAAGAGAAATATGTATTGTTGCAAAATATTTTGCAGGGAAACATACAGTGAACAAGAAGCAGAGGAAGAAGACGCATTTCCTGGGTAAATAATCTGAGAAAATGGTACAACTGTAGTTCCATTGAGTTGTTTAAAACTGCAGCATCAAAAGTGAGAATAGCTATAATGATAGCCAACCCTCTAAGAGGAGATGGCACTTAAAGAAGAAGTCGACTAAGAAGTTTCACTTAAAAAGCAATAAAAATAATAGTTTATTTTCTTTATTTCATAATATTTTCTAGGCCAGGTACGCATAACAGGTACCTTGCTATGTGGTCATTTCTTTAAAAGAGTTTCGGAAGATATTAAGCACATAAAAATGTCAGCCACCTGCGGCTTCCTACAAGCTTTGTTTATAAATTCATAAGGTACACGTGTGCAAATCAGGTATGGAATGTAGTTTATTGCATTTCATTTAAAAATTTTAACGGTAACAAATTATGTAGGAAAGCAGGATTGCGTAAGCATGATGTTTTTATTTCAAGACGAAAGTGAAAACTAAAAGAAATCTTCAAAACAAAATACTTTTAATGTAAACAAAATAAGCTTGCAAATTGTTTTAATAATTTCCACTGCTATTTTAAACATACGAATAACAGAAAGTCCATTTATAGAATCAGCATGTTTATACAGAGAACTAATATAGCAATGTAAATTCAACAGCAATTGCATTGCCAATTCCACCTGTATATAAGAAGGAACGGTAAAAATTAACTGTGTTGAATACATTATTGAGATGAAAAATAATAACCCTTTTGTGAAAACATTACGCACGATTAATTTATAAATATGAGGAGAAATGTGTATGCCAGATTAAGCTGCTGTTTAGGAATATTTGAACCCCTAATTCCTTTGATTTGCTTTTTAAAATAGATTTAGGAATAAAAGACACAATTTAAACATCTCTATTTCTTTAGCGCCACTTCCAGTGCCGATTAAAACCGAATTGGGAACCAGTAACGTAACCTAAATATTTTGTAACGGGTACCAAATATTTTTATATCAGAAAATGTATTGAAATTGAAAGTAAATATAAAAAATTATGAATGAATACTTTTAATATAATTAAGGGTTGCTCTGACAATACATTAAAAATATTGTTACTAAATTTATAAAATTTAAAATTTTACAAATTCTAGTTTTATTTAATAATTTAAAAACTATCGATTTATATTATCATGATATTGTGTGGGTTAAGTACAAATATATTTACAATGTAAAATTATAATTACCTACTCCATTAGAGATCTTGAAGCAATCGTCGAGTGGGGAACCAACAATTCCTCAAATCATTCCGCTACAATGTCCGGAAATATCCTTGAATCAAGTCCCTTTATCTCGATTTTGAGAGTCACGGTGTCTAATGATATGTCTTGGCATGACAATATTGCTAACATCGCAAAGACAGCAAGCCAGAGGCTAGGTTTTCTGTGGAAAGCTAGAAAGTTTTTTACTCCCGATAAACTGTTGACGACGTGTAAGGCTAAACTTGACCTCTACTGGAGTATTGCTTACACATTTGTGGTTCAGCACCAAAGCATTATCTTCTTCTTCTAGATTCCATTCAGAAAAGGGCAATTCGGTTAATAAACAGCTCAACTCTTACAGATACCCTTCACACAATAGAACATAGAAGAAGAGTTGCAAACCAGACATTACTTTACAGATATTTCCATGGCAGATGCTCCAGAGAAATAAAAACTCTTATACCACCATTGGCCACATTCGGCCGAAGAACTCGGAACGCTGATCAGTCTCACCCATTTAGTCTTAAGATTAACACATCAAGGACCAATCTCCATTAAGAATTCTTTTTTTACTGGGCTGCTACGAAATGGAACAAGCTTCCAAAATCAGTTTTTCCAAAAAAAAAAAAATATTTTTTAAATCATTTTTATTTCTTTTTCTGGTTTTTGAAATTTGGTTGTTTTTATATTAAAACAGTAAATGAAATATTTATTTAAAAACAACCTTTTTAATACTTTTGTCTGTTTTGAAATTCAAAAATACTAAAATACTTTTGGTACTTCACTAGTAAAGCACTTGTCAGTGCTGAAATTAGGTACTTTTTGGAATAAAAAAAAGGTCAATTATTAATCTAGTTCTATTTAATGCATTTTATCGATGTCTGCTTTTGACGTAGCAAAATATTTTTCATCAGTCTCTTCTTTGACTGAAATAATTAAGTTCGCAAGTTTTAATTATCTGGGTTTATATTCTCATCATTCATCTGTTTGAATGAATTTAAGATTGCTGACTACCCCCAAAACTTCCGTCCCATAATTTTTAGGCGACTATCCTTTAAAAAAATTGTTTATTATTAATTATTAAATACAATATATACATGTATTTTACAAACTTATCTATTGCATAAATGAATTTTGCTTTAAAATGTGAAACATTTGTGGTACAACAAACATTTTGGTGTTTAAAATGATTTTAATTTTCACAATAATTTAATTTATAGGTCATTTATAAAAATTTTAAGTGTATTAAAACGTTTTTATTAACAAAAGAAGGAAATTTTAATGTACACATCTTGTCGAATATCAACATTTTTTTACACTACAGTCTACATATTAATCAAATTATTGTTTCTTCTGGTCCGGTTTGTTGGTTTTGCGAGCAACTATGGTATGTCCTTGAGTTAAAGAGTCTGATGCAGTTCCTAAATCACTGGAAGAAACGACTTGGGAACTAGATAAACCATTTAACCCAGATGATTCAAATCCTGAAATTCCCCCTATTTGGGAAGTAGATAAACCATTTAACCCAGATGATTCAAAACCTGAAAGTCCCCCTACTTGTCCATAATTTAGCCCCTTACCGTAAGATGAGTAATCTGATAGGTATTCTTGCGGCGAAGTTCCTAAATCACTGGAAGAAATGATTTGGGAACCAGATAAACCATTTAACCCAGATGATTCAAATCCTGAAAGTCCCCCTATTTGGGAAGTAGATAAACCATTTAACCCAGATGATTCAAATCCTGAAAGTCCCCCTACTTGTCCATAAACCAGCCCCTTACCGTAAGATGGGTAATCTGATAGGTATTCCTGCGAACCAGATAAGTATCCACTACCCGATGATTCGAATCCAGACAAACCTACTCCAGAAGAAATTAAATCTGACTGTCCACTAGATACAACAGCTGATGATGAGGTAGATACAATGGGAGCAGAGATTCTTTTCTGGACTAACACAACAGGTTGTTTTACAGTTTGAACGGCGTGATGTACATTGACAATTTCCGGTACTTTTACAACAACGGGATGTGGAACTTTTACAGCGACTTTACGTTGAACAGGGACTGGATAAGGTTGTGCTACAGGTACTTTAACGACTTGAGGTACTTTGACATAAACAGGTTTTTCTACGGGTATTTGAACGGTTCTTGTAACGTGCACTGGGTATGGTTTCTCTACGGGGTATGGTACTTTAACCTTAACTGGATAAGGTACTGCATGTGGTACCTGTACGGGGTAAGGCTTTTCTACTGGTACTGGTACGCTAACTTTTACTTGTACAGGTACAGGTTTGGAAACAGGGACTGGATATGGTTTTGGTACTTGGATATATTTAGTCACTGGGTAAGGTTTTGGTACTGATACGGGTACTTGAACTTTGTTTACAATGTTATGTACAGTATGACGAGCAACTTCTTCACTAGAGACAACTTTAGCAGGACCGTAAGATTCGTATTGGTTGTAGGTAGAGTATGATTGCGGCAATATGGCTCCTGAGGAAACTAGACCTGAACCTGATGAAAAGCCTGTAGATGATCCGTATGATCCCTCAGGCAAAACTCCTGAGGAGAATCCGCCCGAAACAGCACCAGTAGAAAATCCTTCAGAAACTCCTTCGGAGACTAATCCAGAAGAAAATCCACCAATTCCATAACCTGAAGAAAGTCCACCAGTTCCATAACCTGAATAAAGTCCACTAGAACCATAATCTAAAGATTGTCCTCCAGATAAATATCCACCGGATAATCCAGATAATCCACCGGATATGTAGCTTGTAGGAAGTGAGGAAGATGAATAATAACTCTGTGGTCCTAAATTGTAACTGTACTGGTAACTTTTACCCACTGGGCTGTTGTAAGTGGAGTATTGGCTTAAAGGTACACCGATGCCACTTTGTTGGTAGAACTGTCCTCCAAGATGACGTTTGACCAAATCTGTGTTTTTTGTTAATTTAGTTGAAGATTTAGCTGGAGGTTGTGGTGTTGGTGGTTGTGTTGGACTTGTGGCAGCAGCCAAAGCCAAAAAGCAAAGTACCTTTAAAAAATATGCAATAAGAATCACTGTTGTAGATATAAATTTGATGAATTTAAATTAATAATTAAAACATATCTGAACCAGATAATTTAAAAATTTATATTTTAATTGATTTACACAGTAAAAATAACATGTTTTAACGTATTTTAATCAATAAATATTTAATATGTTTTAAATGATTTCACTTATTTTATTTAACAATAAAGTTTTGGTAAGTCGCAAAAATGTATTACTAAAGAAGTTTTTAAATATAATGGTCGTTATATCTGCATAGTATTTTTTTGGTTTTTACAATAAATAATTTTCATTTTTAAAATAGTATCATTAAAAGAAAATTGGTTAATTTTGTGACTGTATAGTATTATAATTCTCCAAGATCTTTGGGATAGGCAAGTTAAGAAAAATATTTCTCATTTTGGAAATAAGAATGATAGAAATATTGTTTACGGTATATTCTTGGAACTAACAAAAGCTTTTAATTGTGTACAGCATCAGATTCTCTTAAAGAAACTAGAATGCGTTGGAGTAAGAGGGATTATCTGAGTGAAAGAACTCAAAGAGTGAAATGGTTCCACAGCTTATATTTTGAAGCATAAAAAAATCAGTCTGGGTGTTTAGCAAGGAAGCGTACTGTGACCACTATTATTCATTATTTATAACAATGACAATAACTGTTATCGAAATGATTCGTCGACATTTCTTACAAAATATGCGGACGGCACTAATTTTCTGATTACAGATAAAAACTATACCAATCTAATTTAAAAAATAGTTTCAAGAAAATTTATTATTGTTAAATGGTTGGAAAACTAATTGTCTGCTATTCAGGCACAGCAAAAATAAAAATGTCTATGCTAGTAAAGTTTGTATAGACAACATTGATACTTAATTTGATGAAAAGTAAAATTTTTAGGTGTCACAATAGATCACCAGTTAACTTAGGTGGACCATGTACAAGGGCTATGTGAATAATTAAGCAAAAACACTTTAAAAAGTAGTAAAGACTTGTACTTGTCTTATAGCCTATTATGGACACTTCTATTTGGTGATGTCCTTTGGCATTTTTTTCTGTATAGGTACTACTATGGAAGATATTTTATAGGAAATCTAAAAGTTGGTAAATTATGCAGAATACATTTTAGAAAAAACAATTTGTTAATAGTTGCTGGCATTCTTGCTTACGAAAGTTATTTATAAAAATAAACATTTCATTAATAATTCTACCACCACTTTAATACCAGTCATAAAACTAAATTACTTGAGAGAGGTTGTTTTTATAAATGTTTAAAAATTTTTAATCTGTTGCCAAGAAGCACGAAAAGTATTAAACCTTTAAAAATATTTCAACCCACTACAGAAGCATCTTATTGGCGCAGCAACTTACACTGCATGTGACATCACAAAATATATATTCAAATAGCTTTATCTATAATGAGTAACATAATTATACAGTTGTTCTTATTTTTATAAAAAATTAAATTTTTTAAATCTGTGATAAAACAAATTATATAAATAATTTTACAATATTTTTTTTTATTTTTATAGCAATAAAATAAAATCAATTTAAAATAAAATACTGATGACATTTCATTAACCACCAATTATAATTTATTTAAAAATGACATGATATTGTAATAGTCAGTTCTCTTATAAATAAAATAATATTCTTTGGACACGCAGTATGTGGTTTGCAAGGATAATTTTATTTTTATTTTTAGATGAAATAAAAAAAAATTGTTAAAATACGTTAAATTCTAATTTTAGTTAATTTATTAATATTAATATTATTTTCATAAATATATGAAATTCAAAAAACCCACTCACCAAAAATGCCTTCATCTTCTAGCAAGTTACTCTTAGGCACTTTAATACGAGTGATACTGAATTCCATCAAATTCACCTTTTTATATCATATTATTTCTAACAGCTAAATTGACGAAGGACATTTTCAACCTGTTTGTAGATTTCAGATTCATATTCCTTCCTGATGCATCATAAATTTAATTTAGTTATACCGGATTGAATGAAGAGACGATTTTTAATATTGTTGTTAACAAAACTAGTTTGTGATTTATTCCTAAAAGTTATCGTAAAATATTTCAATTTTTAAACTTCTGAACTTTTTTTTTATTTACTGTTTATTGATAAAATCAAGTTAATTTTTGGTAAATCTCTGCATATATATTTTTTTCTTTGTGATTTTTACCCACGTATTGGGCTTTCAAATTATATATTAAAATTTTTTTCTGTTCCTTTGCATAGAGTTAAAGCTCGGTGGTTTATTTTTATTTTCAATAAAAAAATCTGTAAATTTTTTTTAGTTATTGGACTTATTTTGACTTTAAAAGTTAAACCAACAATGAATTTGCCAAAGTTTTAAGGTTTATGAAATGAGTGCTTTTCTTAATTCTTTTAAGCAGTTTTTGTAAAATTGTATTCGACACCGGCGCCTTCACCGAATTAAATTTTTTTGTGAAAGTTAAAAATAATAAATAAACATTTCTTTACAAACATATTAGATGGAGTAATAATTTCAAAATGAATAAAAATTAAATACTTGTTCGAATTTTTTATAGTTTTTGAAGGAAAAATTGTTTTAGTATGTACTAAAAGTGAAACACTAAAAACGTGGTTTCTCAACAGATTCTGTAGGTGAGGAAAATCGCTCTTCACGAAATTGTTTTATGACGTTCAAAGTAAATCGGATAAATTTTTTAAAAAAACTTTTAAAAAAACTTATTAAGTGTAATGTAACTAACATTAACTAAATTATAAGTTATATACACGAAACAGTTTACCCAAATTAATAATGAATTAATGAATTAAATGTTTAAAATGGTGTCCATCGACTTGTAGCGCAGCTGTCGAATGTTTTAAAGCATATCAGGAGTTATTAGACTGCATTCATGTACTATTCGTCGTCATAGTTTTTCCAACGAAGCGGGTTCGGTCGTATTAAAATAACTCCGCAAAAAGAAAACCAGGGGCTTAAAATCGGGGGAACTTGCAGGCCATTCAATGAAGTCTCTTCTTTAAATCCATTGCCTAGGAAATCATTTATTAAGATATTGCCTTACAGCTCAACTACAGGGTTTTTTAAAAAAATGTGACCTCGTTTCTAGGATAGGTGGAAACTAAAAAAAAAATATGGTTTGTTTAGTAAAAAATTTTCGTAACGCAATCTGTGTTCAAGATAAAGGTCGTTGAAGAAAAAAACTACTGGAAACATTGTAATGAAATTTTATACGAATATGTTTTAGAAGCTGCTACATCCCATGAATTTATTTTTATGTCTGACTCTCATAGAGGTCGCTAGTTACACGGTTCGTATCAAGTAGTATTGAACATCAATTTTTTAAGGTTAAATTTATTAATCAAAATTTTAAGTGAACTTAAACATTATTCAATGTGTATACATTTTTTTTTCTTCAACGCCATTTATCTTGAATACGGATGGCGTTACAAAATTCTTTTACTGAGCAAACTCTAATTATTTTTCAGTTTTTTACCTATCCTAGAGACGGGGTCCCTTTTTTTTAAACACCCTGTATAATGCGGAGGTGGCCATCTTCTGAGTATCTATTATCATTTTAGATTATATCTGTGAAAGCGGGATCAAAAGTGTCCCCTAATAATTTAAATTTTGTGACAAAACGATTGCCATAAAATACTGCCCACACGTTTAATTTAAGAGGAGGCTAGGTATGTTTCGCAGAATACTCTAGGATTTTCGTCAGCCGAGTAGCGGCAATTGTTTTAATTTACAGTATGATTTAGAAAGAAGGAACATTTATCCGAAAAACAAATATCGAATAAAAAGTTTGCATTAGTGTTTATTTTGTCAGTCATAATCTTACTATAGTCACCTGTCTGGATCATCTTCATTTTTTTACTATAACAAAATGTATCTTTTAGGGATAAAATTTTTGAAGTTTCAAAACCCAACGAACCGTAATGCGCGAAAAACCAGAATCTTCGGCCACTTTTCTTATACTTATTGCAAGATCTAAATTAATATGACCTAAAATTGCTACTTCTGTCGCTTCAGTCCTAACACGATTTTCATAGTTTTTTGTTTTATTAGCTACTGACCCTGTTTAACGAAATTTTCTGTTTAATCCGTAACTGGACAGGTGAAATTTTATAGCATAAACGAACATGTGTCGTCTCTCAGACTACCAAAATGAAAGGTATAAAATAAAAAGACTCTTTTTCATTGCAAATATTTTTTTTTGTTTCATTTATAAGGGATAAAAATAAATAAAACGAAAATTTATTAACTAATATATTGAATAAAAAAAACAAAAAATCTTAAATGTGTTGATAAAAGTCTAAAAAAATGGACGGGTCTGAAAAAATATTACGCAAAAATAGCAAAAACTCATTTAGGAAAAAAAATCATAAAAAAGTATAAATTAAGGCCTAAGAAGTACAATTCAGCTGAAAAAGGGCAATCTTTCTTTGAACCATGACATACAGCAATCAGCAATTCTGACCATCATGGAGGCAGGAAATACATGTCTGTCTAGAACATTGGAGGCAAATTGGCTTTTTACAATGGACACAAAGATACTGTGCCATTCTACGCTTCGCCGATGGACAAATAGAGCATATCTTACGCTTCTGGAGGGTATGTGCTTCATTGAAAACCAGAAAATGTTGTCCTGGTTCTCCAAGAATCCTGCTTATAGTAAACCGTACATAAACTTGACCAATCAGGTAAGGATTAGAAAGCGGGATATGCTTGGAAAGAATCGCGTTACCGAAATAATTACCTAATGCATATGAGTGATAAAGTTGCTTGTCTTCATGAAGCTGATTAAATAAATTCGCTGTTCCTCTTGCACAATTTTCCGTTTTCCGTTTGAAAATAATCTTAACTCGTTCTGCAATTAAATATACAATTTTAAAAGTATTCAAAAAATACCTCTTATTATCAAATTACAAATTTTTTGCAAAATTTGTTTGAATTAACTTTTGATGTGACAGAAAAATTGACACAATTAATTAAGACTTTGTTTGCAAAGGATTCATGAATTCAGGATTACATTCCTGAATACTTTATCTAAATACCTTTCTAATGATGAACCACACATGGTACATTTCCCATTTTAATTTATGGGGTTGGGGAAGTGAAAGGGAGGGGGTCAACAAATGACTGATATCTGTATTGTAAAAATGTGTCCTTGTAACAAAAATCAACGTGTATGCCAAAAACGTAATTTCGGGCAGGGACCTGCACAGACACGCTGTGGTGGGTTTTTAGTGGGTATTAGAATACTGAGTCCCACACAACCTTCGGAGATTAAAAAGGCGTGCGTAAACGCATTTTCCCACCTCAAAAAAAAACAAAAAAAAATGTACTAAATTTATACCACTGGCGTACTTAACTCAAAAATGCAGAAAAAGAGTGAGTGTCCCTCTTTAATGAAATATCGACGGGTCTAAGCGTTTTTCCCAAATGTTGACCAGGTTCCTGCAAATGGCTCTGTTTCGTGTTCGGTTGGTTTTATTTGAAACTTAATTGTGCTAAGTTTAAAAAGAAATTAATTCTAATCAACCTTTTAGTTATAGTGATAATATAATATTATATCATTTATTCGTTAACTGAGTTTAGAAATCCAATTTGAATATTTTTTGTTTTCTGAGTGCACTTTTACACTGTACGGATTATGATAATCTTTAAAATTATCGCTACTGGTCCACAAAAAATCCTTAATGGATGAGAGAAGTATAGATATACTAAACACCCCAAAACCTGATCTAGCAAACCCACAAGTTCCAGCGAATATGGTTCCAGAAAGATAAAGCACCGCTGCATTATTTATCGGTTGATAGGGAGACAGGGATCGAAAGTCTGACCAGGACGATTACTTGATCTTTCTAAGGGGATATCTGAAAAGTGTGGTTTACATAACTAAACCATTAGATTTATCTGACTGAAGAAGAAAAATAACGCTAGTAATTACGTTGATCACTACACAGACCTTAAAAAATGTTAAAAAACAGTTTTTTTAGGATATTTTCAAAACATTTAAAGCGAGCATTTTAAATATCTTTTACAATAAAATTTATATATTATGTTTTTTTTATACTACAAAGAGTTTTTAATGTGTTCTAGCCAATATCGTCAATCGGGTGATTTTAATTTTTTGTTTGCAATTTTTACAATAAATTTTAAAACAATTACATTTTTAAAAATCTAACTAGGCCAGAAAAAGAAAATGTTTAAATGATATCAGATCTGGCTGGATCTCTTACAACAAAATTAAAACTATTTTCACTGACCATACTACTTTCATAAGACACCACACGCTATTTGATAAATATATTTTTTTTTATTAATTTTGATCAAGGTTTTTTGCAAAAATAATAATTCGCGTATAAATTTTTGATGTATAAATATTATCTTAGAAAAGGTTCAATAAATTTACAATTGTTTATAAACTTTTGAATTAATGATACCTATAAAAAATGGTTGTTAACATAAAATAATAATTAAAATAAATAAATCTATTGATACTCATCGAAATTATAGGCTTGCCTTGTTTTTGCTCAGATTTTTAATTTGAATAAAAAAAAGTTTTTTAATTCATTAAGAACCGCAGTTTTTTTTTTTGAAAATTGTTAATTCGAAAATTATTAATTGCAGAAAATTTAGATTTTTCTTCCTAAAAATCTCTAAAAATTATATGCACCATGTCTCCGATACGTTGTTTTCGAGTTATTTAATAATAAATGTGCTGTGCGAGCAGTCGAATTACTTTCTCTATCCCTCTCTCTACAGGCAGTAAGTGTTGAGAAAGAGAGATAGCGACTAACGCATTCTTGTTACGCACAGTTTTTGCTGGCTAGCTTTGGTAGCTTTTATTCAATTTGTATTCGGATATTATTTTCAAGAAAGTATTGGATACCGACATTGTTATTAAGATCAATGGAGTTCCTATAAACAACTTGAAACGGTTATTATGGCGGAAAGCACAGAGGAGTTTTAACAACTTCTAAGCAGCGTGACGGACGCCAGCAGGGAAATGGGACTTAACATATATGCAAAGAATACCAAATTCACGGTAATCAGCCGTACACAACATGCTTATGCCCATCTGGTGCTAATAGAAAACAAATAGAGAGAGTCAGAAAATTCAAATACCTAGGATCTCTTATAACAGATATTCTAGATCCTAAAGTAGAAATTAAAAGTCGGATTGAGATAGCACGCTCTACATTATGTGCGATGAAGCCACTATTTTGTAAAAGTGGCTTAAGTATGACTCTCTGACAACGAATGATTAAATGTTATATTTGGCCTAAAGACCAATACGTTGAATCGCCTGGAAGCCCGCGCACTGCGACGAATTCTAAATATTCCCTGGACTGCAAGAATGACCATTGACGAGGCTTTAGGAAGTATAACTTAAGAAGGTGGCGTATCTGGGGCACCTCATGCGTGGCGAAAAATACTCCCTTCTTAGAATTATAATGGAACGCAAGATAGATGGCCGACGAGGAGTGGGAAGAAAGCATACGTCCTGGCTGCGTAACATCCGAGACTGGACTGGTGTCCGAGCTGCAGGAGAACTCTTTAAACTGGCCGAGGATAAAGATGCGTTTCCCTAAGTGATTGCTAACGTCAGATAGCTGATAGGGCACTCGAAGAAGCTTTGGTCTCCGCAACGTGCAATAAGCAACTTCGTTCCAATAATGCATCTGCATCGATGGAGACAGCCAACTGTTCCGTCTGACGAGATTACGAGTCTATTATGCTTAAAAAGGCCATAACTGTGTTTTTACCACGTTTTGAAAAGTTAAATTTTAAACATTTTTTAGGAAAATCCAATTACCCACTAAAGAACAATAAAAAGCAATATTGAAATTAAAAAATACAAATTTATTGGAAAAAGCTGTAAAATTACATATACCTTTCGTCGAATATCAACAATATCTACAAATATTTAACATTATTTAATGTTTCTTAGTAGCAGAACGGGAGAAAATGTTGTGGTCAGAATAGCTTCCATAGGTGTAGCTGTCGTGACCTTGGGTAAGTGGACATGGTGGTTGCGATTGTACTAGTTCAGTATCTTTGAAACCATATTCGGGCCAGTTGACTTGTTGGTAGTAAGGTTGCTGCACATTGATCTGCTCAGGTACTCTAAAGACAACGGGTTCCGGAACGGATACAGATACTTTACGTTGAATTGGCACCGGGTAGGGTTGAGCGACTGGAACTTTTACTACTTCAGGCACCCTAACGTAAACCGGTTTCTCTACTTTTATCGGTACAGTCTTGGTAATAGTCACGGGGTACGGTTTTTCAACGGCGTACGGTATCTTCACTTTGACTGGGTATGGAACATGCTGCGGTACTTCTACTGCATAAGGTTTATCTACTGGGTATGGTACGTTTACTCTTAGCCCAACTGGTACCGCTTTTTCGACGGCTACCGGATAGAGTTGAGGTACTTTTACGGTTTTGGTGACTGGAAACGCGATAGGCTGTGGAACCGCTACCGGCACTTTGTTGACTACATTGTGAACGGTGTGTTGATTTACTTCTTGGGATATAATTGGATTGGCGAATAATCCATTGGAGTAAGTCGTTATTGGATTGTAGTAGGAGCTGTAGTAATCCTGAGGCACAGAGTTGTAGGAGAGGTAATTGTCGAAGAGATCGCGTTTCGATTTTCCAGGCGAAGGGACTGCAGTTACGGCCAAAACGGCGCAAGATAAAATCTTAAATGAAAAAAATGCATTTTTAATAAAAGTTTATTTACGAATAAACAAAATTTAATTACGAAACAATATAATTGAAATAATATATTCCTTTTTATCGTACTAGCTATGGTTAGAATGAATCCATACGTAAAATTTAAGATTAACAAATAGAAATTATGTGCATTAATTTTTTTTTGTTTTATCCCTGGGACTATTTAAAAGGAGTGTTATAAAATTACTAAAATACTATACTAAACTACTAAAATACTTTTAGCTTGTATGTATATATTTTACTTAACTTAATGTTTTGTAATAAAATGGAAAAACCATTATTAAATAAATCATACAAAAGTTAATAATACAATTTTGGTCTTTTATACATATTAATGACTTTAAAGATGTGTAAATTATACCGGTAACTTTAGCAGGTAGAGTATTTATTTTAGTAAATATTTAAACTTAAAAGAGACCCATTTTTTTATTTTGTATTAAAAAAAATGAAAAAAAAATGTATTGACAATTGTAAATTTTCAACAAAAACTAACGTCACTAAGGATATAAATTTTAATAAATACTAATTAAAATTAGAGATCAAACGGTTTTTTATATTAATAAATTAAAATTTGGACGGTCAAATTCTCATAAATAACCATAAACATCTTCGTTGGGTGTTGGTAATATCTACAATTAGATTTTGGAATTACTAGCTTTTTAATTTTTTTATAAGTTTTTATTGAGTGGCTAAGCGTTTTGAAGTTGAATACAAAATTTCTATTTTAAACAAAGTCAAATACACGAGAAAATAACACAAAATAATTTAGCAACATGATTACCCAGGTAATATGTTATTAATTTAAAATTTACAAAAAAAATGTAGTCTTTTAAAAACTAATAATTTTAAAATTATGTACCTCGAATAATTAGTTTTTGTTTTAGTTTTTATATTCATCTTCACGCTAATAACTTGTACCTATATTATGCCAAATAATGTATTACTCAATTTTTTAAATAATATTTTTTTTAATTAAAATAATTATTTAGAACCAATTAAGAATTTTTATAAATTTTAAATTCAATAAACATCTAAATAAGAAATCGGTACATATTACAAAGCGAACTAAGAAAGTTTTGCAACCACGTGGCGCAGGAGTCTAAGTGTTGGTGCATGTTGAGACGTGTTATACGAGTACTTACACACTATCCGCCAAGCCGGTAGCCTCAATTGTTTATCAGCAGTGATAGTTTAAAGTTCATGGTATCTTGGTCACGAAATGATATTCGGGTGGTATTGCGGTATAACTTCGCTCGTGGTTTAAGCATAGACCAGTGCTTAGAAAAAATTATTCTTGCACTAGGTAATGATTGTCGACATCATACAACTATATTTAGGTGGTGCGGAAAATTACAAAGAGGTAATTTCAGTCTGGAGGACGCTGAGAGGGAGGCTACCAACGTACGATACAGAGGAAAACGTTACTGCTGTTGGGAAAATGTTTAACGATGACTTACTACCAGATTGAGGAAACTTTAGACCCAAATGCATCAGCAATTCGTTCGATTCTGAAGGATCATTTGCACGTTGCTAAAGTTTGTTCTCTTTGGGTGCCGCATAGTCCGACTGAAGACCAGATGACACGACGCGTGAAATGGTGCCGGAAGACTCTGAACATGTTTGATAAGGGACGATATCGGTATGTGAACAACATCGTGACTGCTAATGTTACTTGGTTGTACTAATATGATGTGCCGACAAGTGGAGCGTGTCATGTTGAACACATAAAGGACAATCACAGCTAAGTGGTACACTGAACTGTGTCTTCCTTAAGTCATCGACTCTCTGAAGAACTTCCGACCAAATTCAAGAATGGAGACCTTGTTCTTTCATCATGACAAAGCTCCAGCTCACCGCGCAAAAGCCTGTACCGAATTGTTGACCATTACAGGACTGAAACTACTTGAGCACACTTCTTACTGTCCAAACCTTGCATCCTGTGACTTTGCACTGTTTCCACTTGTAAAAATAAAGCTAAAAGGGAGACAGTTCTCCAATAATTAGGTCATGTTGAAGGCTTTGGACAACGAGAGCGCCTTACTTCCTGACGAGACGTAAAAATTGTGGTTTAAAGATTGAGATAGTAGAGATGTTTTGTCTGTGGTGGAAATTATTTTGAAAAAATAAAATAAATAGAGCTGCATAGCAAAACTTTTCTTGTTTTAAAATTAGTAATTATTATTTATCGCACTTACCAAGAATGCCTTCATGTTTGATGTTGGGTCTTCTAATTGTATCAGAAAGACTCTTTGAATTGAATGATAATGATTTTAACAAACGCAACCTATATATATGATTTTTTTTATCGATGGACCTATAAAAAGAATTTTTTCAACCAGTTTTAAAATTAAATATAATTTAATTCGGGATTAATATTCTCAAACCTAATTAATTACTTAACTTAATTTAATTTTGATACATTTGTTTTTTTTGACATTAAATAAAAACAAGTTTGTGATATATGGCGTTGTCGAAAAGTCCAAGTTCTTCTTTAATAAAAAATGTTGAACATTTTACGATTTTAACCAACATATTCTTTTGGCAAATTAAGTTTATTATTCTTGTAAATAAAAACAAATCAAATATTATGATGGTAAAGAAGAGTGGTCAACTTGTTCTTTATATATTTGTTTGTAAAAATGCATATTATCTACAATGGTGTGATAGGTTTTTTTTTATTCTGTTAATACACTAGGTACATAAAGTAACGTAACTTCCTAATATTTGGATTTCTGTTGGGTTTACAAAAAAATTTGAATTAAAGTTTTTTCAAATAATTCAGTTCATCTGCATAAATCAATTAAAAGTATACAGGGTTCACCGTAACTCTAAAATAAGTTATTGACATAATTTTTTAAATAGTACACCCTGTTTATATTTTCAGTTTTTTATAATCTATTAAATTATAAATACAACCGTTAAGACCGCATTATTCTAACCTTATTTATTCTACAGTTATTGAGAAAAATAATTTACGGGATTGTTTTTATCATCAGTAGTAATATCCCTAGTACAATGATAATAGAGCCGAAGGCTTCGGGCTGTTACCAAGCAACGAGCTTGAGAAATTTGTCATAAAATTATGAGGCATTTGTCAATGCCCGAGGGATATTCGGCGGAAAATTTTTTGACAAAAAAATTTATGTCAAAAAATTTATAACTCAACACAACGAAACATTTATTTATTTATTAAAAGTACAGTCAGTGAAAGTACAATAATTAAAATTTAACTTAACATTAGATTCGTTGCCGTTCCATACTATAGAAGATCTATTAATACGCATAATATTTCTGATCTTGTTGTGGTGTTCTTGATCGAGATTTAAGTATGGTTTCATAGATTTTTGATTGCTATGACCAGTTATTTTTAGCAATTGTTGTAAAAAATATTTCCATTTACCTAACTTTTACTATACTTAACTTAACATGTAAAAATGAACTGTGCTCTGCTTTTTACACTTTCACTTCACTAACTCAAATGGTTTGGTCCTTTTAAGTCTTCTTTCTATTACTGTGTTGTCTAGCAGCTGGATTGCTTCGAAGTTCACATATTGATAAAGCCTTTCTTCGTGACTTTTGGCTAAATTGATAATAGTTTGTTTAATAGTTTCCATCTTCAGGTCCCTGTGAATTTTATTTTATATTTTAAATATACCAAGGGGCATCAGCAATGTTCCTTAATACTTTATTTTGAAATCGTTATATTATATTTAGATTTGTCTGATTGGTACACCCCATAGTTGTATACCATGAGTCCATACTAATATTTGCTTTTATAGCAAAAGCTTTTTACGTAGTGTAAAAGTGGAGTTTCTCCCTATTAGCCAATACATTTTCCTATATCTTAAACCAAGTTTTCTTTTTTTTTAACATGAGCTTTCCAGCGGAGCTTTGCATCGAGCGTTATACCTAGGTATTTTGCTGTGTTTGAAAATGGTACTATGTTATTATTAATATTTACTGGTTTATATTAGCATACTTTATTGGTAAAGTTGACATATGTAGATTTCGCTTCATTTAATCTTATTTTCCATTTTTTAGTCCAGGTATTTATTCTGTAGTTTTTCAGTTGCTTCTTCACTATTTTACCTACTGCCAATATAGCTGTATGGTGTTTAAGAGGTACAGGACCGGACCCAATACACTTCCCTGTGGCACACCAGCTTTAATTGGTTTCAGTTCTGAAAATGCTTCCTTTTGCTTTATTCTGAAATATCTCTCAGCGATGTATGATTGCAAAATTTTAGAGTACTGTTTCGGTAAGTATGATCTTAGTTTATAGTTCAACCCTTCGTGCTATACCTTGTCAAATGCTTGTGCTACATCTAGGAACACTGTAGAGCATACCACTTTCTTTTTTAAAGATTTTTTTATTATGTCTGTTATTCTGTGAACTTGGTCTCATGTAGAGTGTTTATTTCTGAATCCAAGCTGATGGTTAGGTATTAATTTCTTAGCTTCTATAATGGGTTTTAACATTTTTAGTAAGAGTTTCTCAAACAATTTTGATATTACATGCAGTAGTGATATCGGTTTGTTGGACGTTACTTTATGAGGAGGTTTTTCTGGCTTGGCAATCGTGATGATTTCGGTCATTTTCCAAAATCTGGGGTCATATCTTAACCTAAAAGCAGCATTGATTAGGTGTGTTAATTTATCTATAGCTTTTCTTGGAAGCTGTTTTAATATTTTTTCAGTTATTAGGTTAAAGCCTGGAGCCTTTTTTGGGGTTAATATTTTCTTTTATCTCAGTAAAAACTTCTTTAGGTGACGTAGGCTTGATTACTTTTTCTTGGAATGTTTCTTCCCAGTCTGGCTTTTCATCTTGATCTTCATTTGGTTTAAATATTTGTTCTAAATGATTTGTTTTAATTTGTTTCTTTAATTTGTTGGATATTTTTTATGTGTTGGGTAGCATTATTTAATCTAGTTTTATCTATAGGGTCTCTTGTTTGTTGCCACTTCCTTCTAACTTTTCTTTTTTCTGTGAAATAGTTGTCTAATATCTGTAGGATAGTTATTTCCAGCTACTCTAGGTTTTAATGTGGGAGTGTTTTTCCATGCCTAAGATTGTATATCATTAACAAATTTTTCAGCTTCCTGCTCAAGTTGCATTTCGTTATTTAATGGAACTAATTTTAAAACTTTAGACCAACTTCTTACATATAATAATAATAGAATACCTATACAATTTAATTATATGTGAAAACCTTAATATTGATTTATAATTTTAAATTTACTATTAGCCTAACCTAACCTAACACCAACAGTACCTGGTAAAGAACTTTAAAAATGCGGGGACGTATTTTCAGCCAATCTTTGGATTAGTCTGACGGAGGGAAGGGGGTTGTTAAAACTTAAGCCTAACTTTTTGCATTGTTCTACCTGTCCCTTTTTTACCTCTATCAACGATTAATTTAATATTTGTTAATATTACAATTATTTAATTCTTCAAACAAAAAAAAAGTACCTTAAGGGATGCTTTCCGCGCCCTATTTACATATTCTTGTTCGGGATAACAAACTTGACAACATACTAAAATTTCAAGAAAATCGGAGAGGTGTAAGCTCAACTGTATAATTACCAAAAGTTGATCAGAATTGATCCCTACATTTAAATTTGCAATTGTATCTATTTATGAATTTTTCAACTGAATTAATGCGTAGAAATTTTTTTAAAAAAGAACCTGATTTTTTATGCTAAAAAGATGTAATTGCAAATCTGCATCTAATTTTCAATTATGATCACTTTTTTTTTAAAACACTTTTTGATTTTATCGAAAATAAAGGTACTTTACTTTTAGGCAAAATTTATGTTTTTTGACTAACCCTGTACACGATTGCAAAAAAATTTATATTTAATGATTTAATTTTTGATTTTAGGCCATGCAGAACTTTTCATGAGCAAATTTTTTTTTAAAATTAACAATAAAAGAGGTTTTCCTATGATTCCAATTTAATTAGACACACTATATATATATATATATATATATATATATATATATATATATATATATATATATATATATATATATATATATAGCCCATATATTTATAAATAATTTAGGGTTCCGTATCCTGAAATGCTTAACAATTTTGCTTTTATAATTTATTCGTATGAATTTTAATGACAAAATAATATTAAATAGCTTCATTTCTTTTATAATCAAGA
This sequence comes from Agelastica alni, assembly GCA_950111635.1. NCBI lineage: Eukaryota > Metazoa > Arthropoda > Insecta > Coleoptera > Chrysomelidae > Agelastica > Agelastica alni. The sequence continues at coordinate 15,538,847 of OX467718.1, forward strand.
GTTTTAAATAAGAACGAGTTAATTAGTTTTTTTTTAAATTATTATTTTTTACACGGCTTGATGTATAATTAGTCATTTATTTTCATAAGTTAAAGTTTAAAGGTTTGTTGTTTATTTATCTATTTTTTTAAAAAGCTTTGGCATTTAAAAAAAAATATGAAAAGTTCGCAGTGAACGTAATCAAAATGTTTGTATTTAATATTAAATAACGTTCATTTGTTTAAAAAATATATATTCAAATGTATTCTACTTTATTCCATAAAAATGCAAAATTTGCAGTTGCTGTGACATACCGGATTTCGTCAAATTCCAAATTAATAGTTTACGAGATCAGATAAGTGGCTTAAGAAGTCATTATTAGTTTAATAGATGGCATAAATTTTTATAGTGTATTGCACGAATTAAAAATTAAACCAGTTTATTTAAAAAAAACTTTGATTGCGATCTGTAGATCATTTTCTAGATCCTATATCTCAAGACCCGACATTGACCTCAGTTATTTAAATCGATTATATAAAATTAATGATAAATTAATTCAAATGGATTTTTTATCGTTAAACATCTTATTACTATTAAAATGTATGTGTAATATGCAAAAATATGGAAAATTTTATAGTAAAGTTTAATCGTTTAAAAAAAACAAATTAATGTAGATCCTATTTTAAATAACTTTTTTGGTAAAATTAATATATTTTTAGCTTTATTTTTAATTAAATAAGTAATTTAAAAAAAAGTGATCAAAGTTATTAAAATTAGGATTTAAAATGTTTGCTTTGCTTTCGGTTTTGTACAGGAAAATAATTTAAATTTAAAACAACAGTTAATTTCCTTTACAAATCACCGCGTTTAATATTTTTTTGCAAAATTTAATTCGGAACAGCTTCATTATCAACGTCAATTGTTTAGAAGTCCATAACTTTCCAACTAAGCCTCATACAAAAAAAAATTGTGTGTTCCCTTTCATACCATCTAAAGTTACATTTAGGTTTAATAAAACCGAATTTCAGAACCGCGCATTCTTTTCGCTGTCTGCTTCACATGAAATGCCCCTACTATCAAACATTAAACAATATACCTATTGGACAGCTCAGTGTATGTATTTTTGCTAGTGCTTTTAAAAAAATTAACTAAGCTCATGATTTTATAACATTTACAGTTCTAATGCGGTTTAACTAAACAGTTAGTGAAATTTAATTTGAAATGTCTATTTATTTATTCTAATTATACGAATTAAGAAACACTTACATATCTCAAGTATGTGTAAAGTTGCAAGGTAAAATGTGAATGTATTATCTTTATTAATCATCGTTTTAAAGAGATGGAAGGAATACTTTGTAAGTTTATTTGAGAAAGAGGATACACAAGCATAGGCCCCTCTCGGAGACATAAGTGAAAGTAAAATTAGTACGACAGAGATTGTGGAAACGTTAAACAGTATAAAATTGGGTGCAGGGTGCGAATTTTATAATTCGTTTTGAATTATTTTAAAAAAAACTTTTATTTACTTTAACAAAATTATTACTTATAAATATAATATAAAAAAATATAACAACGAAGCTAACAATTCAGAAATAAAGTCAAGACTAACTAATTTTGATACATAATGCTTATTTTATAATAAAGTTAAACAAAGGAAAATACGAGTGTGACATTCTTATAGATAAGCAATTTCTGGAAGCTTCTCAATAGAACTGCTGAAATGCAAAAATGTTGATCTTGCTATTCTAATAGAAGTCAGCGGAAATTACGCATGTAACTTGCGATAGGATTACGGTTGAAATGCTGAAGGCTTGACAGAGCGTTGTAGCTAGTCTGCTTACCTCTTTTTTAACTTTTATTGGAGGAGTGGTAGCGTACCGCACGACTGGTGCAAGGCCGTTATCGTGCTGCTTTACAAAGGAAGAGGTTCGCAGCAGAACTGTAAAAACTACTGAGGCATTAGTTTACTCAGCATCGTCGACAAACTGTTTGCAAAGATATTGATAAAAAGAGTGACGAATAAAACTGATGAGATGATATGGGATGTGCAAGCAGGATTTAAAAGAGGAAGAAGATCAGTATGGATCAGGTCTTTTTATTACGATTCATAATCGAAAAATTCTTGGCCAAAAGTCAAAAGGTCTACCGCGCTTTCGTAGACTTGGATAAGGCCTATGACAGAGTGGTGAGGAATGAATTGTGGTCGACATTGTCTATGTATGGGGTGAGCAGTAGTTTAATAAGAGCACTGAAATTACTTTACGAGAATACCACTGCTTGCGTCAGGTTAAGCAGATCTTATATGAACTGGTTTAACATCGAAAAAGGTGTTAGACAGGGATGTGTGGCTTTACCATGGCTGTTTAACTTATACATAGACGATTGTTTAAAAAGTTTAAAAGAGAGTACGTATGGATTAAGAATCACTGATTTGATCGTCAGATGCTTCCTTTCAGGTAATCAGGTAATATTAGCGTCATCCGAAGAGGAGTTGCAGGCAACAGTGTTACATCTTCAAAAACATCTAGTGAAAGCGTCACTCTAGAGGTTTCATTTCAACAAAAGAGGGACAAACATTAAGGATATCCTATATAATTTTTTTATTATACAACTGCAATGGCCGACTTTAAAAGCAGGTTTTAAAGGTGGGTGAAAAAGTACTCTTTAAACTATATTTTTTAGTGGCAAAAACACCTGATAACTAGGATATAATAATGGAAAGTTGTGATGTAAAATTAAAGCGTGCAGAATTTTTAAACAGAATAAAACAGTATCGTAAAGATCTCTAAAGTATTCATTTTATTTTTTTTAATTTTTTTTTAATGTCACCACTGGTAACTAATTCGGATTGAATCGGCACTCAAAGTGGCGCTGGGGTTCAGATAAAGTGGGGGACGTTGCAAGTGTGTCTTTTATTAGCAATTTATCTCCACCCATCTTTTTTTGTCTTATATTTCATAATGTTACACAAAAAAAATGTTTAATGTCTAAACGGGAATAAATCCCAATAACAAAACATATAAATATTATTTGCAAGAAGTTAACAATTAACAATTTTATATATATATATATATATATATATATATATATATATATATATATATATATACATATGTATAAAATTCTAATTTAATTATCTGGAAACACCTGAAGAAAAGAAAAAAAAAATCCAAAAACATTTAAGGAAAAATAAACAAAAACATAATTCAGCTGTATTACAATAATAGTAATAATAAAAAGCTCACAAAGTAGAGTAAACTTTCAGACTAGGCTCATATATTTTGTCTTGTGTGTAAAAGTTTCTTAATATGGTTCTTAAAGTTGGTAGGTAAAAAGTTGATTCATTTTTAGAGTTTAATCGCGGAACATGAGAGTTAAAAAATGAAAGTAATTCGGGACAGTCATTCAGATTATTTACTAGTTTATAAATAAAAATTATCCAATTATATAATATTTATGTTTTGACGTATAGGTTTTTGTATTGTACAATTTTTAATGTTTTAATTTCGGCTATTATTATTATTAAAAGAGTCTTAGTGTTGTAAGGTCTGGTTTCTGCCGCGTAAGTTTTAATGGGCACTATTACCGTTTTATAAATTTTGATATTGTTCCTGTGTGAAAATAAAATTTCCCAATCGAAAATAAGACAACAAAATAAAAAATGCAGACAATATCGGTTGTTTTTTTAAATAAAGACATCTTATTGTATATAATTCGTTATATAAATGAAAGCCTTATTCGCTAACTGCCTGTTATGCTTTCGATTAATTTTAATTTCGACAATGGCGTGGTACGATTTTTAGCCAACTAACGAAAGAATGGATTGTGTTTTTTCCTTCTCCAAGTCCCCATTGCTTTATTATCCAAACCTTTTAAACTAACCAAAGTTGGAAGGAAGGTCTGAAATAAAAATAAAACATCAAACCTTGACCCAGTGTCAAAACAAACCTTATTTTTAAAGATATAAAAAAATGTATTATTGTTTTACAGACAGAAATAAATATGTCTGTTATATTGGATTACATTCTGTTATAATGCAAAAAGCTCGAGTTTTTACCACTCTCTCCTTATTTTTTCGACGACTTCATGGGCAAAAGTGATATATAATTTATTCTTAGGAAATTCGGGTCATTAATTAGAATAACCCCGTATATGAAAGATCACATCAATCAGTCTGTTTGGGGATTTGTAGGAAATATGGAGCCGTCATTATCATCACAGTCATAACATCTTGTCTTATATGTTGTGAACTCATTTTATTGCCAGTTGTTGCTGGTATTGACCGAGGCATTACTAATATATAGTTTGTCGATTACTCTTCTAACGGTGTTTCGCCATCTCATCCGATTAGAAGTTAGTTCGGAAGCCCCGCTGATGTTTAGATCAAGACACATCTTTGTTAGATCCACCCAGCGTGTATGAGATCGACCACGTCGTCGACCAGTGGGGGATGGCCTTGTACAACTAGTTTCTCCATGTTGTCATTCCTGTGAATATGTCCAAAAAATGTCAAATCTCATTTAAAACTAAGACGTTCGTTCTATGTGCCGTCCAAAGAATCTGCAGCATCCTCCTCCAGCACCACATTTTGAAGGCATCTATACGATGGCGATCAGCCTGTTTGGTCGTCCACGTCTCTGACTCAAAGAAAGATGGAAAAAACCAGGGATCGGACCAGAGATATTTTAGTTGTTTTGGTGTTGTTGGAGTCATGCCATATTCTATTAAGTTTGGTCATGGCCATTCGTGCCTGTTTAATGAGCCGGCGGATTTCTTTTTCGCTGCTGCCTGTGTTTTCGATTAAAGATCCGAGGTATACAAAGTTCTGCACCACTTAACAGCTTACAACTTGGGATTTTTAAGGAAAGTTGTTATGTTCTCTATTTATAATCATCACTTTGGTCTTGTTGTAATTGACTTTAAGGCCGTAAGCCTCGATAGTTTGTTCTAGGGTATTAAGGAGAGCTAATAGTTCCGCCTCTGTGGTTGCTAGAAGAGCTGTGTCGTCGGCGAATTTCAAGTTAGACATTCTAGTTCTACCAATAGTTATACCTCTCTCCCAGTTGTCCAGCACCTGTCGGATGGAGCCGTAATGGGTTTTTAATGCGTTTAAATTAATAATGTTTTGGAACCCCACTTAATTACTTTCATATGGTATAAAATTTGTCTATAATATTAAACAAAAATTAATTATTTCAAACACGGCGATATTGTGAAATAATTTTAAAATCGATTGTTATAGTTTTAAGAAAAATGTATTGTTTATTGGTTCATATCATCATCATCAATCGACCAATCGCGTTCACTGCTGGACATAGGTCTTCCGTAGCTTTTTCCATCCTTGCCGATCCTGTGCTGCCTCTATCCAGTTGGTCCTTATCCTTTTGATGTCGTCGGTCCATCTGGTTGGTGGGTGGCCTCTACTTCTGTATGCGTATCCTCTTTGTCCAGCGATTGTCCGAAAGTCACGCCACATGACCGGCCCAGTTCCATTTTAAGGTAGTTATACGAGTAACCGCGTCTGTCACTCCGGACATCTTCCTAAATGTTATATTTGGGATCCTGTCTCTTAGCGATATACCTAACATCGACATCGATTGGTTATTGGTTATTAAATGTAAATTATTTTTTTCTTTTTAGGTAAGTGGTGATGAATTAAATGCTTTTATAACAAAAGAGTGAGAAAAGAAGGTAAGCCATGTTTTAATTATGTTAAAAGGGTTATTTTGAGTTCAACATTAAAATGAAATATATAGAAACTGCCAAATTTTATTTTAGCGAATTCTAATTCAACAACAAAAAAACATTGACTTAATTCGTTAATATTTTAAAATAAATTAATGGTTTTGGAATAAAACTAAAAATAACCATTACGAAACCATATTTAATTTCCAAGTTGCACTTAAATATTTAACAGAAGTATTTAAAATTTACAATATTGTAGAGCAAAAGGGATTTCCAATAAAAAAAATTAATAAATAGTTTATTTAAAAAAATCGAAAAATGTCCCTTATAGTAAGACTAGAATAAGAAAGAATACAATTACACTAGAAATTTAAGAAAAACTAAATTAATTTTACCTTTTTTTATAAAAACGTGACTGATCACATAAAAACCAAATTTTTTTGACAAAAACACATTCAAACGACTAAATATTAAAAAAACTGTATTTTCAATCCAAAATTATTTACAATACTTTACAAGTTTAAACTACTTATTTATTATATCCGTACAATTTGCTGGGAATGTAAGACTTCAGCAGACCATTTTGGTAGTTGCTGTAAGATTGAACATTGCCGTTGTATTGACTGCTCAGGTCACCATATCCCAAACCGACGGAGCTGCTTCCAGAACCATAAGAACCGGATCCCAAACCGTAGGAGCCGGATCCTAAACCGTAGGAGCCAGATCCCAAACCGTAGGAGCTAGATCCCAAACCGTAGGAGCTGGATCCCAAACCGTAGGAGCCAGATCCCGAACCGTAGGAGCCGGATCCCGAACCGTAGGAGCCGGATCCCAAACCGTAAGAGCCGGATCCCAAACCGTAGGAGCCGGATCCCGAACCGTAGGAGCCGGATCCCAAATCGTAGGAGCCGGATCCCAAACCGTAAGAGCCGGATCCCAAACCGTAGGAGCCGGATCCCAAACTGTAGGAGCCGGATCCCAAACCGTAGGAGCCAGATCCCAAATCAATGGAGCTGGAATCCAAACCGTAGGAGCCGGATCCCAAACCGTAACTTCCTCCCAAACTTCCATAACCTTAAAATAAAAAGAAATTTTAAAAACGATATAAATTAAAACCAAGGAACTGTTTTTAAAATTTTTTAGTTTATGTCACATTGCGAATAAAAGTTTTTATTACTGCATGGGTAGTTTGCGCAGCAGCAGGTTGTAATACTTCTTGGTTAGAATCTTGGATATGTAATGAATGAGTTGGTATATATACAAATAATGACACAATTAATAAAACTAATCATTTACTGTTCATGGAACGTTGGGATAAATTAAAAATTATTTCTTAAACTTGAATCATTCGGGTCACCACAGTAAAGCTTTTCTATTAGCTCATTGTAAAGCGATGGTAGATCTTTCTCTTTTCTAGAGATTCTTAGATAGAGCTGGGTTTATTCATGGCTGTCTTTTTCTTAAGCTGATAATCCATGTCTGGATATTTGCGTTGAGGCCACATTTAAATGATGTATTTACTTAAGTGATTTTAGTAATCACGTTGAAGTCTTATGTTAATATTGAATTCACGGTTAGTCAATACTTTTTTGTATTTGCAAAAAGTGTCTCGTACCATCTCAATACGACACCTAATTTCTTTATCCATTTTCTAAGCAAACAACAGCAAAGATACTAAAAATTAGAAACTGGATTGTTTTAATCCATCTCCTTGCGTTATTGTAAAAGCTTCTTTTCCTCTGCTAACAATCATGAATTTGAGGTTGAAATGTTTATATTTAGACCATAAATTTTACTGTGGGTATTTACTTTATCTACCAAGTCCTTCCTGGCTGTGCCCATATTAATTAACTATATGCACATTCAAAATGATGAAGAGAATCTATAAATAAACAATCTACTGAGTGTGCTTACCGTAGTTTGATCCATAACCATAAGAAACGGCACCGCCGTATGAGGATCCGGCTAATAGAGAACCGCCGTATGAAGAGCCAGCATTGACGTAACGGGGAATTTGAGCTGCCACTTGTGGTTTAAGTACGATATGTTTACCTGGCAAGTTTTGATAGGAGTTTGAATAGGTGTGTTTAACTTTGCGATCCTTGACGTAAACGGGAGTGGGTACTTTCACTTGCTCGTATTTGGTTACTGGAACTGGGTACGGTTTTGGTACCGGTTGTGGTACTCGCACTAATTGCTGTAAATATAGAGCTTTTTAGTTAATTATTTTAATAACATTATTAAATGCGATTATGAGTTAAATCGTTGTCTCTACCTTAAACAAATGTAGGACAGTAGAGTGATTTACGATTAGATATAAATTTGACTGCTTTATTTTTATTGAAGATGATAATAAATACATTTACGAGTATTTGATTTTATATTATTTAATATTCTAAATGTTAAGGAAACTTAAAAAAAATTCCTTTGTACAGCTTAATTTTATCATGTTAAATCGGAATTGACGATCAGATACGAAAATTTTTTTTAGATATTAGATTTTAGAATAAGGTAACTGCAATAACGATTTTATTAAATAGCCGAAGAAAAAAGTAAATAAGAGTGGTAATTTTTCTTACTTTTACATAGATTTTTTTCTCAACTGGCACTGGTACTGGCTTGGTGATTTCAACGCGGTATGGTCTTGGTACTTCTACAGGTACATTAACTCTGACTTGTACAGGTACAGGTCGGGGAATTTTAACTTCGTAAGGTCTTGGTACTACGACGGGTACTGGTACTCTGACTTGCACTGTGTACGGTTTAGGTACTTCCACTTGCACGGGTTGCGGTACTGATATAGTCTTGGTTACTGTTACTGGGTAGGGTCGTGCTACTGGAACTGCTACCTTTTTAGTTATGTAACGTACTTCATGAGTTCTGGAGACGCTGGGTGCTAAAATTTAATAAACACTAATATGGGATCTGGAAAAATTCAGTTGTCTAAATAATATTAGTTTCTTTCTTATTTAAGGTCATAAACAACATTGATTGTATATTTTACTCAAATTATTATTATTACACAAGTCAAGAAAATAATTTGTAAATTATTTTGGTAAAATCAATCTGGAAGGGACTTTTAAGAAATAAAATAAAAGTTTATGTATCATGCAAAATACTATTTTTATTTTAAAATATTTAGATTTGAATAATTTTGATGGCGACTGATCCAAAAATGCAAATTTAAAAATTATTTTTATTATTATTAATAAAGTAATAACGAATTCTTTCTTTGGCACGAACATTCTAAATAAAAATTGGTTACTTAATACCTACCTACAGATCTTAAAATGGTACCTCCAGATACTCCACCATACGATCCAATGTAATCAGAGGAAATACCAGTGTTAAAGCCACTTAGGCCTCCGCTGTAACCAACTTGTTCGGATAAACCGCTGGTCAAACTAGATACACCGCTGTTGAATCCCAATACACCGCTGCTAATGCCAGATACACCGCTGCTAATGTCAGCTACACCGCTGCTAATGCCAGATACACCGCTGCTAATGTCAGCTACATCGCTGCTAATGTCAGATACACCGCTGCTAATGTCAGATACACCGCTGCTAATGTCAGATACACCGCTGCCAATGTCAGATACACCGCTGCTAATGTCAGATACACCGCTGCTAATGTCAGATACACCGCTTTCGTATCCAGATAAAGCGCTGCTAATTTCAGATAAGCCACTGCTTACTTCAGTTCCACTACTTATTCCAGCTACACCACTGTCATATCCAGATAAGCCAACAACGGATTCGGAAATTCCGCTGTTGTACTTAGATAAGACGCCGGATGTAGATAGTCCGTTGCTAATACCAGCTAAGCCGCTATTGTAGCCACTTAGGCTGCTACTGGATTCAGATAAACCATCAGATACACCGCTGATGTATCCTCCAGAGATGCCGTTACCAAAAGTGCTCTCGCTGTAGTTTTCAATTTGACGTTTTTCTGATTTTTTGCTTTTTGGATCTCCTGCGCTTGCAATTGACAAGCTCACTAAAGCGATAAACTGTAAAAAAATAAATTCTGGTTATGATTAAAAAATGCTAAAATAGGTAAACCGTTAAATGTATTTTTTAAAACTTTGTCCCAAAGTTAAACAATTTCAATGAATAATTAGTAAAAAATTATCTAGAAAGTTGCGTCCTTTTCTTGTCCAGAGAGTTAAGGAACATACCAGAAGAAAAATAAGTGATATTTTAAATTATCCATTAACAGCACTATAAATTTGAAATATTTGTTTTTGTAATCAATTTTTTGTTTTGACATTTCATCATTCAACCAGACACAAGTCGAGTATAAATATACTAACTTCATATATCAAATAACTATCTATAAAAGAAAAAAATAGGTATATGCAACATATGGATAGAACTATACCTACATAGGTAACAAGTCTAATAAATTATTACAATTTGATATTTGTTTTAACCAGGAATTAAATCATACGTTCATACAATTTCACTTTCTTTGAGGCTAAGATTGACATGACATTGAGAGGACTCGGCATAATTAAATCATAGATCATTTACAATTTTTAAAAACATATGCCTAGTAACAAAATTGCATTTTGCATCTTTTAAAAAAACAACTAGAATTAAAATTGTTAATAATTGTATTTTGAATTGATTATTATAAAGTCTGCCGAATATTATTTGGGCAAAAATTGAAATTGCTCCCACGGTCACAATACATCGAAGTTGAATTTGCATTGAAAATTTATTACGTCTCAAACAAATTTATGACCGCATATCCTGTGAGGAAAAACGAAAATAATAAGAAATGAAACTATGATGTATTGCATATTCTTCCACCGTTCCGGAAATAACGCATTATTCTCACTTCTTGAGCTTACATACCAAAAGGAGGTTTTCATTTTGGCGGTATTTCTAGGAGATTCGAATCGCTTGGCAGATTCTCAAAGTTGAACGTTTTAATTCGATAACAGAAAAAGGGGGGTTGTGTGCACTGTGATATACAAGATATAAATAGTTAAAAAAAAGGCTATAATACACCAAAAAATTTTTTTAATTATTAGAAGCCAATTCTAAAACGTTTTCGGCGTCAAGCCATCATCAGGAGAAATTTTTGTCACAAATTTGTTTACTAAAGACTAAATGTAAAGAGGACATGACTATAGCTCAACAATAAATATTTCAAGATGAACAAAAATTATAGAATTGTAGCTAAATTACATCATTTAAAAAATACGTACATTTTAAATGTTTTTAAAAACATGGAAACATTAAAAATTTTAAAAAGTTTTAAAATGTACGTGTCTTTTAAATGATGTAATTTAGCTACAATTCTATAATTTTTGTTCATCTTGAAATGTTCATTTTTGAGCTATAGTCATGTCCTCTTCATGTTTAGTCTTCAGTAAACAAATTTGTGACAAAAATTTCTCCTGATGATGGCTTGACGCCGAAAACGTTTGAGAATTGGCTTGTAATAATTAAAAAATGTTGGTGTACTATAGCCTTTTTTTTAACTATTGATATCTTGTATATCAACGGTCTTTACCGGTCTTCCTATAAAATAAAAATGGGTATAAATAAGATTCTGGAAATTGTATCAGTTATGGCAATTAAAGCAGAAGAAGCTTATTTTCTTCTTAATAAATTAGAAAAAATGCTTCAGTAGCAAATAGATTAATTAAAGATGCAAATATTAAAACGCTATTTAGAGATTTGCCAAGGATCATACATTTTTAAAATTTGTTTAATAAGTTTTAATTAATAAAGTTTAACGTGAACAACTTAAATTTTAAACGAACCAACAACATTCTCCAGAAAGATTATTTTATACAATCGTCTTTCTAAATTATTGATACCTCATAAAAAAATTAATATTACTAGTAACATTATAATGTTTTGCTATTTTAAATAAAAAATATTACAAATATATAACAAAACTTTTGCGTAATAGCCTATCCAGTGTATATTTTTTATTAATAAAAAGGATTTTACTATTTTTGAGCAAGACAGTTTAATTATACATCTAGTTTTGTTCAACAATTATTTGAGGTTAAAAAAGTTTAAACATTTTACACTACTTTTTTTTGAATTTTTTATAAATAAAGTAACAAAATGACGCAATATTTGTTTAAAATGTGCTAAAAATATTATTTTTCTGTACAATTTTTTTATAAGTTTAAAATGTTTTAAATAATCCGAACAAAATTTTATTTTTAAAAAAAAATTTAAAAAGTCGCTGAAAATTTAAAAAAAAATTTATATCAATTAACCATAGGAATTGCTGTCAAAAAAATAAATTTTTATTTAATCTTTTTTTATTTAGCTATAACAAATATTTTAAGTAATGATTAATCATTAAAAATAAAATTATTTAAAATATATTTCTCATGATTTTGTTAAAAATCTTGTTAAAAACAAAATATATTAAAAAAAACTAATGAACAACAAAATATTACCCTTATTTTAAAATTTTATTTTTTTTTATATTTAAAGTAAAAAAAATCATTTTGTATTGATAAACCGAAAAGATGAACTACCAAAGTGTAGACAGTTAAAAAAATGAAATGAAAATGGAATCTCAATTAAATTAATTCGATAAATATTTGTGTGAAAACCAAAACAGTTTTCTTTTTTCAAACTTACCACCAAACCCGCCTTCATGATAGGTACTATTCCTTAACCACTTCGTTGTTTAATGTAAATCTTGAAGATAGCATTGCTATTTATATATAGAATAAAATTCTGAAATATTTCGCGACCAAGGACGGTCTCTGCCGGGTCAAGATAGGATTTTATTTAGATATTTTTTTTCAATTTCCATAATTCGTGTTGTTTATTATAGCGGTAAAAAGTATTTGAACATTTATTTTAATTACATTGATTTTTTTAAATGTAACACATTTTTAATTAGATTTTTTTATTTCGTCATCGCGAATGTTAGTCATTTCATATTCTTACTGCTGACGATCTACCCACCAAATTTTTATTTTACTCTCTTAGACTGTTGCATAGATTTTTTTTATTTTTTTTTATTTTGCAGCAACTATTAAAATGCAATAAATTTATATAAAAACCATACCGTAATATTATATCTAATAATGGGACATTTTAACCGATTCCAAAAAAATCCTTTACATATATGTCCACCTAACCATGCAAGTAGTAAATTAGGTCCCACTACATAGTTTTTAACAATCTTAGCCCAAATAAGAACAGAAAACTTCCGAGTATGTAACTTTTAAACAGCGTGAGGATTTTTTTTGCTCATAACGTGACTTTTGTGTGTGGCACGGGGCAAAGGCACGAGTGCTTGTTTTCGAGTTATTTTCAAATTTTTGCAAAACTTTGGATGTCTTAGCATAGATTTGTCACAGTGGTCAAAATATTAATTTATAAATCTATAATTTTACCCCATTTTAATTGTTGCATATTATTGTTACTTGCATCTCCAAAAGAATATATAAATCTCCTTCGAATATTACAAAATAAATGTATGCGTATATTATTAGTAGCTAATCGACTCACGTCAATACAAAAGGTGTTGGATCCAGCGTTGCAGTGCTAGGTCTAGTACTTATCAACATTATCTAGTACGCTGGTACACCCAATACATAAGTAGTACGTTTTTACGTTTTCTGAAACAAAACACAAAATCTTAAAACATTGGTAACTAAAATCTTGAATGAAACTTCTGATGTTTCAACAAAAAAATCACTTGCCATAAGTTATTGCACCCTGCTCAAACATGGATAGCTTTCCTTACAAGTGAGAATCAATAAATATATTTTTTTGGTTTTTACATACTGAGTACATTAATGTTTTAAGGCTGCAGTATATATAGTAGTATTATCCTGAGATACTCTAATACTGTACTTTACTAGTGCTGTGGCGATTGATGGTCTTCATAGTAGTCAAACAATATTGGATAGTTTGCACCAATATTCAAAAATTATTTTTGTCAAATATTTTTATTATCGTGAATACACTTAATCTGCAATTGCAAAGTGAAAACCTCAAAATACATATTCTGACTCAATGTTCAGAGTTATTTAGAATAATTTTAAGAAATTATATATTTGAATAAAACAGAGGCTCCATAATATCTCTCACAGTAATCCAGTACACTTTTTGCCTACTGAGAAAATATATTTTGGGACAAAAGTTCAACTCATGATTAATGAAGTTAAAAATCCACAAGAAGTTCAAGAGTTTAGAGTCAATGGTCTAGCTATCTATGTAGTCAGATTTAAAAAAAATAATGAGCTGTCGCAGGACTCCTGGCAAATGTGAAACATCGAAACTATTGGATATAGAAAATTTGCATTAAAGGAAATAAATATTGCGTAATGAAAAACAAAATATTCAAAGTAAAAATTTCGGACAGTACGAATAGCTCGTGAATCTATTTTCTTAATTTGAAATTCACCAGTATCTCGAATGTGCTGATCCAATCTTGAAAATGATGTGGGTATGACAAGAAAAAATGAGACGCTGAGAATGCTGCTCCGCATAAATTCGCCTTGCTTCGTTAGCATTACCGTAAGCAACTCCATTGGCAAGCTACATGTCTAATAATTTAATATTTGTAAAATTATGCATTATAATTTTAACACTAATTTATTTAACAATGATTCATTTATAACACGGACAAATAAACACATTTCTCCACACATTTCTCCAATAAGGAATAATTTGTGACATACGTAAAATGACAACTAGGTTGTGTTTCAAAGGTTACTGTGATTTAATTTTATCTCGATTTCGAAGAATTTTCGATAATTTGTTTAATTTTTAGATTACTTATTTGTGATGGTATATAAATAATCTGACTTTAATGTCTAGTCTGTGTAACCAGTTAATTGCTTTCTTGAAGTTTGTCAAAAATGTATTATAACTGTGCTTTTTGCTACTTTGTTTTTATTTTTAAATTGCTCGTGTATGATGTTGTACACAAAATCTTACCTAAATCTCTGGTAAATTGTAAGCAGTTGTTTGCTTCCTTAAAGGTTGTTAAAAATTTAGGACATCTTTTTTTTGTTACCTTCTTTGTCTTTTCTTAGATTGCTTAGGTATGATGGTATACTCATAATTTGACTTCATTCTCTAATCAGTTGTTTGCTTTCTGGAAGTTTATCAAAAATGTACAATAACGGTTCGTTTTGCTCTTTTCTTAATTTTTTTTTAGATTGCTTATTGATGATGGCATACGCAGAATCTGATTTTAATCTCTAGTCCTTGTAGTCAGTTATTTTTTTTCTTGAAGTTTGTCAAAAATATTAACTAACTGCTTTTTGCTTACTTTGTTTATTTTTTAGACTAATTACGTATAATAGCATATATGTACCTTCATATTGTTACGATTTTTTGGGTCTGTCTCTGTCGACCTTGCCATGAGGTGACAGCACATTGACCACAATTAGGGTAAATACCTAATGAGCGGCAAGTAATAGAAAACATTGGATGATTCTCGAAATTATTGGACCTTATTTCGAATAGTGTCGATTCTTCGAGAACATTGATTTACAGGTATTTAAACGGGATTATAGATCAAGGTTTTCAAGTTAAAGTTGAAGTTAGTTGAAAGTCAAGTATTTAAAATAATTATAAAGTGTTATACAGTTTTGAATATCTAAGTGATTTGTAAAGTAAAATTTATTGTGTAAAAATATTTGAATAAAAATTGTTTAGTTATTGTACTGAGAGTTTAGAATTACCGAACCCAAGGAGTAAATATCGTAACAATATGTATGTATGTATGTCTTAACACCTTAAGTAGGGTTGCGCTGCTTTATAGAAGCTTTCTAGATAATCTTTTCGTGTTAATTTTTAATTTTCGATTTCTTTGCTTTTTTAATTTCAGAGTTTCCGGTCATTTCCTTTTTTTTCAGCATTTAATATATGTACTATATTCTTCCTAAATCCTTTTTGGTCTCTTAAAACCGTGTTGATCTTGGTCTGCTCTGTGTTCTCTTTTGTGCTGGCCCCTTATTCATTATAATACGTATGGTATCTTTAGGTCTAGATAAATTTAAATTGCTCATGTATAATGGTATACTTGTCTTTTTAGTTAGTTGAGTCCCTCCTTGAAGTTTGTTAAAAAGATTTAGTAGATTTTCTTCAGTATAGTGCAACAGAAGTAGCTTGGCGGGCGACTAGCCTTTAAAATAACAAATATTCGGCTGAATATACTTCACATTCGTAAACTTCTTCCTCCGATTGTACTTGAGACTCACGATGACTCAAAATTTCGTCGTCGCCGATCGGATCGTTATTCGAAATTTTTCGTTGTGCGCAGATTTTGTGATCTCTCGCCCGCCAAGCTACTTCTGTTGCACTGTATAAGGTTTTGTTATAAAATTTACACTAACACGCGTGTAATTCTTCAATGTAGTGTGCAATGAAACTACCCATTCTTCAGAAAGCTGACACCACATCACGGTCAGAATTAAATCCAAAAGTTAGATATTATTGCAATTGGAATACTTGGTTAAGCATTTTAAAAAATAAAGTCGTAGAAATAATATTCAAAGAGATAATTGTAACAATTGAGGGTCGTGCTAATATTTGTAATTTGTAGGGTTGTTTTCTTTTAGCTTAGTGAGCTGAAGAGGAATTTAAAAAACAATATTTTCTTTATAATAAAAAAAAGGGTTGTTCTTAAGTTATAAATTCGTAAACTGGGGAGTGCTCGTTTTATTATTCGTTTACCTTTTTTAAACTAATAAAATTATCTACTTTATTTACTTTTTATTTTAAATTCAATTATTGGCAAAGAATTTTTTTTTAATTTATTTGTCGCAATTTAGCATTTACTACTGCCTTACAATGGACAAACGAAGTGAAAAAGAAATAAAGAGAAAATTACTTCATAAAATGCTTTGGGGTGAAATAAAAAAAATATTATTTAAAGAAACAAAACACAACGATACTCGGGTTAAAGCAGTCGATAAAATCGTTAACGTAAGCCTCGTTAACTTAGAGAATATGTAAGAACTCGTAGATATTTTGAGATAAAAAAAGATGACTCATTATCGATAAAAAATTTAAAAAAATAATTGATTACAGGATGTAGACGATGACAGTTGTATAAGAATTATCAATACTCCAATATCCATGATTAGTGAAGGTGTCGTGAATATACTATAAGCTTTGTTCTATTTTGCACATGTTTTTCTGGCTTCCAGCTAGAATCGTAAACTTTGAGCGACCGCTGTAATTATGCCAATCAATATCCTGTTTGAAAGTACATACATATAGTCATGCCTTTTTCCCTTCTTCTTACACACAGGGACATACCAGGCAACTGTAAGGCAGACAAGCTAGCAAAAGAGGGCACCACCTTCCCAGCTGTATCTATCTCATCTCAGCAAGGAGTACCAATTGCAAATTGTCGGCTGGCTCCTCCTGCACAGCAAAGTAGTTCAAAAAGCCAACTTGAGGTGGCAAAATAAGCCCACATGCACATCATCGAAACATATTTGGCCTAAACTAGATCTACGTCTAACTAATGATGTTTTAACTCTATCCAGAGAGTCCATTGGAAATGCGATCGCGGTCATAACAGGACAGTGGGCAGGCGGATCCCATGCACGGCGCATGGAAATTGCAGAGCTATGACACAACTTCAGTAGAAGCTGTCACGATGGGAAAGAGGAGGAAACAATGGTACATCTTCTTTTCCACTCCCCTGCCCCAGGCAGAAAAAGGCTTTCTATACTAGGGCAACCGAACTTTGATGACTTATATGATCTAAGCTCAGTTAGCAATAAAGACCTTATACTTTTTATTAAAAGTTCCAATTGGTTCTCACGGTAGAGGAGGAAGGTACCGCCGTCCATCACGGTATCATAACGGGCCAAAAGGCCAAAGTGGATTTCCTCCAAACCACCGATTTATCCTAACCTACCCTACACATATCTTTAGCTTTTTCCACTTTCATCAGTGCTTTCATACTACTTGTAAGTTGTTAGTACTCTTGACCTGGCCTCGATCCGATCGATATATGTTTGCCGAGGTCAACCTCTACCGTCTTGTCCATTCACACTCGCCTTATTAATCTGTTTCGTCAATCTTCTTCATCCATCTTTTCTACGTTTCCAAACGATCTAAGCATTCCTTTATCTATCTTTGTACTCACATCTTCTTTTACACAACAGCGTTTCCTTATCTCACTATTCTTCACTTTCTCCAACCGAGTCACGCTGGCTGTACTTTTCATACTACATACTTCCGCAGCATGAATCTTATTTTCAGCGGTTCTCAAACTTTTGTTATTCACGCCCCCCTGTTTTAATTTAAAAAATGTTGCGCCTCCCAATCCGTAGACCTAGGAATTTGGACTAAAATAGGCAACATTGTCTCGTCGAGAGCGCCAAAGATGCTGTCGGAAAGTTCGCGGCGTTCGTGCCACGTATTCAAGCTTCCTGATCTTTCTCGAACTGTCTGAACGCGACTATAAATACAGAAGCGCACATACGGTATTCTCAGTCTCTCAGTGAAGGTGTTTAAACACTAAGCAAGCATTATTGTGAAGTGTGAGTGTATAAGTAGATGTAGTATGGATAAATTTTTAAAACGAAAACTTGTGGATGACGGGGCTTGTACATCGACAGGTTCAGGTGGAAATCGTCCGAAATCTAAAACAAGAAAATATGACCCATCATACCTAAATTTGGGCTTTACTAGCCTTGAAGTAGGTGGCGAAGAAAAACCACAATGCGTTATCTGTTTAAAAGTATTGGCTGCAGATAGCATGAAACCAAATAAATTACAGAGGCATCTAGAAACGCGGCACAGAGAATATGTCAATAAACCGCGAGATTTTTTTGTGGAGAAACTCAGATTGTTTAAAAAACAAAAATCCAGCTTCCATAGAGTACTGGCAGTAAATGAGAAGGCTCTCTTGGCATCATATAAAGTGGCATACAAAGTAGCTAAATGCAAAAAACCGCACACTACTGCAGAGCAACTTATTTTACCCGCTTGCAAAGACATTGTAAAAATAATGTTTGGTGAAAATTTTACTTCACAACTTAACAATATTCCTCTGTCAAATGATACAATCTGTCGACGAATTAACGATATATCAGTTGATATGCAGCAGCAGCTTGAATCTGAGCTTACTGGAAACTTGTTTGCTATACAACTTGACGAAGCAACTGACTCTAGTAATGATTCCCATTTGATTTGCTACATTAGATTCTGTCAATGTTCTAAAATATGTGAAGATTTATTGTTTTGTAAACAGATTGAAGGAAGAACTACAGCCACCGAGTTGTTCAAGATTACAAATGATTCTATTACTAAAATGAATTTGCAATGGAAAAATTGTGTTGCGATTTGCACCGATGGAGCTCAAGCCATGTCTGGTAAATACAACAGTTTACAAGCGCTAGTACAAAAGGAATCCTCAGAAATTATCTGGACGCACTGCATGATACATCGGGAAGCGTTAGCATCAAAATCTAAGCTAAGCCCTGGACTAAACATGATTTTGACAGTAGTTATTGAAGTTGTTAACTTTATAAAAACCAGACCACTAAAAACAAGGATGTTCTCTGTTCTGTGTGAAGATATGGGAGCTGAGCATCAATCTTTGTTGTTTTATTCCTCATCCAGATGGTTGTCACGCGGTAAGACGGTTAAGCGTGTCTTTGAATTAAGAAGGGAAATAGCGATATTTTTAAGCGAGGAAGGTCACAAGCATTCAACAGATTTTTTCGACAAATTATTTTTACTGAAGCTTTCTTATTTAGTAGATATTTTTGAAAAACTTAATATACTTAATCTTCAGCTGCAAGGAAAAGACGTAAATATATTTGATTTAAGTCAAAAGATTGATGCTTTTTGTAAGAAATTGCAGTTATGGCATAACAAATTGAAAGAAAACAGTTTGGAAATGTTTCCCACATTTTGCGATTTTCTGCAAGATTCCCCATTGGAAGATATTCATAAAGCTGTGATGCTAAAAACCATAGGAAGCCATTTAGAAAACTTAACTGAGAATTTCAAGCGATACTTCTTTGCAGAGAAAGATATCAAGTTGTCAGACTGGAGCTGGGTTTTAAATCCATTCGAAAATAGACCTGTAGGACTATCACTGCAAGAAGAAGAACAACTGATAGATATTTCAACAAATCGCTTACAAAAATCAAACTTAAACTTTGTTAACAAATCTTTAACAAACTTCTGGACTGAACTTCCGAACGACTACTCCGTTATAAAAGCCAAAGCGCTTAGAATTCTGTTGCCTTTTCCAACGTCCTACCTTTGTGAAACTGGATTTTCTGCACTTGCTGTCGTGAAATCTAAATACAGAAATAAACTTCAAGTAGAAAATGAACTCAGAGTGGCCATCTCTAACATAGAACCAAATTTAGAGAAGTTGTGCGCCTTAAAACAAGCTCATGTTAGCCATTAGTCCTTAGAATGTTTCTTTGTCATCATTAAGTAAGTAAAATTTCAATAAAGATTTTTTAAAAATCTATCTGTAGCATTTTATCATTACCATTTTATTTTTAATCTGTACTGCGCCCCCCCCAATCATGTAAACGCGCCCCCCTTAGGGGGCGCGCCCCACAGTTTGAGAAACGCTGCTTATTTTCATGCTTCTTCTCCCAAACCCAACTTTCACTACACTATATAAGTGTAGAGCTCAGCACTCCTCTATGCACTGCCAGACGTGCTTTTTTTTGACACGTTCTGGCTGCTTATAGAGTTATGTAGGGCCCCATTCATTTGTTTCGCTGCTAACACCCTTCCCAGTTTGTCATTACTTTCGTCTTGCTTACATTTATTTTTATACCTTTTATTTTCAGGACTTCATGCATAACATTAACCATCGCCTACAACTCCTCTTCAGATGACGTTTACAAGACTTATATCGGTGTAAAGAAGGCATTTGACGATCAAATCATTCATTTTCAATCCATACGCACTCTCTTTTAAATCTTTTAAACAATCGTCTTTGTATAAGTTAAACAGCCATGACGAAGTAACACATCACTGTCTCACACCTTTTTCGATGTTAAACCAGTCCGTGCAAGCTCCGTTTATCCTGACACAAGCAGTGGAATCCTCGCAAAGTGATTTTAGTGCTCTTATTAGACTACCGCTCACTTCATACATAGACAATGCTGACCACAACTCACTCCTCACCACTCTGTAATAAGCCTTTTGCGAGTCTACGAAAGCGCAATAGACCTTTTGACTTCTAGCCAAGAATTTTTCGAAAGTGAAAGTAACACCAACTAAATGTAAATCCTTGCTCTCGGAAAAAGTCTGATTGTTTATATTTACACAAATGTTTTTGGTAATTTGTGAATAAATGGAAATGTTTTAAAACCATCAAATTGGATAGTTTGGTCTTTATTAAGTTATTTTGTGGATTTAGTAGTTTCTAATGAAAAAATCGTAAATAAAAAAGAGACAGCACTAAAAATACTGATAAAATTGTTTATTAAATGAAACATGCCGAAGGAAGTTATTCAGTTCATCAAGAGCCACTGTTTATTGAATGATGCGGTTTTTTTTTATTAAAAAATTGAAAACTTGAATACTATTAATTGCAGAAAATTTAAATTGGTCTTATTTTTTTATTTCTAAAAATCTCTAAAAATAATATGCACCATGTCTCGATCTCCGATACGTTGTTTTCGAGTTATTTAATAATAAATGTTCTGTGCCAGTACTTTTTCCCTCCCTCTCTCTTTAGGCAGTAAGTGTAGAGGAAGAGGGATAGTGATTAACGCATTCTTGTTACGCACAGTTTTCGCTGGCTAGCTTTGGTCTCCGCAACGTGCGATAATGAACTTTGTTCCAAAATTGTGCAAAACACAAGCTGCCAATATAATTTTACTTGCAGTTTCTGTACTAGAAACATCTAGTTATTTTAGCCTTCTAAACTTTCCCTTTAATAAAGCATCTTTCAATTATCAAGCTAACTCCCCTTTTCATTGCAGGCACCTGTGATATATTTAAACAAAATAAGAAACCCCAAACATGTTAAACATTTAAATCTACCTTGTAAAATTACCGAATTATAACCTTTTATGTTGTAATAGTCAAAAGCATTTTTAATTGGTTGTTTGATTTCAATAAGACACCCAATTATAGCCCCAAATGTACCAGGTGTTTCAGATCTTTTTTAAAATACCTAGAAAAAATATACTTGTAGTTACAGTAAAAAATTTAATTGTGTTTTTTTTTTTGTTTTGTTTCTGCATGCTAGATAATTTTTATTTGATAAAAGGTACTAACATTGGAACTATAAACCATTCGTTCTTTATCAGGCCATCGTATTAGCTCATGCGATATAATTAACCAACATAATTAATAATTTCATTGAACACCCTGTGACCAAAACTTTTAATGAGTGAAAATCTATCTTTAACAGCTAAGTATGATTCTTGTTATGCCAATAACCAGATACTAAATATAAGCTTTTTCTGTAATGGTAAGTGTGCATTAGCTCCCGGTTGTTGCATATTTTCTATGCGGTTAAGTAGGTCTATAAATTCAGTATAATATTACTATTTACATTATTAAAATTATGGAAATTAACTTTCCTCAAAGCAAACTGTGGACATCCTGAAATGTTCTCTAAATTGAGAATCGCCCTATTGGGAGATAATTTTTGTTTCTCACTACTTCTTGATGCTCCCGATTAAAAAGTTTACCAACAACAAGCGGATTTGGCTGCACCGGATCGTTCAACACTGGAATGACCAAGTCCAATATATTTTAATCGTCAAATATTATATTCCTTATAAAATTATCCGTGTTGGTTCAAAACCGACGAATTAAATCTAGACACGCGGTAGCGTATCACTGACTGACCTGTAGATCAAAATTCTAAACCAGTTCCAGATGACCTAAAAAGTTAAAATTAGTCATCCAGATAGGTAGTTGGGTAAATACAAAGAAATAAATCAGAAACTAGTAAATTTTTATCATTTTATTATAATTTTTTAATTAATTGATTCAATTTGGAACACTTACTTATAGTGACTGTAATGTAAGAATCAGCAATCAAAATTGATGACAGCAGCCGGTCTTTATGTGAGTTTTAAGGTCTTTACGTGAATATATAACGAGTGAAATACCACCCTTAATTTTTTTTAATGTAAGATCATTACTCATAATGTGGGTGAGGAGCTTACGTTGGAGATGAAACCTTAAATGAAGTACATGTTATCAATTTAGATCCAAGTCAAATTAAGGCACAAGAGAGTTCTATTGTAGAGTACAACCGCCTGCGCACTTTATACAGCCCCCACTTGGCCAAATAAAGTATAAACAGAAAATGCGTAAAAAAATTCCGGATACTGAATGGGCAATTTACTCGAACATTTTAAAGGTACAAGAAAATAAAACAAAAAAGACAATTATACCCCGTAAAGGTAGGAAAATACAGTGGGATAACAAAACTATTTGGTATTAATTTTGTTACGAATAAGTACCTACTAATAATTTCTGTAGAAAAAGTAATGATATCCCATCAAAAACATAAATGTGAAATGAGGGCCAAGTTCAATATTATGATATACGCCTTGGTTGTTGTCTTCAATGACAAAAGAAGTGAGATCTAAATGGGTGCCAAGTTGAATGGTCAGTCCTGAAATTTATTTATAACAACATAAAATATTTTATAACAACTTAAAATATCATTTCTTATAATAATTTAGGAAACAGTCATGAAAGAGCCCTATGTTTGATGGCTAGTTTCTACCGGCAAGCCAAATTTTGGAAGAATAAACCCAACCTAGAACTTACAGCTTTAGAACTTGTGAAGGCTATAATATAACTCGCATATTCGAACTAGCCAAGTCAGACCTTAGGCTTCAATATATTATCTTAAGTTATTAGAAGAAATAATATTTTAAGTTGTCATAAAATATTTTATGCTATAAATAAATTTCAGGACTGACCATTGAACTTGGCACCCAAGATGATCTCATTTCTTTTGTCATTGAAGACAACAACCAAGGCGTTTATCATAATATTGAACTTGGCTCTCATTTCACATTTATGTTTTTGATGGGATAATATATTAATACAGCTGATATCTAGAAGCGTGAAAATTTGAGTTTGGATTGTCACAGTTGACATTGGACATCAAACATCAAATACGATCGTTCAGCAGAAAATAAAAGTTTGCTAATCGCATTCCGATAATCAAAACTTAAACAGTTCGTCAATTGTTTGTCTCTGATAAACGCAACCAATGCGCTAAGCGAGTAGTTGGATAACTTTCTCTCTTTCTCTGCCTGCAGGCAGTAAGTGTAGAGAAAGAGAAATAGCGACTAACGCATTCTAGTTACGCACAGTTTTTGCTGGCTAGCTTAGCTCTCTGCAATGTGCGACAAGGAACTTCGTTCCAATAAAAATAAATAGTTTTATTTAGATGTATAGATTTAAATAAATGCATACATTCAAAAATATTGAATATAATTTAAAGAAAGACCATTTTATTGATTGTACCACACAAGTATATTATAAATATTATATTATAAATTTTGTATTTATAAACTATTTTCCAGGATAGTAGGTAATTAATATGTACCTAATTAATTACTATCATGTGTCAACCACATTTAATTCTAATTAGTTTAATGATGCGATTTAGGCTTTTTGAAATTTATTTAATTATTAAAACAATTAATTTATTTGAAAATAGATCAATCAATTTGTAATGAACAAAACTCAACACCTGTTTGTCGTTTAAACATTAATAAATATTTGCTGGATTTATTAACACAATTATATTGTACTCAACGAGATTTTTAACACCACATTGTTTATGTTCATGAACGTAAAGCAATCTGGGTTTAAAATGAATGTACCTATATTTTTGTATACAGAGTGTCATTTTAAAAACAGCAAAATCTCGTTACCAAACAAATGTTTAAAAAATAATAATAAAATCCTATTTTTCTGTAGCAACCGGAAAAAAATAATTTCTTATAGGTATTTATACTACCTACCCGGATGTACAAAATTTAAATAACAACCTTTCATTGATACATCAATGAAAAGCATAAATAAATTTCTTTACAGAAATACAAATATGTGTAATAGTTGGATCAATATTTATTAATAACCTTTTAATTTAAAAACAAATAAATAGTTTGTGTGCAATACAATTTTTGTGGATTTTTTAAATAACATAACAATTCATGAAGAAGAAGCACGAAAGTAGGATCAACGCTGCGGATATGAGTAGTCTGAGAAATGTATAGCCGGAGTAACTCTGATGGATTTTTTTTTCTAATTTAATGGCGCTAGCAGAGCCAAAAGGCCAGATGTTTTGCATTGTTGTTTTATCACTCATTCTTCTTCTTATAGTGCATCTCCTATCGGAGGTTTGCTATCATCACAGCTATCCGGACCTTATTGACTGCAGCTCGAAAGAGTTCAACATTGCTACAATTAAACCAGTCCCTTGGATTTTTAAGCCAAGACACGCGGCGTCTTCCAATATTCCTCCTTCCACCAATCTTTTCCTGAACTATCACCCGGAGAAGTGCGTATTTGGGTCCTCTCAGTATATGACCTAGATATTGATATCAATACAATTATTATACCTAATTGAGGTGTTAGTATTTTTCTGACTATTTAATTAATAAAATATTAAGGTGGTATTCTCTTTTTTTATATATTTATTTTTTTATTATTTCTTTTTATTTATTTATTTTTTTTTTTTAATTATATTTTTCATGTCAGACTTACAAGCTTCAATTGCTGAGTAGCACCGCTACTCACAAGGGTATGTTAGTACTTTTTACATAATAATATATAATATTAAAAATATTGTTATCCTCCAGAGTAAGTAGGTTTTCAAAATTTATAGGGAATTTTACATCATATGTAATTAAATTTTGATACATTACATCTATTTCTAAAGTGTTTAAAGGACATTTTAATATAACATGTTGTAAATCAGCAGTTTCATCATAAATGCATAAATCACTATTTACTAAACCTATTCTAAATTTATAAGCTGGGTATAAGGCATGATTAGAGCGTATTCGGCTGATAGTTCTAATAAGATGTCTGTTTTGACTTTCCATAAACCATGTTTTTTTCGAATCCTTGGATAAATGCTTTTATAGAACTTCCCTGTGCTCCCCTCAAAATATCTTTTCTGCCATTTTTTGTAAAGGTTTTTTTTAATGTATTAGGTATTTTAGATTTAGAAATCAAACTCTGATGGATCAAAAAAGGTTTAGTGAGATAAGGAAACGCTGTGGTGTGAAAGAAGATGTGGTAACAAAGATAGATAAAGAAATGCTTAGATGGTTTGGACACGTAGAAAGGATAAATGATATAAGATTGACGCCTGCGTTTTGATCCCAAGACATAAAATCCCTCGACCAAAAATATGCAAAAAAAATATTGAAAATTTAATAATAATATAATATGTATATCATAAAATAACCTCACCGTCGTTAACATAATAAACAATTATTTGACGAAATAAATTACACAACAAAATTAATAAAAAAAAGACACATTATATTTTTGTTATCAAAACAACTTTTACATCACTCACTAATGATTTCCATGAACAGGAGCAAATTATGTGATGTAAAAAACATATAATTTTGCTCAAAACAATAAATACTAGATTATCGATAATAAAAATACCAAAATGTAAGATAGAAAATCCAACGACAGACAGTAGCACTTTAAAACGACCAATTTGCCGCCAAAATTTGAATGTTTGTTTATAATATTCACAACTAGTTTGAGCGCTTTTTTTTTCAGGAAAATTGTAGGTTTACCTATATTATTTAAGGTTATGAAATTTTGTAAAATTTGTGATGCATTGTATTGAAACTTCCGGAAGGGAAATTCCCTGAAAGGAAAGAGAGGAAAGGAGAGGGAAAAGAAACCACCTGATATGGGAAGCTTGTTTTTAAGAAAAATCGTGGATATTTTAAATAGTATAATGATTATACGCTCTTTTTGCATTCTCCCTTGACTGTGGCTTATTTTGTCTAGGATATTATGTCTAAGGATATTTTATCATTGGGATATTTTGCCTTGGGATATTTTGTCCTTGGGATATTTTGTCAAGGGATGTTTTGCCGAGGATATTTTGTCCGGAGATCAAAACGTGTGTCACCGAGGTCGACCAAGGTGAACATATCTCGATTAGATCAAAATTGTATGGAAGAATGGCCAGGTTAAGAGTACCAGCAACCGACGAGTATGTATGAAAGCGCTGACAAAAGTAGAAGAGGTGAAAGACGTATGTAAAAACCGTAGCAAGTGCCTACCTCTACGGCAAAAAGGTGTGACTATATGTATGTATGTAGGATAATGAACAAATATTTATAGTTATTTTTAAAATACCTAGGAGAGCTTAAGATCCAAGCAAAAAGTAATAATTTATTTTTCTGCAATAGTTTCTATGTGACGAAAATCCTAAAGAACTTGCAAAAAGTGTCTCAAAATTAAAAAGACACAAATACTGTACAAACGAACGAAAGTGATTGTGCCATGTAGTTATTTGTATTTATAGACCAGGAAATGGAAATTTTAATGTTTTTGAGGAACCACTAACATCACTGCTTAGTTATGCTTTAAAGAAATTTGAATTCATAATTTTAACAGATTTTATTATAAATTTTAACAAACAGGAAGATGCCAACACCAAAATATTCCAATATATAATAAATTCTTTCAAATTGAACATAGCCTGTAATCAACCAACTCGAATTTTCACTAATGCTAATGGCACAACATTTTTTAGTACAATAGACTATATAATAACTAACGTAACTTCCGAAAACTACAGGAAAGATGGCAAATAAAATAGATTTGGCAGATTTTTATAAAATAACTGATATCATCAATTTAGATATCAGTTGTCCTTAAGTGGATATCAAATTGACTTGGAAAACTAAAACACATCATACGTGGTATATTAGAGAAATTGCTTTACTTCACAATAATCTTAATAATTTACACCAAATTGTGAAATAATATGACGCATGTTTAATCAATTCTTAATATTTGCAATGCAAAAAAGCTTTCAAATCTTAAATTAAGAATTATTAATTATTTTAATAAAAGGTTGGAATTATCAGATAACAAAATTAAAAATTATGAAGAATAATAAAGGAAAACTTGGATAGAATGAAATTGCATAAAACACAATTTTTATTAGGCATTGGTAACGCGTTTGCCTCTCATTTCTCAAATATATGCATGCCATGATACTGTAGAGGCACATTTTGTTGATAAATCATCGAGCTCCTGTACAGTAGCACGTCATATACATAATTCAATTTTTCCCTTATATTGCAGAAAGTGATATGGCCACGATAATTCCGAAGACAAAAAATAAAAAATCATCGGGATTTAATAAAATGTCTTCCAAATTTTAAAAACAATTTCATATATTATCGTTGCTCCTTTGACCTGCATGATAAATTTATCCTTGTATGCAGGTACCCTTTCAGATATGTTCAAATTAGGAATCATATTTCCTTTACACAAAAAAGGAAATACAATTAATATTGAGAATCACCGTCAAATTTCACTGCTCTCTGAGATTTCCAAAATTCTTGAGCGATGCACGTCTTTAATATTAAGCCCCATTTATGTGTTTTTCTGCGAAATCCTTTGTCACGTGCCTATTTTTTCCCATCTACCGTTTCAATATTAATTGTGTCTCTGATAGTCTGGTGCTCGTAAATAGTTTTGCATACCGTATTTTGTTCGTTGTAAATAGTGTTGCATACCTAGTAGTGATAGGATATAATTATTAATGGCTGTGACATTTTTGTTAATTGGAGTGGGAGTCTTTGTTATTAGATTTCGCCTTGATTTTTGGCCTCGATTGTCGTGTGTTGTTAGCTAGATTATTGTTTGGTTTGCTTTTCTGTGTGGATGGGCTGGCTATCAACACGGACGAGCGCGATTATGAGTTGGGAACATAGATTTGCAAAGGTTGGCTGACGCGTGTCCCGTGTCATTTTTCTGATATCCGGCCTGGGAGTGAGGAATTGATATCAGTCGTTTGGGGTCAGTCGTGGAAGTCGGGTGAGAGTTTTTGGAACGATTTGATATTAACACGTGAGCAGAACTTCTACGGTTTTTTCTTTCATATCTGGCTGTATTTGGGCCATCTTAATTGGATTTTGAAGAAAAACCATTTAATTTTTAACTTGACCATTCTGTCGTGCCTTTGTGGTGGATATTTTGGATATTGGGGTCAAGTTAAAATAGCCGCTAGCGGGATTTATTGGAGGGAAGTCATTGTTAAGTAGCAGGTGCAGTTTCATACTCAATCCGGCTCCAGGAGTATGCCATAGGATTAGTGAATTCGTATACCTAAAAGTTACAAGTGCTTTATTTTAGAATATTTAAACGACTTGATTTGTTTTTGACACCGCGATTAAGTCTTGTTTTAATTTATTAATATGGTACACTGTTGAAAACTATTTATTGCATTGGATAATATGCCGAGTCTGAACTTTGATTAAAGTAATATTCTCAATAGTTCTTTGCGTCCAAGTAAAAACGTTTATTCATACTTATTTGTAAATATCCTACAATATTGCTATTTTGAAGGACAGCCATCGTAAAAAGAATTATTTTTAAAATAAGCTCGATTGTTTTAACAGTGTAAATCTTTAAAAATACTACTTGGTGTTTCTGTTTCTTGGATCATCGATGTAACAGTGGCGTCTCAATGAAGTTTTCAATTGGTTACATAGTATTGAGTTTAATTTTATCAACTTATCAGTTATTATGTGCTTGATCTAAGTGTTTTCAATAGTTTAAAAGTAACAAATTATTTTCATTAAATTTGTACCTGCTCCAAGTTGAATCTGAATTTATACATTACTGAATATACTTTATGTAGTTATTGTGAGGGTTTCAAATTATTATTTTTGTTGCAAGTCCATTTATTTTGTATTTTTTTTGTTAATCTTTTGCTATCAGTAATTCTATATAAAACCAATTATTTTTGAAATTTTAAATATTGCGAACATTTTTTTTTTGTTTTTAATTCTCTTTTGTACATCATTAGGTTTTTATTATTGTCTGAAAGATTGTTATAATTAATTTAAATATTATTTTAAGAAAAGTGTATTAAATTCGTTTAATCCACTTTACAAAAATACAGAATTTGTTGTAAAAAATCAGAACATCGTTTTTACTTAATTAATATATTGCAGGAATTGTAATTATAGTTTTATTTATCTAGTTTACCATAATTGTTTGTTGTTTATCGTGTGGCTCTGCTAGTGCCTACAAGACCTAGGGGTTTCCGGCTTGTACCGTCTAAGTCGGTGGCGCGGCTCACTTAAATTTTTTTTTTCTTCTACCCTCTACGGCTGAGCTCGGGCATAATTTGCCAGTAGAGAGACCACTGGCAGAGTACTCTTTAAAGAACGAAAAAGACGTGGCACCTTTAGCTTAATATCACAGTCATATTTTCCGTTTCTCGTAAGTTTTGATCCGAATTATCCAAACTCTTTTACTTGTTATACTATTTTTTTTTAATTAGCACCTCGCAGTTTATCTTGCTTTCATCTTTTTCAATAACCAATAAACAGTCATGGTGGTGCCACATATCCCTGTCTAACACCTTTTTTGATGAAACTAACGCTCACCCATACATAGACATTGTCGACTACTCTGTCATAGGCCTTTTTTAAGTCTAAGAAATTGCAGTAGACCCATTGACTCTTGGCCAAAAAAATTTCGACTGTTAGTACCTTTTGTGTAACAACATCAAACAGCTGTTATGTAACAAATTCCCTGTAAATGTTTTTTTACGTTTCATCCAAAGCATTTAAAATTCCAAAGAATACTGGATTTATCCCGCGACTATAAAAGTAGTACCGGTTTTTTTAATTGTTTGGTAAAGGAATGCAATATCAATTTAAATGTAAAATTTTTAAATGTGACATCCTTAAATGTTATATTTATTAAAACATATCGTTTGTTAATTTTTAAGACATCTATTTTTAATTAGTTGTAAATTTTTTAGATAAAATAGCAGATATGACCGGTGGTTTTATATTTAATGTATGGCGTACCTTTCTTTAAAAAAACACAATTTAACATTTTAAAGTTGATAATTTGTTGAATTTTTTTTTATTATTGCCATTAAAAATTATTTTTACCACAATATCATAGATATTATTATCAATGGATAAGTCGGTAGAGGTCGACCTCGGAGAACATATCTTGATCAGATCAACATTGTTTTGAAGAAAGGCCAGGTCAAGAGTACCAACAACTGACGAGCATGTATGAGAGCACTGATGAAAGTAGAGGAAGCAAAAAATGTGTGTAAGAACCGTAGCAAGGGAAGGAAGTGGTCTCTGCCTACCCCTACAGGAAAAAGGCGTGACTTTATGTATGTATGTATTATTAGCAATAAAAGTAGGGGTGGACCATGTAAATTTATTACATCAAACTTGTATAATTATATTTGATTTATATTTACAAGTGATTTAATATTTATTATCCAATACACTACAACCCAAAAACCACTAATTATTTATTTAGAGACACGAAAAATGTTTCATAAATCTTCGAAATCTTTATATTTTTATGATTTATAAAGTGGATACACAGAAGTATCCGTTTATTTATTTAATTTCCTTGGGGGAAAAATATTTTCAAAAGTTGAGAGTATGCGAGGCAAAATCAAATGTAAACTTTAAAAACAGATTTTTTTTTAATGATACAAGATCTGGGTATAAAGATCTATGACTTGTTGCCTTAGAAACATATTGACTGTAATATATTGAGACTTTTGAAAGACTCAATTAACTAGCCGACGTTAGACATGTTGGCAACTCAATCATCAATATATCACATTGACAGCCGGCAGGGTCCTCCCTCTTTTAGACAGAACTGCGCATTACGCCATCGTCATTGTTAATTTAGTTCTCGTGCTGTATAAATCAATAAATAACACAATTAAAAACAATGTTTTATTTTTACATAACATAAGAATAAGACCAAAATGTCACTGGTGATATGTCATAATATTGTTTGAAAAGTCAGCTTTCGAAAAAGACTGGTCTCTTTATGCTAAGTTTTAACATTAAGGTGTAGTAATAAATTAAAAAAAACCTGTGCAACCGTGCTATTTAAAATTCTAAATGAAAAATACCGCATCCACGCACCCTGCTGTGGATGTAAGTATTACTTTTGTTATACTGTTCTCATGAAGATGTTGGTTGGGACGAAATAAAGATTTCTTAGAACGGAATTGTAACAGTTGGAAGTACTAA
This sequence comes from Agelastica alni, assembly GCA_950111635.1. Taxonomy (NCBI): domain Eukaryota; kingdom Metazoa; phylum Arthropoda; class Insecta; order Coleoptera; family Chrysomelidae; genus Agelastica; species Agelastica alni. The sequence continues at coordinate 15,570,762 of OX467718.1, forward strand.
TTTTCAACAAGTAGCACATTTTATTGTAAACTTGGAATGAAATTCTTCCCTTTCTTAAAATCTAAAAGACTTCTGCCGCTGGTGCATTTTAGATTTTTAGCTATTGGTCTAACCGTAGCTATACTGTTCTCATCTGGAATTTATGAAGTATTTTCCGATTTTAAGCTTCAGATATACTTTTATTTTTTAAGTCTAAAGGATCTCAATAAATACTTCATCACTATATCTCCTCCAGAAATAGATATCGAGTCTGCTACTGTACATAATGTACAAATAACAGAGTAAACTCTCTCTAGCTCTTTATTGCAAATTCTATTACAATTTGCGAGTTATTTTAATAATAATATTATTTTAAATTGCTACAATTTTATGTTGTTGTTATTCTTATTTAATCATTAGTTTTTTTTTGTAAAATTCGCACATTAAATTATTATAAATTTTTTTGTGAGATTGTGAATTAATCTGTAATCGTGGGGAAAATAGTGTACATAGCTTATGTAGTAATTGCCAATTCATACTCGTGGGATTGTCGCACTTCTATAAAATGGGTCACTTTCCACACTAGGAATATAATATAATATTTCAACTGCGAAGTTCTGCAAATATATAGCTTTCTCATTTAGGAAAACGGTCAAAGCCTTTTGTGATTTCTTTATCCTTTCGAACATTAGTACAACTACCATTTTTCTAATAGTTATAAATACTTCAAGTCCACCCTTAATTCGACCCTGCGCCTCAGAACTCTGGTGTAACTTAAAAGTCTCACGCCATCTGACACCGTTTTCCACTTATTTCATGCAATTTCGTTTCATGAGCAACAATAAAGGAATATTTCCATGATATCGCCGCCATCGTACAGACAGCAATATAGCAAGATAAATCACATTGAGTAAAAAATTGTTTTGGTCACAGGACTCGACCGTAACAACGATAAAAAATGTTGAAACAGTGTGGAAAGAAAATAGATTCGTATTTTATAGCAGCTTTATCATAGACGTACATTTTTATAAAATACTAGCGCACCCGGTAGGCAGACGTTGTCCTCGCAAAATAGGTATATTTCTTGAAATGGAAATTTTTATTCGGTATAATTAAAATACCTCAATTAAATGAATATAACTAGATAACGACGAACAAAATTAAAAATTTGGATCTCTTAAATCTAAACAATTAATGTTATTTTCTAAAATCCAACCTAAGTAATACAAAAAATTGCCGACAAAAGCTAAAACTTAAAATTATGAAATAATAGATTATTTCAAGCGGAGGAGAAGTGAGACTTTTCATGGCGCGCCTGAGTTTACCCGCCGAACGAAGTGAGAAGGCAAGTCATGAAAAGTCACTTCTTCAAATGAAATATCCTTTTTTTTTACAATAATTGGGTCATAAACACGAAATATGTAACACGGTTAAATACAAAAATGGCTCGTTGACATCTCTTATTTTATAGTTGTCATTTAGAGAACATATCTCGATCAGATAAACATTGTTTTGAAGTAAGGCCAGGTCAAGAGTTTCAACAACCGACGAGCATGTATGAGAGCACTGATGAAAGTAGAGGAAGCAAAAGATGTGTGTAAGAACCGTAGCGAAGTGGAAGGAAGTGGTCTCTGCCTACCCCTATGGTAAAAAGGCGTAACTTTATGTATGTATGTATGCAATCAACATTAAAAAATGTCATTATGCAAGTTTTGATTTAACATCACAACTCATGACGTTTTAACTGACAGCCGCTCCTCCTCTGAATTTACTCGATATCATTAAAAAAAAAAGTGAAACAAAACATTCCAATTATGCGATACTTTTAAAATTCTAAGGGTTTCATGAAAATTAAATAACTTAATAATTAATTAACTTTGAAAAATTCGTTTTAAAGGTTTATTACAAGACTATGCTCTTTAGTGATCATGTAACTTACTAAAAGTAGTTCAGAAAATTCGTTTTAAATATTTTCAAACTCAAACTATACTATATTTTATCAATTAATATTGCAGTAGCTTTAATTATTTTCGTATTTTTAAAATGTAAATGTAAGAAAGCATGACAAACTGTGAAGTTGTATTAAGGGAGAAAAAGTGGAACAAGTAAATGAGTTTGTATACTTGAGTTCAAAGTTTACGAGAGATGGAAAGTATAACAGTGACATTGAACGAAGTGCGTTGGCAGCAAAACAAATGAATGGGGCACTGTATAGCTTTATGAACAGCCAGAAAATGTCAAAAAAGGCACGTCTACTTTCATTTGCTGATTTGTGAAGAAGCTATGAGTCAATACCAGAAACGAACTCATATAAAAAGCAGGTGGAAAAGTTTCCACAGCTGTGTCTCTCTTTAGAATCAAGAGTATAGAGATAATTACTCTGATTTTATCCTTGTACCGCACCGCAATGTCTTTGTTTTTGCGTTCTAAGGATAATCAATAGTCACTTTTGTTCAAAACAGCTATTTTTATAAATAATTTCACCAGGAGGTCACTCAAAGATTCAACTTTCCACTTTACGTCTTGTGTGCCTTCAGGCCGCAATTTTAAATGACGTTTGGTCACGTGTTCTGGTTTGGTCTATTAAACGTAGAGACCACAAACAAATTTGACGATCTTAAATATTTCATGCATACATATAGTCACGCCTTTTTCCCGTAGAGACCACTTCCTTCCACTTCCGCTACGGTTCTTACACACATCTCTTGCTTCCTCTACTTTCATCAGTGCTCTTATACATGTTCGTCGGTTGTTGGTACTCTTTTTTCGAAACAATGTTGATCTGATCGAGAGTCACAATATTTCTAACACAAAAAATTCTACAGTTTCTAACCTAACAGCGCTTAGTTTTATTACTTTTTGTCCAGAGTAGTTTACCCTTTAACAACTAAAATACCAAAATTCACTGTAGTATTCACTGTAGAATCGGGGTAGTTGATTTGGTATTACCAAATCACTTTGGTCGGTAATTATGTAGTAGTCGTAATCTGTAAATTTTACTTGTTTGCTTAAGTGCTGGACAATATTATTGCTTTGTGATAAGTTTCTTTAATACTCGTACTTTATTTATTTTCAATAGTCCTCCTATAATTTTACAAATATTGTAATATATTTATTGGAAAATTTTCAAGTCATCATAATGTTCCGTTCTTTAGAAGTAGCTGTGTAATATTTTTTTTATTATCGAGATTTAGAAAAGCACCATCCACTACTAGGATAAAAATATCGGTTAAATCAATCATTTCTTTATCGTTACATAATATCTTTTTCCATTTTTATCTTGAAAGATTTTAACATATACTTATGTCGCGTCTTTCTGCGGTGCATTTATAAGTAAATGGTCTGTGTCAATACTCACAAGGAGAACTGGTATACCGTAGTGTGTTGAATAATGTCGAGTGTGTAGGGAATATCGTAGTTCCTTGTTAAAAATTAGATTCGCTTTGATTTATTTGGATAGAGTCGTAACCTTGAGAGCTTCATTGCGGAATTAAAGATTCTCAAATCGGTTTTTTTACAGATAAAATTTATTACGGCCATTGAAATAATTATGCTAACCTAACCAAACCTTGCTAACACCATAATAAATTTAGATGTTCTGGACATAAAGGTTAATCGTTTTTTTGTGGACAAAGAAAGTCTTTCATGATTGAACTACAGTGCGTACCTGGGTGAAAAATTTAGGCTGTTGTTGAAAGTTTTTTTTATTTCCTAGTTAATTTACAGTCTGTTCAAGAATAGAACAATAAGTAAATGTTCTTTATATGAAAAATGGCTTGTGGAGTCAAAACCCTGTGGTTTTACCCCCTAATTATTTAGTTTGTTGTATAAACTGCTTATGGCCTAGGACAAGATATGAGTTACAGAGACAGTAAAATTACGTTTAACAAGTTAATAAAAACATATAGGTTAATATTTTAAAGTGAAGATAAAATATATTTTTCACTAAACACTTGAATATCACGTGCAATGATATTATTAGGCACAAACCAGGGTGCACTTTTTATCATCCTTAATACTTTGGATTGGAACCTCTCAATGATGTCAATATTTGAGGAAGATGCTGATCCCCATAGCTGAATTGTCCAGATGGGTTTGAGTACGACTTTGTAAACCCATACCTTATTCTCGAGAGATTTTCTTCCAATTATCCAATATAATTGTCAATTTTTATTTCTTGCTGTTTTCTTCTTGTGAAGATATGTTTCTTCCAGGAAAGACTTCTATCTATATGGATTCCAAGATATTTGGCATCTTCTGACTGTGATATTTCTTGACCATTTAAAGTAACCGGGGGACAGTTTCCTCGTCTATTTGTGAAGGTGATATGATTAGATTTGCCTTCGTTGACTTTGATACGCCACATTTTTAACCATTCGTGTAAATTGTCAAGATTTGTTTGAAGAATTTGCGATGCCATTCGGGGTTCTGAGTGTGAGGCTAGTAAAGCGGTATCGTCGGCGTAAGTAGCAGTGAGTGTATTGTATGATGTGGGTAGATCAGATGTAAATAATAAACATAAAAGCGGACCCAAAACGCTGCCTTGAGGTACCCCTGCTTTTATCGGATAAAGTGTTGAATGTTCGTCTAAATATTTTACCACAAAATGTCTGACTGCAAGGTAGGATTTGAGGATGAGGAAATAGTTTAAAGAAAGGAGTTTTCTGATCTTGTAAAGTAACCAGTTATGCCAGACTTTATCGAATGCCTGGCTAATGTCTAGGAATATAGCGGAGCAAAACTTTTTATCTTCCAGGTCTTGCATGATTTGGTTAGTGATCCGTTGTACCTGCTCAATGGTTGCGTGTTGTTCTCGAAATCCGAATTGATGCTTCAGAATAGCTTCTTTGGCCTTAAGAATTGATACAATTCTGATTTTAATTATTTTTTCCAACAGTTTTGCCATTACTGGGAGAAGACTAATTGGTCGGTAAGAAGTGACTTTATGGGTAGGTTTTCCAGGTTTGGAGATAAGAATTATTTCTGCGAGTTTTCATTGAATTGGGAAGTAGCCAGTTCCTAGTATGGCATATAGATGAATGTTATTATCTTAACTACTTCTGCAGGTAACTCTTGGAGAATTTTGATTGTTATCAGGTCATAACCAGAAGACTTTCTTGTGTTCAGAGTTTTAATAGCATTTTGAACTTGTTTTGTTGTTATTTTTTTAAGAGCAGGTTCCAATTGGTAAGGAGAAGCAAGATACCACTCAATGTTAATATCGTTTTCGTTTGTTTTAAAAGACTTTTTCTAAATGTTTTGCAAATGCTGCTGCTTTTTGTCTGTTGCTTTTAAGCCAGTAGCTTGGACAATAATAAAATTAACGCATATACAATAAACAAACAAGTAATAAAAGATAAATGTAAAATGGTTAAAAATTGTGTGGATAAAATAAATTAAAATTTATAACCAGTACTAAATACTTAATTTATATCACTAAAAAAAAGTAAATATAATTATTTATTGAAGAAACCTTAATAATTAATTATGCATAGTAAAAACATTAATAATAATAATTAAATTCTGTGTCACAAAAGATTTTGTTTGAAATTCTAAATGTTGTTAAAATTATTGTACAATTTGGCAACTTGTATTTATTTAATTCGTTAAAGAATAATTTATGCTAGATTTGCTTTCTTGCTTCTACATAGAAGTTGTTATTCGAGTTTTATGGTTTGAATCTCATAATTCATTGCAACAAAATTTCTAAAATATGGAGGCTGTATTTCTTTGACCAGCTTAACAATGAAAATCGTATCGAAAAAGAATAGAAACTGAAAGCCAGTTCAATGTATTCAGCATATTTAATATAGTAATTTTAAAATAATTCGCATGCCACGATTTTATTTATAATATAAGTATAAATCCATATTGTGGAAAACAAAAAAGACGTCATAATAATCGAAATTTCATAGTTTTTAACTAATTAAAGTTATTTTTATCAATCAGGTAAAAGTAAACAGATATTAGGGTTGGCAGCACGCTCGAAATAGGGTTGCAGTGTCTACTTAACATCAGGCAATATATTTGTCTGCCACCTTAATGTATAAAAAAAGACAATTTTATTTTAAAGCATAGAATCATACTTCAGGTTCACAACTACCTGCAATAGATAGTGCTTAAATTATTCATTTAAACCCTTACTTTCGTGTACAAATGCATTACATGCAGAGAGTTGCTTCTTTACAAGTAACTTGTTGAAATTTCAACTTTCTTTTTTGAATCGAATCTCGATTTTTCGAGCAAAATATTGATTTACTGGATCGTTTTAGAGCTATATATCGATTAAAAAAATCGATGTTTTCGGTCCAAGAAATCGATTCCTCGATTAATCGATCTCAAATCGCCATCCCTATTCCCCACAGTCGCAACGCTTGCGCGCAACGGATCGAGTATGAATAAGTGAGATAGAAGAATGCAGTTGCTGTCTCTCTTGGTGGGCAACACTTCCACTTACGGGCACTAGCAATATGGGAGTATTAAATATATGGTGCTAATACCATAAAGGACCTTACTTTTTTTATGTAGCCCTCATTATTTTGTGAATAAAACAAACATAAATATATATTTTTTAATTTAACGTTTTAATGAGTTTTATGTTTAAAAACCAAGAAAGTTTAGAGGAATTTTTTATTATAAATTTGGCGAAGTTAAGACATCTTGACCAATAAATGACCTCGATATAAAGCCGGTACCCGAGATTAACATTTTGTCCTCAAACTTGGATTTAATTTTGAACTTGTTTTGTGCAAAATCCTTGTTTTTTTTCAGAATGGGACAAAATGGAATATTTTCAATCGGTAAAAGAATAACAGGAATGTGCCATGATAGACGAAAAAATCTAAAAGTTCGCTTTAACACCGTATATTTTGGTAAACACCACATTTTAAAAAAGTATTCTAATAACACTTTTAGGCAACTCACAATGTAGACGTCAAGTTTTTGTTGCGTGTAATCTAATTTTCGGAAGTGGTCAAATAGTCGTTAGTTCGTTTCGCTGTCGTTAGGACGCGAGCGCCATCACTTCTCTTCCTTCTTGAGGAGGGTATTATCTCGAGAGTATTAAACGAGACATGAAGCAGACGACCAATTTATGTATTGTACCAATGAGTTTGGAATTAAAATGGGAGTTACAAAAAAATATATTTTCTCTGGCCTCAAGGCGAGCTCAAATTATACCGTAAATATTTCTCTTAAGTTGATAGTTGCAGAATGGAATGAATTAATTAATTAATAAACAAGCAAGCCAAATAGAGAACAATTTATTTGCCAAATAATGATTATTTAGTTTTATAAAATATTCAATAGGTTAGGTTAGGTTAGGCGTTCGGACTTTGGCATACGCGATTATGATATACCTAATGCAAGTCTATTTTATCGGAATTATAAACTGTTGATCACTAAAGGCCGTTTCTCTCACAGTGGTCATAAATGTAAGCAAAACAAAAGTAATGGTTTTTGAAAGAGAAGAAAGCATAACAAACTGTGAAGTTCTGATTAAGAGTGGAACAAGTAAATGAATTTGTATACTTGGGTTCAAAGTTTACGAGAGATGGAAAGTATAACAGTGACATTAAGTGAAGGGTGTTGGCAGAAAAACAAATGAATGGGGCAATGTATAGCTTTATGAACAGCCAGAAAGTGTCAAAAAAGGCACGTCTGGCTTTGCGTAAAGAAGTGTTGGTTCCAACACTTATGTATGATAGTGAATGTTGGGTTTGGCAAAAGAAAAATGAAAATAGGATTAATGCTGCGGAGATGAGTGGTCTGAGTAATATAGCCGGAGTGACTCGGTTGACTAAAGTAAAGAATAGTGATATAAGAGAACAATGTGGTGTAAAGTAAGATGTGGTTACAAAGATAGATAAAGGTATGCTTAGATGGTTAGGTCACGTAGAAAGGATAAATGAAGGAAGGTTGAATAAACAAATTTATAAGATGAGTGTGAATGGACAAGTCGGTAGAGGTCGACCTCGGCGAAAATTTTTTGATCAGATCAACATTTTTTTGTAGAAAGGCCAGGTCAAGAGTACCAACAACCGACGAGCATGTATGAGAGCACTAATGAAAGAAGAGGAAGCAAAAGATGTGTGTAAGAACCGTAGCAAGTTGAAGGAAGTGGTCTCTGCCTACCCCTACATGAAAAAGGCGTGACTATATGTATGTATGTAGTTATAATAGATGCGGTTCTAATCCGGTGACATTTACGCGGTCGCCGGAATGTGTAAAACCGGCCTGATAGGTATTTATAGATCGCAAAAATAACTCCAATTTACTACAATGACTAAATAACAATGGTGAACTTGCTAAATTTTCCACTGTCTTTTAAAGTAACTTCCCATTTTGGAGTTTCGTATAACTTTATTAATTAATTCAAAATCTTTACGCGCAACAATAACTCTCGAGCCTTGATTGATCTTTACAATCTTATCAGTGTACGTTTCCTATTTGCTGCTTGTTTAATTACAACTTAACAGCGATAATTTCTTGAGTGAATCATTGACGTTGCAAATTGGTTAGAAATTGCTGTGGTGGAGATGTAGGTTGTTAATTTCGACAAGAGTTTCGGACATTTTTATTGCATAGATAACAAATTTAAATTAAATAAAGAAACATGAAAAGTCAATAAACCGTTTAAGCTATCTATTGTATAATAAATTTTTTATTTTTTATTATAAAATCTAAATTTAAATATATTTTTATTTTATTTCAAAATAAAATAAATAGCCTATTGTTAAAGACCGACATCTCAGTAGACTTTTCGATCTTAAGTGAGTAAACGATTTGTGATGGTACTGGAAAAAATTTGTGTTTCATGTGTTGTCACGCTTACTGTTGTGCTAAAGTAAAAGCATTCAAAAATTCAGTGACATAAAATGTGGATTTAAATGTAATATATGAATGAAAAGAAGAGGTTCGACGTTGGGAAACAGATGAAATGAAATCTCACTGGCATAAAGTGCCAAGACAAAGGCAAGCGAAAAGGCTAGTAAGTCTTTCGCCAAGGAAAGCTAAACAGCTTCTCGAGTTGGACAAGAAAGACTTGAAACTGGTGACGGGACTCCTCACTAGACACTGCCCTCTAAGGTACCACCTGAAAAAGATGGGCAAAACAGAGAGTCATAGTTGCCGCTACTGCGAGATCTTCGCTGAAACTGCAGAACATTTGCTTTGCGAATGCCCAGAGCTTTTCTTCAAGAGGCTCAAGTTTCTGGAAGGGGCCTTTCCAAAGCCCTTCGATGTCAGAAACTTAGCCCCCAGGAAACTGATAAACTTTACTCGAAGTCTCGGAATCCCGGGCCTCGAATAGATTAAGGGTTATGCACAAAAGATCTGATATGTAGAAGTGCTTGAGAGGTAGCATGGCCTTCACGACCCACCCTACAATCTACAATATAGGAATGAATAATATTTTGATACAGATTTATATTTGTAGATTATTTTTATGTGTGTACATCAAAGAGTTTATTAAAAAATGAAGAATTTTTTACTTTATAAAATGTTCTTGATATATAAAAAACAACAAACTGTAATTCGCAACATTGTCCAATTACTTTATCTTCAAGGTGTGTAAAATCTGTATTGCATAGCGAAAAATAATTAAAAAAATTACTATATGCAAAATAACTTTGAATTAGGATTAAACGACCACGTAGAATAAAAAGTAAATTTAAATATTAGAATTTAAATAGTAATGTTAGCAGTAACCTGAATTTAATAGTATTTAAAATGTCTAGGCAAGTACTTACGGATTTCTTGACCAATACTTTATGATATTTATTTTATTTAACTCTTAATAGTTTGTAATAAAACGAAATCTACATTTTGTAAAATTGAGGTGCACTATTAATAATCAGATGTTGCAACTTGGAAGATTGATATGACCTTTGATTTTTATTACACATTTTTAATAAAACCTAATTACCAACCGAACCCACCTAAAGAAAGGGGAATTATATTTATACATACATACATACATAAAGTCACGTCTTTTTCCCATAGCGGTAGGCAGAGACCACTTCCTTTCACTTGCTACGGTTCTTACACACATCTTTTGCTTCCTCTACTTTCATCAGAGCTCTCATACATGTTCGTCGGTTGTTGGTACTCTTGACCTGGCCTTTCTTCAAAACAATGTTGATCTGATCGAGATATGTTCGCCGAGGTCGACCTCTACCGACTTCCGTCCATTCACACTCGCCTTATAAATTTGTTTCGTTAATCTTCCTTCATCTGTCCTTTCTACGTGTCCTAATCATCTAAGCATTTCTTTATCTATCTTTGTAACCACATCTTCTTTTACACCACAGCGTTCTCTTATCTCACTATTCTTTACTTTATCCAACCGAGTCACTCCGACTATACTTCTCAGACTACTCATCTCCGCAGCATTAATCCTATTTTCCATGTTTCTTCTGCCAAACCCAACAATCACTACCATCATAAGTGTAGGAACCAACATTCCTCTATGCACCGCCAGACGTGCATTTTTTGACACTTTCTGGCTATTTATAAAGCTATGCAGTGCCCCATTCATTTGTTTTCCTGCCAACACCCTTCGCTCAATGTCACTATCATACTTTCCATCTCTAGTAAACTTTGAACCCAAGTACACATTATATTTATAGAATAACATTTTTATGTACGCCCTTCAAAGAAAAAAGCTGCAACGTTTTATGTAGATTTAACATCTAAAAATGCTTGCTACGGGAGTTGGAGCTCTTTAAAGATGGTAATCTAACATAGGTTTAATTTATCAAAGGCTTTTGATAAATTAGGCCATGAAATACTGATGTATAAACTAAATAAATGAGGCGCTGCTTAACTTTATGAGCAGCTAGAAAGTGTCAAAAAAATCAAATCGAAATTATTTTGAAGAAAGACGAAGAGTACTAGCAAACAAAAGGCATGTATAAAAATGCTATTAAAAGTAGAAAAAGCAAAAGAGATGTAAGAACCGTGTTAAGTGAAAATAAGTGGTCTTTAAATTCCCCTACAGGCAAAAGGCGTGAGACTTTATGTATGTATACCTATATGTACAACTTCTTATTTTATTATAGGTATTTTAATTACCTGAAATGTTCTTTGGAGAACATAGAAATCAACATTTACTCAAAGGTACCTAAAATTTACGTTTAAAAAACTTTCGATTTTAAGTTCCTTATTATTTAAAGTTAAAGTGTATATAAAAACATTTTCTTTGGGTGTATTCGTGTTTTGTGAAATTTTTTTATAGGATTATTGTCTTATTTGTTCCCCAGACTTCTCATACATGTGTAGTCCTTCCACGGGGAACGATCCTTGTTCCCCAAACACGACACACCGCCGCTCCGACTGCCAAAATTACGGATCCCCAGCGTAAAATTCGAATATAACCCGCAGTACAGCACCCAACTCTCATTTAAAACGGCCTTAACGAGTGTAATCGATGTTTCCAATTAATGTAATTGATGCTCAGATCATGTAATCATATATAATCTGTCGTTGGTTGTACCGGTAAACCTAAAATTTAATTAATAACATTCACAAACTACGTCGGTTGTTTGCTAGCTTCATTAACTGAATAAAAAATAATGCTGTCATATAAGGGCCGTTGAAAGTTAGCAATAACCTACTTAGATTTCATTTGCCATGTTTTCTTGTTGCCCGAGTTCAAAAATTAGATTAGATTCCAATGGTAGGCTTTTTCCAAATATGCACTCTGACGTGATGAGGTCTAATGTGCCATTCCTGTGGTTAGAGCTCCTTCTCCAGTGCCAGTTGTTTTACCAACTTGAACAATTATTGGGGTCCTCATGTAGCTCTCTTGCTAAGGTTTTTTTCTGAGTTCAACTTGAATGATAAAATTTATAGCATTTATGGTTTAGATGGCATTTTAGATTTAGTTACTCGTATTTGCATTGCTGATTTTTATTGATCGTCTTTAAAATCCATGTAACTTTAATTCCACCCCGAATCAAGGGGGATTTTCAAGAAATTGATTACTTTTTTCTTAAATTGCATTGGGGATTGAAAGAATATTTGATACTGAATGGTATACAACAATTTGTAACAATAAAATCATTAAAAGCTACTGAAAAGGTCTGATCATGACAATACTCTCGCACGGCACAATAAACAATTAATAATTTTAATAATAAAAACATTGAAATAATTAATATCTCATTGTATGTAGTTTTGTGTTTCAAAATATCAAACAAAAATATGTGCAGACAGAGATTAAATCACCCTACGAATCGGTTGAAACCTGTTTCGTTCTTCAGAGTAAAATAAATATTTCGAAAATTTGTTCAAACGCATGCAAAAGTCATAGAACCCCCTAAGAGTAAATATTGTTTAAAACAATCAAGTGTGTTATACCGAAAAAATATTTTTTCTTTCGGTAGCACATATTAGTTCTTTGATAAAGTTCCTATAGATTTTGTACAAATGTAGGTGACCCAATCGAACCAAAGTTTATTACGCATGTGGTCATTTAATAGGATAATTTGGATAATTAATATTTAACCTTTGCCTCGCAAAAAAGTGCTTTACTGTAAATAGTTAAGGCATGTATTCATTTAGAGTTAAACAAGCTGATTTTGATTAATTTTTTAACCTGTATTAGTTATACTTATATAAATGTAGTTACTAGTTATATCCAGAGTATATTTTACTTTTAAAGTAGGGACACTAATGCCCCCAGTGATAGTTTAATGCCATCCAGTGATAGACATGCACACCACTGACCCATACACATTCGTAATGACCCAAATTAGTAACGACTAAAGTATAATTTTTTTTTGTTGGTATAACCTTTATCTATAATTTGATTAAAGTGTCTCACAGTAAAAATTACTTTAAATATGCTCCGTTTGTATTAATATTTATATTTTAAAACGATATATTACAAGAACTGAGTTAATTTGTTTTATTAAGTTAATGTGGGGCGCATGTGGGGGTGAAGTGGTAAATTATCTCTTATTTTCTAGTTTTTAATTTCTGCTTCAAAAAAAAAAATTTAATTTTTTTTTGGGAAGACAATGTAGAAACTAAACAAGCAAGAATTTGCTGAAATATACAGGGTTATTCATGTCAAACGACACGAAAGGTTGTGGCTAAACTACCTGATTTTTCAAAAGTTTTACTTTTCTAATAGATAGAGGTCTATTGGGAGTACATTTTAAAATTACTTATCTAATCTACAAGGTATCCCAATAACATTGAATGTACATATCGGAGTTGTGTCTTTTTTTTAAATGGTATCACTGAATATTACTTTATTTTCGGTTTCCCAAATGAAATTCAAGTCAACTTTTCTAAAGGTTTTATTTTATAAAAATGAAATCCTACTTTTAAAGTTTAAATTATCAATGGTTGTTTATAACAAATTCAATTTGAAGACTAGTATTCGATAGAGAATAAAATTTTAAACCTGTACTTGTAATCAAATACTGGTGGGTGTTTTATTTGTATTAAAAAGTTATTAACATTAAAAGTAGCAATAATTCATTGCTTATCATGTATTATTTATTTAATTATAAACACACACATTATTTATTCCATCACTAGTCTTTACATTGAATTTGGTATAAAAAAGTTAAACCGCCATTGATAATTTAAACTTCAAAAATATGAGTACATTTTTACAAAATTCAAAATATTTTAATAATCTTTAAGTTAAAATATTGTTGCAATATTTAATCTTGGGTTAAGGAACACTCAATACAAAATCTAAGCAATTTATTCTAATCTTTCTGTACAATAAATCTTAAACACTTTCATTTTCACAAACTCTATACAATATGTTTGTAACACTTTATAATTAACTTTAAAACTCCAAACTTAACTTTAAAGTAAACTAAAACTGCGACCTCAAATTTTTTTATAAATCTTAATCAATTATTCTAGATATTGGCCATCGTAGGTCTGAGTTTCTACTCGACGTTTCGCCATCTCTACTGGATGGCATCTTCTTGAGATATAATTGTCTGCTTTTTAAGGCTGACAATTATATTAGCTCCAATATACCCGAAAAACCATTCACCAATTATTCTAGATATTTGCTGGATAAAACGATTTCTTTCTGGTAATGTAACGAACATTAGCCGCCCGCGGTAATAAATCATCCGCTAAAATGCGCAAAAGGAATATGCGCCTTTGTGTGGACGATACACCGCCTTGGCCATATAGTAGGACAGGGACGTATTTATCGGCTGCAATCCGTAACAATATGATAAATCTTTATAAAAGTCGCCTTTATTTACTTTATTAACTTAAGACATTCAATGTTTTTGAATACCCTGTATATTGTAAAAATAATTTGGAAATGTACTTCTAATAGAGCTCTATCTATCACAAAATCAAAACTTTTGAAAAATCGAGCGATTAAGCTACATCTTTCGTGTCGTTTGATATGAATATCCCTGTATATTGTAGGTAGTCATATTTATCAATATACCTGCTAAAAATTATGTAACATCTCCTAAATAAATTACGGATTCATGTTATAAAGATCAAGATCGCGATAACATCCGTAAAATAAAAATATATTTAAAATCTAAATCAATAATTTCAAAAAAAAACTGTATATTAATTTTAATATTTTATAAAAACCAAAAGTTTAGGCAATCACATAACAGTTTTTTGTCTCCCAAATGTATTTCTAAAATCAAAATAAAATTAAATATAGATTATATAATAATCATTTTTAGAAACATCCGTTTTGTTAACAATTTGCATATTGATTTGAATAGCAGGTTATTCGGATAACATATGTTTGATTCACAACTTTCGATACCTATCTTGTCACTAAATAAATTAGTAACATTTTTTTTGTTAAATTCCGTTAAGTTTATATCAGTTTGTGGTCAATCTGCATTAATACAAGAAAATGGCATCTATTAACAACAATAAAAAAACAATAAATTTTTTTTTATCTTATCCATTTAAAGACTTTATTTATAAAAAAAAGCAAATGGGACTCCATTGGAGCGCAAACGATTTATAATGATCCTGGAGGAAATTCATGTGTTTGCAATAGCTACATTTGTTATAACTCGACAAGCGTAAGGAGTCACTTGAACCCCAGATGCGCCAAGAGACAATCGCGGCATCGATCCTTTTTCTTTACTTTGTCGGGCAGCTTGCATCTCTCTTTCGGTCGCGCATTACCAAGTGACTCCTTACGCTTGTCGAGTTAAACGCAGGTGCCGTTACCGTAGGGTTTATTCTTGTAGCTAATTGCAAAACATGATCTTTAAGTATGAGTTAATTATCTCGTGCGTCCTATCTTCCGTTCCTTGAGTTCTACCAAACATCTGTTTGTCCAGCGCCACTCTCTAGTATGCCAATGGCTCTCAGCATTTGTCCGCAGGTTATATGTCTTTCTATGTTCAATTAAAAAATTATGTGATTTCCTTTAAACTTAAATTTCACAAATTTCTTCGTTGCTTGAAAACGATAAATGATAAAACAAAAACATTTTGTTATATATATATATATATATATATATATATATATATATATATATATATATATATATATATACCTCTAAACCCGGCCCTGAGTATTCCCATGTTTGAGATATTCGGAGGAAAGTGATGTACTGATAATTATTTATATATATATATATATATATATATATATATATATATTGATATTATTTATAATTATTTATTTATCTTAAAATAGGCAGATATTTTTACTAATTTTTTTTATCTTTGTCGGCGTTTGCAATATCTGTATCCAATATTTAAGGGAGCGAATTACTGCATAATAGATTTGCTACTGTATTTCTATGCAAAATTATGAGTTTATTTTGACATGGCCTTTAATTCAGACATATTAATTTCCGTTTTCATATAATTGGGGACGTTGGTGCAAGAAGGGAATGTGTCACTTTTTTTCAAAATGGGAATACTTGTTCCATGACCTTGTACCAAGCATAAATAAACTATCTTTGGTCTACCCTTGAACAACGAAGTTATAAACACTTTTGACTCGTTCCCTTCCCCTTCACATATTCGTATGATTTCCCACCATTTCATAATACTTTAAAAAGTGATTCTGTTATCTAAGAAAATGACATTTCAGGCATTAATGTAGATGGGAATGACTTACTGATTTATATTTAAACTACATGTCTTATTTTAGAGTGGAAATTTTATTTTTGCGTTGTTTTGTGACTCATCCTGTTCTTGCACCAAATAAAATTTTTTGAAAATTTCGTGATTTTTTTTAAAACATTAATATTTTTAAACTTTTTCGCCTCTCGTAAAATTTTAAAAATATGGCTAATCGTCTTCTTGCACCGAAAGGTGTTTAATTCAAAATAATAATGAAGTTAAGTACAAAAGATGTATATTTTATAGTTAAATTTTGATTTGATATGCTTTTGATTGGAATTAGTAAACTAAAATTGCAGATGACGTTTAGAATAACTTTTAATTATGAGAGATAGATAAATTTAGCTGGAAAAATAAAATGTGTGTGTTAAAATGACAGGCGCTAATTTCCAACTCCAACCTTGTAATAAAATATATTTTGCGTTTAATATGCATGCAATTTAGATCCTGTTAAAATATAAAAGATGATATTCATTTACTAGTTCATAAAAAAACTTTGTAACTTATTGGAATTATATTTGAATAATACGAATATGGCATCTTTAATGTTAATAATATTCCGAGTTTCAACACATCAATATACTATTTTATTAGTATTAATTTATTTTGTTTATTTATATTTTAATATTGATAATAACAAAAAACCTATTTAATATAAACGATTGATAATTTTAAAGTCAGTGGCGCGTTAAATTCTGTATGAATGTTATTTTCTTCTTATATTACTTAACAATGATATTTATACAGTGTGTACATAAAGTAACGTAACTTACTAATATTTTAATTTCTGTTTGGTTTATAAATAAAAATTGTTAAATGAAAGTTTTTTCAAATAATTCGATGCTTGCTGGCCTTCAAAGGCTGGCATGCCTGGCCATAACTGAAGCTATGTCTAGGACACCAACGGCAGCGATGGAACACCTCACAAATCTTCCTCCCCTAGATATTCCCTTAGAAAGGAAGGCCAGGATAATCTCCTACAGATTCCTGTCTTTGGAAAGGCAAATTAATGAAGAGCAAATCAAGAACCACTCCAGGTTACTGAGTGAAACAAAAAACCACCAAATTCTCGGAATGGTTCCTGACATGCTAGCCACAAAAATACGCGTAGAAAAGTCGTTCAAAGTCCTCTTTCCGAAGAGAGACGAATGAATGAAGAGAGAAATCCTGTTACCAGAGACTAAATACGTAATGTACACGGATGGCTCAAAAACCCCAGATGGAGTTGGGGCCGGTGTTTTCAGCAGAAAACCAAAGATTGATATATCTTTTAGTCTTGGTAGGTATGCTACAATCTTTCAGTTTGAAGTCTTCGCTATCGAGTTGTATGCAAGAGAGCTGACTAACAGACCTCTAGAAATAAAAACATAAGTATAATATCAGACAGCCAGGCTGCTTTAAAAGCGCTGAGTTCCAACAAGATAAATTCTAAACTTGTATGGAAATTCATCAAATCCCTAGTGTACCTTGGTGCGAACAACAGGGTGACCCTACTGTGGATACCTGGGCACCAGGGGGTGGAGGGAAACGAAAAAGCCGATACCCTTACAAAACAGGGGTCCGAATCTGCGTTCACTGGACCAGAACCGGTTTTTGGAGTCACCACAATTATTTCGGACTGGGCGGAGATGAAAATACTCACGTACTGGTCCGATATACCAGGGTTAACTTACGTTTCTACCTAAACCCTCGAGAAATACAACTAAGCAGATCCTATAATGGAGCAGAAATGACCTGCGAATTCTAACAGGACTGCTCACAGGACACTATCGTTTAAGATACCACCTCGGAAGGATAGGTCTGAACCAACAAACGGACTGTCGGTTTTGCTGCGTGGAAGACGAAACTGCTGAACATATACTGTGTTCATGCCACGGCCTGGGAAGAATATAGTTCAACATAATTGGTTACACCAACCTAGAACCTACCGATTTCAAAAAAATCTCACCCTGTGCAACCATAAACTTCGTGAGAAGGGCTGGATTGTGCGGTGAACTGTAACCTCTAGGGGTGAGCCACAATTGACCTTTTAAAGGTCGCA
Organism: Agelastica alni; assembly: GCA_950111635.1. Classification (NCBI taxonomy): domain Eukaryota; kingdom Metazoa; phylum Arthropoda; class Insecta; order Coleoptera; family Chrysomelidae; genus Agelastica; species Agelastica alni. Next base: position 15,588,888 of record OX467718.1, read on the forward strand.
GTGGAGAGGCGACCACGCCCTAATCACATGATACCTAGCCTAACCTATACTAAGTCGATTAGAAGTATACAGGGTGCACCGTCACTACAAAATAACTTATTAACATATTTTTTTAAATAGTACACCCTCTATATATTTTAAGTTTTTCATGATTAATTAAATTACAAATACAACCGTCAAGAAAAGAATAATGATTCTTATAATGAGAGGTTACGGTGATCGTAAAAGAACTCATGATAAGGTAGCTTACTTATTTAATGATACGTAACCAATTCGCCACCAATAAATTACCAAAACTGCAGTATGGAGGATTGTGAAACTTTTTTGAAGTAATAGGTTCACCTAAAAATCGCCCTAAAATTGGCCGACAAATACCGTAACTAATGATGAAAAATTCTTGAACGTTGTACAAAGTTTTGTAGAAAATCTTTTAACATCCATTTGGCAAACTGCATTAGACATGATGTTAGTGTGAGATCCGTCTGTAACATTATTAAGAAAAATAAGTTTCATCCTGAATTCTTTGTTTTTTAAAGGCTTTGTTACGTACCATTAATTACCAAACATTTTTAAATTTAGTCCATCACACCCAGCCTTTTTTGAAAAACAGTTAGATTATTAGTATGTTAATTTTTTATTTTATTTAAAATTGTATTGAAAATCTACCTATATTTTATAGTGTTTTGTATTGTAAGGTTATTCAAGTAAACATTCAACCAAATCGCAAGACTCCAAACCTACCAAACACTGCCTAATGACCTTAACATTTTTCAAAGTTTTAGAGTGGAAAAAGTGGGTTTTTATGGAGACAGCCGAAATACGCCAATTTTCAATTAGCACTTGAGCCTTCACGGTGCGTTAAAGAAAAAACCTAAATAGTGAAATTTATTGAAAATTGTATGTATAATTTGAATAAAGAGCTTATTTACGAAAAGTTGATAGTTTTTGAGTTATATGCATAATAAGAGGTCTTTTCATCAATGGATTAATTTTAATACTAGTTTAGAATCGAATTAACAAGATCTCATCGCATGTCTTCATACAATGGCACCATGTATCAATACGCTGATATGATATCTGACTATCTGACGCTGATATCTCTTGTAATTTACCTTCCATTAAACCTTAAACAAAGCAAAATTGAAATTTAAAAACAATAAATTTATTTACTTAATAAATAAATAAAAATTATAAATCATTCGTGAATTTTTCATCAAAGAAAATATTATTAAATTTGTAAAACATGCCTTTTAATTTTGATGTTACATTTAAATAAACATTTAAAGGACAAAAAATTAATTGATTTAAGTATGTGGTAAAAAATTAATGTCAACAATTACTGGGTTATTTGATCAATATTAATTTATTTCTGCCATCTATAGCAATAGGGTTGAACTAAAAGTCGCGTTTACAATGGATCAATATTTTTACAGACTTAAACGTTAGTGCTTTTACTACTTCAATGCGCTACGAAGAGATGTCGCTGTATGTATTGATTTTATGTATCTAGCTTCCGTTAATCTTGTATTTAATGCTTACCGATGATATTAAGAGGACAATGTAAATGTGTGGGCTGGTAATAATATTAGTAATATAATAACCTTAATTAAATAATACCAGTAATATCATGCAAAATAACAAAAACTATCTAAAATGAAGTTTAAAATGATCATGTTAAATGGGTAAATTAGAAATCTTTCTTATCAATAATATTTTATGACAATTAGTGTCAATGTTTGAAATTAAAATGATTTAAAGTAATTTTATTGAATATTTCAGTTTGTGTTTTCAGTGAAAGTACACTATAATTAAATTGTCTAGTTATTACAGCAAGAATACACTAACTTTAATTGTAATTAGGTTTTCCAATACATTAAAATCACAGGTAAATTTATCGTTTCCATACCTAACCTAACTATTACAATAATTTTATAATTGAGTATTTTGTATTTATAGACATTTATTTGCCAAAATGACATTCATGACTGTAGCTCATTATTTGCAAATAATAGAAAGAAGCTGGAGAAACCAAGATGGAGGTAAAGTCGCACAATTTATATCTTTAAGACATGAACATGCCAGATTTCCAAATTACCAGGTAAGATGTAACAAATTTTGAAAACAATATACCTAGAAATACTATAATTTACTTTTCATATGAAATAATATTTTTTATAATTAATGATTGTAAAATATTTTGTCAGGTAGAACAACCAGAAGGTATTGTAGACAGATTTCTAACCTCTCCATTGGATGAATTAATATGTCTTCATTTAAAATGCCTTTTCAACATCGGAAGGCAAAATTTTTTGGAAGCTTACCAAAATCAAAGTACTTTGGTGCAGAATTTTGCCAAGATTCTACAGGTATGTAAGTAAACATCTAATGTTTTACTGTGTATATTTTATCTTACTTTTAGCACTATACTCCTACTGCAAATTAATTTTACAATTTTATTGTATTGCAGTCACAAAAAGAAGAAAATTGGTCACTACCAATAATGTATGTCATTGCATCAGATCTACGTCTTGTAGCTCAACAAGCTGAAAAACAAAGGTTAGGAAACTCTGAAAATCCAGGGGAAATTTTGGAAAAAGCTGCTGAGTCTCTTATGGGATGCTTCAGAGTGTGTGCAGCAGATAACAGGTAAATAATGGTGTAAATTATTTGGTTATTTTATTTTCATTAAGACAAAAATATGTTATGCTATTTATAAACAAAACATTTTAAATTAGGAAACAAAAATTGCTTACAACAAATTAAGTTATTAATTATTAAAAAATATGGTCATTAGATCAGCAGATGAAGATACCAAGAGGATAGGAATGTTAGGATTAGTCAATCAGTTGTTTAAGGTTTATTTTAGAATAAATAAACTACATTTGTGCAAACCACTGATTAGAGCCATTGAATCATCACAATTTAAGGATTTTTTTCCACTTGGTCAACAAGTTACATACAAGTGAGTAACATTAAAAAAAAATCATAAATTCATATATAATATATTTCCCAAAAAACGTGTTTTTTTTCTAGTTTTTATATATATCTTTAATTTGTATTTATGGAAATGTGCTATTTTAAAAACAATTTTGAAAATTAATAAGATCCTGGACAAAATTAATGCCATAACCTATTAAATGATACAAATTGCTATAATAAGTTAATTTTAATAAATTTTTATGGACATTGGTTACACTAAAAGTTAGAACAAACATATTCGGATACTATAAAAGTAAATTAGCTTTAATATTTTTCTCTTTTTATTCCGTTACACTGTCCGATTATCAAACGTTGGCAATCATATTGGCTATAATAACTTTGTTTATTACAGCTCAGAATAGTTCAGTGGATGTTTTGCGATACCACTCTCAACCACTCTCAAAGATTTCAGAGCCAAGATGTTCTTCGACCTGGACCTCTACTTCTGGCAATTTTACCCTGTATCACTAAATTAAGGAAGTAATATTTCTCTGGGTGTCTTATCATGTGGCCGAAGTATTCAAATGTTCGTCATTTAAAGTTTTAATTATTTCTGGGTTTTTCTTCATTAGTTGTAGAACTACCTAATTTCTTATTCTGTCCATCCAGCTTATTCGTAGGATCCTTCTGTAGACCCACATTTCAAAGGCCTCCAGCTTCAATAATGAGTTGGTCAGCATCCAACTCTACTCCATAGAGCAATGTGGAGAATATATAGCACCGTGTTAATCTGATTTTTAATTTAAAAGTGATCCTTTGTTGCATAGAATTCTTTTTAATTTAAAGAAGGCGGTTCTGGCTTTTTCGATATGGATCTTTATTTCTTTGTTCCAGTTGTTAACCTTTTCTAGCCGTATCCCGTATGCCCTGATTTGTATTGGTGTTTTGCAGACAACCATAACTTTGGTTTTTGAAGTATTGAGTCTTAGCCCATACTTGTTACATGATGCAGTCTCTCTGTTTATGAGTATTTGCAGTTCTTCCTGACTAGCAGCAATTAGCACCGTGTCGTCAGCATATCTCAAATTATGGATGTTAATTTCGCTTACCTTTCCACTTCTTCTGATGTGTTCCAGCCTAGTCGAATGATTGCACCTGATGCCATTAAAGATTCGCAATGATTCTCAGGTCTCTATTGTCGATTCCCACCTGCTGCAAAATTCTAATCATTTCAACATGCTTGACCATATCAAAGGCCTTCTCAAAAGTCAATAAAACCCATAAAGACTGGGTGTTGCATGTCTCTGCATCTTTGAACTAAAACCTGAAGGCTAATCAATATTTCTCTATAAGATTAAAATTATCCTTAAGACTTAATACCAAAATTGTAATGTTGAAAAAAATAAATAGGACACTAGTAGCGAAAAAAATAGTGTAAATGTGACACCAGTAGCATGTGTTGCCTACTTTACTTCAGATCACAGCATTTATGCGTCTAGACATGCTTCTAATTAAATTTTGGATGAAATCTTGGGGAATTTGTTCCCATGCAGTGATAACTGCATTTGCAAGTTCCCTCAGGGTTCTAGGTGCAGGTATTTGACGTGTAACATTTTTCTTAAATTGATTTCATAAATGGATTCAGATCTGGGCTTTTTGGTGGCCACTGCATAACTGGTATACCAGCTTTATTACATACATACATACATATAGTCACGCCTTTTTCCTGTAGTGGTACGCAAAGACCTCTTCCTTTCACTTGCTACGGTTCTTACACAAATCTTTTGCTTCCCCTACTTTCATCAGTGCTCTCATACTTGCTCGTCGGTTGTTGGTACTCTTGACCTGGCCTTTCTTTAAAACAATGTTGATCTGATCGAGATATGTTCACCAAGGTCGACCTCTACCAACTTCCATCCATTCACACTCGCCTTATAAATTTTTTTCGTCAATCGTCCTTCATCTACGTGTCCAAACCATCTAAGCATTCCTTTATCTATCTTTGTAACCACATATTCTTTTACACCACAGCTTTCTCTTATCTTACTATTTTTTAATGTATTCATACGAGTCACTCCGGCTATACTTGTCAGACTACTCATCTTTATTAAGATAATACCTCCCCAGCTATGTGAGGTCAAGCATTGTCTTGCATAAACAGAAAATTGGGTTTCAAAAAAGAACCGAAAGACATTAAGTAATTAGCATTCATGGTCCTCGTAAGGACAGGAACTAATTCTGGGCGAGGGTCATATCATATACCACCCCAGCACATAACAGAGCCACCCCAGTATGAAATCCATGCTTAGATATTGCAAGGAGCAAACCTCTCTCCTGGTCTTTGCCAGACTCGTTTACGACCATCTGGATGTTTTAGTCTAACCCTATTTTCATCTGTGAATAAAACTTTTTTCCAAATTTCCACTGACGAATTTGGATGATTTCAAGTAAAACGTAACTTAGTAACTCTGTTCTCTCTAGTAAGCAAGGGTGCAGTGGCTGGTCTCCAACTGATTAATCCAGCTGTCGTTAGTGCATAGTTTTTGTTCTGGCCCTGATCTTCCAAAATAAGTTTCTATCTCATTTAAGCGTCTTACCATAAGACTTATTGTAGAATGATATTTGCCTAACAAATTGGTAACATAACTTTGACAATATCTCTGATCCAATAAGACTGAGGTCCGCTCTACCTCTTGTTCAGTTAAATTCCTTGCTTGATTCATTTTTCTAATTTTTTGGGGTCAAAAATTAAACAGTCTACCATAAAAAACGTATTACTTTCAAAAAAGTAACAATTTATAGGCTTGTAGGGGGGTCGTAAAGGCTATGTAGCCTCTCAAGCACCTCGACCTATTAAATCTTTTATGCATAATTTATAGGCTTACTTTTAACGAAAATTTTATCACAAGTTCTGCACAAAATAGTTTATCTTTTAACAAATTCTTTAAAACTGTAAATCTAAATGAATTGTTTTGATAGCTGTCATTAACAACGAAACAAACTTTGCATAACCTACAATTCAAATACTTGATAAACTCCAAAAACGAACATGAGAAAAAAATAAATTAATTGTTTGGATAATTTCATAATGTTGCGTTAATTTTGTCCAGGGGTTTATAGATCAGCCGGTGGTGAAAAGTAGCATATTAAGGTGTTGGGCATTCACTTAGCAAGTTTGAAATATTTGTGCAGTTCTTAAATATAGATATAATTTTGAGTACTGTATTTTATTTGTGCTTTGTTAAAAGGTTATTGATAATTCTCATTTTTAGATATTTTGTTGGAAGAAAATCAATGTATGACAGTAATTATAAGGCAGCTGATGAGTATTTAACCTATGCTTTTGAAAACTGTCATAAATCTAGCAAAAAAAATAAAAGATTAATTTTAACCTACTTGGTACCTGTTAAAATGCTATTGGGTTACATCCCCAGCCAGAAAGTATTAGAAAAATACAACATAGTAGTTGAATTCTGGGACTTAGTTCAAGCAGTCTGTCAAGGAAATTTAAAATTATTTGATGAGTTAATGGATAAACATGAAGCTTTCTTTTTCAGTAGTGGTATTTATTTAATAGTGGATAAATTAAAGATTATAGCGTACAGGAATCTCTTTAGAAAAGTCTATTTAATATTAAATACCCATCAGATACCAGTGGAATCGTTTCAGCATGCCCTAGAGTACTTGGGACAAGATGCGGATTTAGATGAAGCAGAATGTATCGTTGCTAATCTTATATACGAGGGTAAAATCAAAGGATATATATCTCATCAACACCGAAAAGTTGTTGTCAGTAAACAGAACCCATTTCCTTCATTGACGAGTCTAAGTTAACTAATAAATTAAGTTTAGATATGTGTAAATAATTTTTTTATGAGTAAATAAATATAATTTCATACCTTTTACCACAATTTTATCCAGTAAAAACATTAACCCTTCGGTAAAAACTTCAACATTAAATTATAAGCAGCTCTTAACACCAATGGATGACGTTCAGCACGTGGCCACTTTTTGACATCGGTAGAAAGGGTGGCGTCACTGCTTGAGATGGGTAAATAACCCATCTCAAGCAGTGACGTGTCGATGTGTGTATGTTCCCTACGGCATCCAAAATGGCTGGACCGATTTTGATTAAATTTTAAGGCAAACTTCACCCAGCGGGTGATCCCGTGAAATTTGGTAGCGATCGGATCAACGAGAGGGGTTGGGAGAGGATGAAACATAAAAACGGCTGATATTAAAGTCTAATTCATAGTCCGTTTTTAACGAAATTTTTTAAATGTTCATTAATTTCCCTTTTGAAAAGGGTGAGAGGGGGTTGAAATATAAAAACTATCAAAAATGTGTTTCATGATGTTATGGGTGTTTGGTTAACGATTCTCGTTTTCTGTGCTTTTTTTTGAGTTTAGACTGAGCCTTTTGACAATTATTTAGGTATAAAGAACAATATTGTGGTGTTTTTAGTGATTTTGAAAGGCTAAACATTATTATTTAAGTGTTAAAAAATATGGTTTATGCTACCTATAGCCACTTTTTGAGAGATAGAATCTCAAGCTGTGGCGTCACATGTACGTTACTCTGTCTACCGTTGTCAAGCTGAAACGTCCCGTGCATGTTATTCCTTTTTATTTATTTATATTTACTAAACTTTAAAAACTTGAGAAAACAAAATATTATTGCCTTTTTTTCTCGAGTTTTTATGTTTGTTTGAAGTTATGTGAAGCGAAAAGCGAAAAAATGCGAATTTCCAAATTTTGTTCATCTCATTAAATTTTTAATCAAAGGTAAATTTTTTAAGCACATCCCTACCCTTAATATTTTGTTGCAAATTTGTTTAATTTGGAAAACAGCTTCCAAAAAATCCTTTCATTAAAAACGTAAATTTTTTAAAAGCCCATAGCTTGGCAACTAAGCAACCTCCCACAAGAAAAAAATTGTGTGTTCACGTTCACACCACCTAGTATTACATTTTTGTCTAAGAGGAAAAAATTTTAGAAACTTGATTTTTTTCGCTGTTCGCTCTACATAAAAAATCACCAAAAATTGGATGCGGTTCGAGAGTACCCCGCCAGGTTTTATGTAATTTTTGTCCCTTGGTGTTAAAAAATTTGACCTTTTCTTAAATTATGCATTTAATATTTTAGGTATTTTAGGTTATGGTATTAACATTGCTTTTATACAATGGTATTAACATTATTAAACATTAAACAATATTGATTTTACATTCATCTTTAATGTAGGTTTCTGATATGAGTAGACTTCTAGTGGTGTTCCATTTAAGCTTGTACTTTTGTATTAATCTACAAGGTGGCGCTATGGTAAATATTATTGTAATCTCTGTTAAAATTAATGTTGTTTTGCAGATTTCCCTTTAAAAATAAATGACTTTCGTTGTTATCAAATTAAAAAAAAACTTTAAATCCCTAGATAACCGAAAAATAATTACATTATGAATTTAATATAAATGCTAATTTTTCTCCCGAACGAATTTACCGAAATAGGACATATTTATAATTTTGTGGATTATTTATGTACAAAAAAATGGAAGGATTGGAGAAACGTTTGGGTGTATTTGAACAAATATTTTACCAATTTAAAATATTTTAGTGAAAACTGCATTTTTTACTTTTGAGCTCTTAGAATTAAATAACATTAAATATTTAAAAAAAAATTATATCATGCAATGATAGCGTAATGATGGCTATAAATATATAAGAACGGGGTAAGTTGTGAGAGTTGTGAGTATATTAATAGTCATCGTTGCATACAATGTTTGTTTAACGACCAAAAAAAATAAAATAAAAATAAAAGGTCTACTTCGTTTTCGTAGGCTTGGAAAAAGCCTATGACTGATTGGTAAGGAATGAATTGTGGTCGACATTGTCTATGTATGGGGTGAGCGGTAGTTTAATACGAGCACTGGAATCACTTTACTAGGATTCCCCTGCTTGTGTCGGGATAAACGAACTTACACGGACTGGTTTAACATCGAAAAAGGTGTTAGACAGGGATGTGTGGCTTCGCCATGACTGTTTAACTTATGCATAGACGGTTGTTTAAACATTTTAAAAGACTGCGTATGGATTGAAAATGAATTATTTGATCGTCAAATGCCTTCTTTACGCCGATGAACAAGTTATATTAGCGTCCTCTGAAGAGAAGTTGCAGGCGATAATAAATATTATGCATGTTGCCCTAAAAATCAAAGGGATAAAAGTTAATGTAAGCAAGACGAAAGTTATGATTTTTAAAAGAGAAGAAAGCATTACAAACTGCTAGATGCTGATTGAAGGAAAAAGAGTGGAACAAGTGAATACTTGGGTTCAAAGTTTACGAGAGACGGAAAGTATGACTGTGATATTAAGCGAAGGGCGTTGGAAGGAAAACAAATAAATGGGGCCCTTCATACCGTTATGAGCAGCTGGAAAGTGTCAAAACAGTACTACTGGCTGGCATAGAGGAGTGCTGGTTCCTACACTTATGTATGGAAGTGCATTTTGGGTTTGACAGAAGAAGCATGAAAGTAGGATCAACGCTACGAAGATGAGTAGTATAGACGGAGTGACTCGGTTAGATAAAGTAAAGAATAGTGAGATAAGGAAATGCTGTGGTGTAAATTATGTGTTGCAAAGATAAAGGAATACTTAGATGGTAAAAGAAGATTGTCGAAACAGATTTATAAAGCAAGTGTGAATGGGCAAGTCGGTAGAGGTCGACCTCGGCGAACATATCTTGATAAGATCGACATTGTTTTCTTTTTGTGGGGACATCTGAAAGGTAAAATCTATAAAACATAACCAGCGTAGTTGGAAGATTTGCGTCAAAAAATCGTTGACGAGTTCCGTCAAATTACTCTGGAAATTCTTCGTAATGTACGTTAAAGTTTTCAACAAAATCTTTATTATTGTATGGAAGTGGGCGGTCATCAGTTTAAACATTTAATCAATTAAGTAGTAAGTAAGCAACTAAAATAATTGAAATTTTAACAGGTAATTTTTTTCAAAGTATTGGGAGGAGATGTAAAATTTAAACATTATTGTAAATTTATAATCTCTTACCATAAAAACCCATATATAACAATTTTAATAGAATCGGATCATAATCACAAAACTCGTACACCATCTTAAATTTAAAAGTTTTGGCAAAAAAATCATACTCTTTTACTCCCCGTACCAATTTAGAAAAGACCCGGACCATAATCACAAAACTCGTCCGCCATCTTGAATTTAAAAGTTTTGACAAAAAAATCATACTTCTTTACTTCAAAAACTCCCACGTATTAATTTAGAATAGAATCCGACCATAATCACAAAACTCATTCGCCATTTTGAATTTTGACAAAAATAACAATTTTTAACCAAAATCATTTTCTCCGACCCTAAAAACCTAATGTATGCACATGTATTTAGAAGAATCGGATGATAATCACAAGCCGCCATTTTGTTTTTTCTGCAATAAAAATTTATTGTTACATGAATTATGAACACCTGCCAAAAGTTAATGATAATTTAAGTATGGCGAAAATTGAATAAATTAACTAAGAAATAAACAAAAAACAATTATGTCGTAAAAATATTTCATCAAAACCATTTTTAAAAATAAAGAAAAACGCTTTCAATAAATATTTATTTACCTTTAAGTACAGAACTGTATGTTTATTTATTTTTAAAAAAGAAAACCAATATCTAAGACATAAATTCATCAAAATTTGAGTATATATACCGTGCTATAATAGTTTAATAATTGTGTCAGTTATAAAATAAGGACCGGTCTATTAGTAGAAGCGCCACAATCTCTGATTGGTCGATTTGACAACCTCTGATTGGTCGATTCGATTAATTACGTAGTAAAGAACGTGCAGAAGTGTTCTATTAGTAAAGATGGGCGATAACGTGATTTTATCATCATTAATTAATTATGGCATAATTGAAAAAGATTGAATTACATTTTTAAAAAATTTAAAATAGTTAGTTTAATTTCTGGAACAAAAAATTTTTGTAGTAAAAATATTCAACTCTTGTTTAATAAAATTTGTTTGTAGTATCATTTTGAATAGATCTGGTCGTGCACATAAAAATGAGGGGAAGTAGATGGCGAACTATGACATGCGATTTATCTTTTTAAATTAACAATCTGTGAAAAAACATATTTGTAAATTGCAAAATCTGTATTTTGTATGTAGCATTCGCAGATTCGCTCACTTTATTTGTTTCCGGGGGGATTATTTAAATCATACTTTAAAAAATGACGTTGAAATATTTTCAAATTTAATGTGGTCATCTTATAAAACAATTCTAATTTACACAACATACAGTGTAGAATAGCCAAATGAAATTAAATTAATTATTATGCTTATTTATAAAAAAACCAGAAATACATGAACTTGAGATTATAAAACGACATCATGCAACAACAAAATGTCATCCCTGCATTCAACTTTCTTTGTAATTGTCGAAATTTACTATAATACATTAAAAACTTAATAAGTAACTCCGTTAAGTTCGTGATTTAGTCAAAAACAAAACAAAAACCTGAATTGTATGATACCATTTCATATTTTAAAATTGACGTTTTTTGTGATTTTTTATAAATTCGGACAATACTCAAAAATATGATTTTATTTATTTTTATTATTTATTTATTTTAATTGGTTGTTCCACACTGTACATCAAAATGTCAATAGTTTTATTATAAATATATTGATAGCTATTGGAAATATTTCTAGAAGCGATATATCGATATATTTAAAACGACTATCAACTGTTGCAATATAATATTTATTACTTTTATCAGAAAGGAACGTATTGAACCCTGAGCTGAGTAGTAGTAGGAGCAGTAAAATGAAGAAAAAGCTGGAGTTACGATAAATCGATACGCTATTTTTTCCAAATTAAAAATTTGATATTTGTCAGTATTAGTGATTGAATCATAGTTCGTAAAAAAGATCGCCCATCGCTAGACTTTTATACGTATCTTATCGTATCGTTGCAACCCACCGACAGAGACTCTACCTCAGTTGATACTTATATAAGTTTTTTAGAACAATTAAACTGGGAATGGGTCTCTCCTTGGGTGCGACTGGAGGATATAAGCTTATATAGAGGTCAATCAAACCAAGTTGGGGCTTTTACGTGCACGTCATTTCTAATTCATCGTTTCTTCTACTTTCATGTTATCCTTTGTACGGTTCTGCCATTCATCTCTTAAGTCTTCTCGGTTGCTACTGCAGTAGTAACTATGAAGATGGGGTGAATTGGTAGAATTTGTACCTGGGAAAAAACATGATTTGGAAGGGGGGATGTTTTGCACTTTTTTGGAAAAATATTTTATTTATTTACTAAATAAGACACTTAAGACCACTTGAAAAAGTGAATTTAATTTTGAAAATCAAAAAGAGAACTATTTAAATAAAATGTTTGTTTATTTAATTTTTCTAATAAAAATGAGAGCATTAAAGAAAAGAGATTTTGTTTTTGTAAATTTACCATTTTTTTTATATATAAAGTGTGACGTTCAGGCTATATTTTTTAATAGGATTTAATTAAAAAAATCAAAAGGATATTTGAAAGTTAAAATTATTTCCAATATTAAAGGTGGTAATGTTTTAGTCCACTTTGTGTCTGGGCAAAGGAAAAACCATTATTAACAGCTATTTAAAAACAAAAAAAAACCCAAAAAAGTCTTGACAACGGAAATGTGAAATAATATTTTCCCATGGGATTATGACAAGGGATGTATAAATTAGTAAAGAAGTTGCAAAATATAAGTTCTTTAATGACACTGGTAGATTTTTCATTCTGATCGTGTAACAGACGATATTTTCTCCACGACCAAAGAATTTAAATAAAAAATACTTTAAAGAACTGAGGTTAATAATATTTTTTTTGTTCCCGTTTTGATTTTTGAGAAAGTAGGTAGGTTTTCTGTTATGTTATTAGCGTAATTTGTAATACCAGGAGGAGTATTTTCAAATTTTAAATCTGATTCACTTAAATTCTCGCTCATTTTATTTTTAAAAAATAACTTTTATGATTTTTTTTTTACTTTTCTAATTGTTACTTTCATACAATCATCATCGAAATGATCACTACAAACTCGAGCATTCGTTGACCATTGAGGAATTTCTATAACACTCATTCATTTTTGTTTTTGTTTCATTATTTTTTGGGAACCTGCAATAAAACGTTCATTATTAAATAAATATATTGCACGCATTTATTTTTATAACGTGATGAAATCAAGAGATATTTAGTTGCACAACCTTATTTTAAAAATTAGATTTTTAAATAAATAATACTTTTTTACGCATACATAAGTAATACATTGTTTATCAACACGTATAAATATTTAAATGCATCAACTTAAGAATAAAACCTTTATCTCACAGGCTAGTGAGATTACAAAGTTTTCTGTATTTTGTGCACTGTGCACGCGCGCTAATAGAGAGAGGCAGACGCTACCCGACGAGTTTCCCACTTACACAGCAGTCTATGGCTTGTCTTCTCTATCTATATTATCTCTATGGTTATTTCACCAAATGCTACCATCATATGGTGACCAAGGTTTTTTAAAGAGGTATGTTTTGTACTATAAAAAACACTTTTCAAATTACCTCACAAAAAAGTCTGATGGAATTAAATATGGCGATCTGGGGGGCCATTCTATGGTGCTTTCTCATATTTTGCAGGAATTCAAACCATTTCAATGTTTGCAATAATGTCTATTGACGTAACTATTAAAAACAAATGTGCATTCGTCAGAAATACATGTGGGTTCAAAAAAATTGGGATTGTTTCAAATTTTTCACCCTCTCTCTAGTCCATTTCCCTGAGAAGGGATTAGTGACTATGATGCTTCTAGTATTGTGCCACTCCTCTCTATTCTGGGCCATATTTACAGTTTCATGTAGGCCTTGGCCGATTAAATCTTTAGTTTGGTCCACCCATCTCTTGGGTGACCTTTCGAGCGGGCGCTTTCCCTCTACCTTTTCTTCGACTATTAGTAGTTGCAATGAGTCTGTCCTTCTTGCAATGTGGCCGGTGTATGTTAAAAAGCTTCGGTTTATCTATTTTGACAGATTTATTAAAATATTAAGTTCTTGAAGAACAGATTAATTTGTACGGTGGGACGTCCAGGGTATCAGCAGTAGCCGTCTGTATGCCATCATTTCGAAGGCTATTTTCGTTTTGCTTACATTTATTTTCAAACCTTTGATTTTTAGGGCATCATGCATAACATTAACCATCGCCTGCAACTCCTCTTCAGATGACGCTAATATGAATTGATCATCGGCGAAAAGAAGGCATTTGACGATCAAATCATTCATTTTTAATCCATAGGCACTGTCTTTCAAATCTTTTAAACAATCGTGTATATATAACTTAAACAGCCATGGCGAGGAATCCTCATAAAGTTATTTCAGTGCTCGTATTAAACTACCGCTCACCCCATACATAGACAATGTCGACCACAATTCACTCCTCACCACTCTGTCATAGGCCTTTTCCAAGTCTATAAAAGCGCAATAGACCTTCTGACTTCTACGTAAGAATGTTTCAACTATACCTCGTAATGAAAAGATCTGATCCATACATCTACTTTCTCTTCTAAATCCTGCTTGCACATCCCATATCATCTTCCAGTTTCATTCGTTACTCTTTTAATCAGTATCTTTGCATACAGTTTGCCGACTATGCTGAGTAAGCTAATATCTCGGTATTTCTTACAGTCCAGCTGCCAACCTTTTCCCTTGTAAAGCGGCACGATAACGGCCTTGCACCAGTCATCTGGTACGCTACCACTTCTCCAACAAAGGTAAAAAAGGCGGTACAGTAGACTAGTTACCACGTTTTGTCCAGCCTTCAGCATTTTAACTGTTATCCTGTCATACCCATATAACTTTAATAAGGTTCAACTCAAATATTTTTAAAAACTGGTTTTTTAAAGAATTTGTACCTACTGTGAGAACATTTCAAGAGAAGAAACTAGGAATACCACCGGAAGAGGTGCAATGTTTATTAATTTTAAAAAACGCTCCTAGCTCATTCCTCTGAAAATATTCTATGTTTTTAAGATGGCAATTTTAGTTACATGTTTTGCCAAAAAATACAACGCTTGGGTCGGGGAATAATTTTGGCAACCAAACAAATGTATCGCAGAACAATTTTTAATTTTGCTGCAGCATAGAAAGACGTAAAAGATCAAACATTAAAAAATGATTGGAAGAATTTGTTTGAGATGGCAGATCTTTTTTAGTAGGATTACCGAAAGCAAGCGCGTCGGCGTCGACATCAAAGAGCAACGTCACTTTACGACGAGTGTCCGAAGACAATCAAATAGAATTTTGTTTGTGTTTTGTATTTTTTATTTATATTTAAATACATAAAGTGCATTTTTATTTTTTCTTTACTTACGTCCATTTATATTTTAACCGTTTGCTTAATTTATTGGTGCACGTTTTACATGTCCAAATCGACACTAGCAGCTCACGCTTACGTGGTAACAGGTTGGGAGTCTATGCTTGAGTCAATACAGGTTCGCCAACCGAAAACGAAACAGAGCCATTTGCAGGAACCTCGTCAACATTTTAGAAGAACGCTCAGGCCTGTCGATTTTTGATTAAAGAAACACACTTGTTGCGTCTGCAATGTCTACCTTACTAGTGTCTCTCAGAAGGTCTATTTATGGCTGGCTCTAGCAAATAAAATGAAACTAATGATTCCGTCGGTTGACGTTCTTCTTATATTATTTTTATTTTTTTGTCAACTTGACATCTCCTTTCAGAAAAAGATTTTGGTATTTTTGACTCCACTACTTTCAACCCCAAGCGAAGGTAAGAATTACCCAAGAATTTTTAAATGGCATTGGGGGTCGAATAAGGTAATCTTTCAAAGACATCTTATTCGTAACAACTTATTTGTAATTTTTAAAGATTAACTGGTTTATTCTTTATTTTTTTGTCACATTTCAACAAACAAAAATTCCTTATCACTTTCAATTTGGAATGCCAGTCATATAAACTACCACGTACTACAGATATTCATTAAAGCCATTGGCTCTAAATTACTTTACTGAGCAAATTCCAATGATATCCCAAAGCCTTTTTTGGAATGCTTTACCCAATATTAACTTATTTTCAATCTTAAAACCGCTAGTTACATCTGCAGGGCACGTTCTTATTGATTTTCATCTATTAGATTTTCTGTTTTTGTTTACCCACCACACTTTGTGCAATAGTAAAACCTAGTTGGATAAGAACGTCGAATTTCGTCTTAAAAAGATCATCAACTTTAACGGCAATAAGTAATTTTTTTTTAGTATTAAAACTATACTCAGTTTTTACATTTTTAATAATTGTTAACTTTTATAATACATATTTTACATAAAAGACGATTTTTTTAAATTGTATTATTTATTGATAAACATCATTCCAAATGTTTGTCGCTAAGTTATTTTAAAATTAAAAAAAAACTTTTAACCGAAAGATTTATCAGAACCTTTTCAATAGTGAATCCCTTGGTTTGTTATCAAAATGCAAGTGTCATATCAAAAGCAGCTCTATCATTTAGATTTGTACGTCTCTATCAACTCTATCAAGCAGTGGGATAAAGACCTTTTTTCATAAGTAAAGTGATGGCCAACTATCATTTTGTACACTTCAACAGAAGTGGCCAAAGTCGCAAAGGTTATGTGCGCAACGGAAAAATGTCGCCCAAATACGTCGAAGTGATTACGTGGATCTTAAAGCATTAAATCCGGAGTCAAGCGTTTCCAGACGTTGTCAAATACTTTTTAATTTGACTTGACAACAATTGGTAGTTATAAATTTGTTTAATTATTTATTTTTCTCCAGAAAGCTAAGATATAAAACAAACATCAACTAAAGTTATAAATTCCAAGAAAAAAAACACATTTACATTAATTTATCATTAATTTTTTCATTAATGACTTGGTAAATCTTTTATACCTAATTGTTCTGATCTTAACGATAATAACAAAAATTTTATCTGCATAACTGATATTATTAGTTGAAATTTATTAGGCATATATAAATAATATATACATACATATAGTCACGACTTTTTCCCGTAGGAGTAGGCAGAGACCACTTCCTTCCACTTGCTACAGTTCTTACTCACATCTTTTGCTTTCTCTACTTTCATCAGTGCTCTCATACATGCTCATCGGTTGTTGGTACTCTTAACTTGGCATTTCTTCAAAACAATGTTAATCTGATCAAGATATGTTCGCCGAGGTCGACCTCTAAAGACTTGTTCATTCACACTCGCATTATAAATTTGTTTCATCAATCTTCCTTCATCCATCCTTTCTACGTGTCCAAACATTCCTTTATCTTTGTAACCACATCTTCTTTTACACCTCAGCGTTCTCTTATCTCACTATTCTTTACTTTATCCAAACGAATCACTCCGGCTATACTTCTCAGACTACTCATCTCCGCAGCGTTAATCCTATTTTTATGCTTTTTCTGCCAAACCCAACATTAACTACCAAACATAAGTGTAGGAACCAACACACCTCTATGCACCGCCAGAAGTGCCTTTTTTGACACTTTCTGGCTGCACATAAAGCTATGCAGTACCCCATTAATTTGTTTTTCTGCCAACATCCTTCGCTCAATGTCACTGTTATACTTTCCATCTCTCGTAAACTTCGTAAATTCATTTACTTGTTCCACTCTTTTTCCCTTAATTAGAACTTTACAGTTTGTCACGTTTTCTTCTCTTCCAAAAACCATTACTTTCGTTTTGCTTATATTTATTTTCATCCTTTTGATTTTCAAGGCATCATGCATACCATTACCCATATATAATGTATTATAATTGGCAATTTTGTATAAATTTGCAATTAATAGTAGATTCTGTCACTAGGTTAAAATGAACAATTATAATTTTTTCATTCCAACCGTGTAACAAAAGATATTTTCTCCACGACCAAAGAATTTAAATAAAAAATACTTAAGTTAATAATATTTTTATTATTCCTGTTTTGATTTTTGAGGAAGTAGGTTTTTTGTTATATTATTAGCGTAATTTGTAATCTCAGGAGGAGTTTTTTCAAATTCTAATCTGATTTACTTGAATTCTCGCTCATTTTTACACGAAACTTTTAAAAACGACTCGTCACCAATTTAATTTGAAACTGATTGATCAAAGAGTTTATTGGACATCCATATTCATATTCATAACGTTACAAGTGACAGAATGAAAATACACGAAAACCCCATAAGAAACAACTGTTACAGAATGAATATTCTCACTCTAGAGTGTGAATCAATTGTTATTATATTAAAAATAATGAGTATTTTCCAAGTATGTTCGTGAAAAAAAGATTTTATGTAACCAAAAATACATCGGTACTTCAAGATGTAACAACGCAGCTCGCAGCTTCAGTTATTTCTGTCTTTATATACAGATACTTCCATTGTTTTTGTTATAAAAAATTAATCCAGCTGTTTCATAGAAAGTATAGTATTTCTAATCCCAATTGGAAC
Organism: Agelastica alni; assembly: GCA_950111635.1. Classification (NCBI taxonomy): domain Eukaryota; kingdom Metazoa; phylum Arthropoda; class Insecta; order Coleoptera; family Chrysomelidae; genus Agelastica; species Agelastica alni. The sequence goes on from OX467718.1 coordinate 15,607,321, forward strand.
TGCACAAAAGTTTCCAGAAGGAATTCTCTTTCCAGTTGCCGCCTTGACATAGGCGTCGGTATATTATTTTTCAGTGGTGTTTTTTCAGTTACCTATTCTTACAATCATAGCAATTGATCACACCATGTAAAAGTAGACACATGTTATCTCAACTGAATTTTTCCACCTTGAGTAATAATGAAAAACTTCGAAATATAAGGTGGTTGATTTCTGGGTCAAAAGCTCTAGACTACAATGAAAATACAAATAATCACTCCGAATACTCGTGAAAAATGTATTTACAAAAAATTAGAGGCCAAAAAAATTGGGCTGGAAAGATTAAAATTCTTCGCTATATTCGGATGAGGTGTAATCGTCATCGGGTTGAATAACGATCGGATTTATGGAACCTTGCACATAATATTTGTTCTCTTCTTTTATAACGTGGGCCACACAATTATTTCACACATCACTATTACCTACTTCATTCACCACTCTTCTTATATTGTCCAGCACCACAGCATTCAAAGTCGGTGACTTATTACATTTCCGTAATCTTTCTTTTATTGTAGCCCAAACCATTTCAATTGAATTGAACACACATTAGTATGGTGGCAACGTGAAAGAAACACGTGGTCAAATTCTCTGACGTTTGAACGTGTGAACACATCGAATCAATAATATACTCCATTTTGAAATTACGTTGTTTTATACCCGCCAGTAATACTTTTATCGTTGAAATCTTTTGTGTGGAGGAATATTTGGGAGAAGCTGCTCACTGAACCAGATTTCGAATAAAGCAGCAGTCATGGCAAGTTATCTGCCTACGGTCTCCCAACCAAACTGTGCCAATGGCTCATGAGCTTCATGCAAGATCGCTCCTTACATGTGGCAGTAGACGGTATTTCCTCTGATGCGTTTAAAACTAATGCCGGGATCCCCCAGGGTTCCATCCTGTCCCCCACTCTATTTCTTTTACACATCAACGACCTCTTGAAAACTACCACGAATCCCATTTACAGTTTCGCAGACGAAAGCACACTTGTCTCAACTTTCACATCCTATCGATAACTTTCGGTGAATGATACAAATAGGCAGGAACAGTTTGACTCCATCAAAAGAGATCTTGAAGCAATCGTCGAGTGGGGGCATCAACAATCTTTTTCAGTTCAATGCACAGAAAACACAAAGCGCCACGTTTTCCAAGAAAGTAAATTCCTCAAATCATTTCATCACAATGTCCGGAAATACCTTTAAATCAAGTCACTCCATCTCGATTTTGGGAGTCACGGTGTCTTATAATATGTCTTGGCATGACTATGTTGCTAACATTGCAAAGTCAGCTAGGCAGAGGCTGAGTTTTTTTTGGCTTGCTAGAAAGTTATTTACTCCTGATCAACTGTTGACGACGTACAAGGCTCAAATCCGACCTCTACTGGAGTATGGTTTGCATATTTGGGGTTCAGCACCAAAGCATTCTCTTCGTATTCTAGATTTCATTCAGAAAAGTGCCATTCGGTTGATAAACAGCTCAACTCTCACAGATACCCTTTACCCACTAGAGCATAGAAGAAGAGTTGCAGACCAGTCATTGCTCTACAGATATTTCCATGGCAGATGCTCCAGAGAAATAAAAACTCTTGTACCACCATTGGCCACATTCGGCCGAAGAACTCGGCACGCTGATCAGTCTCACCCATTTACTCTCAAGATTGACACTACAAGGACCAATCTTCATCAAGAATCCTTCTTTTACAGGACTGCTACGGAATGGAACAAGCTTCCAGAGAACTATGACCTGCGGCTTTTCAAAAAGCGGGTTCACAATCATCTCCTTTCTATAATTCCTTCCCCTTCTAATAGTCGCAGTGCGGGCCGTCCGTGGCCAATACGATAGGTCTACCCTTTTTGCGACTATTTTTAGTAAAAAAAAAGTCATATATTTTCGTGGTAATTAGCAGACGAATCTTTTATATTTTTTGTCGACAGAAGCAAAGCGTTAGGTACAAAACCACTGTCATTCCCAGCATGCAAAAACGTTTTCCCCTTGAAAAAGGTGTGTTCAAAGCACAATACTTCGTTTCGCCATATTGATAAAATTATTTTCAATGGATAATTCACCTAGCCTCACCAACTCACGGCACTGATTAAGAAATATTGTGAACTGACGAAATCATTTGGCTTCATATAGCAGGTGTCCAGTCCAGCTAGCCGAGCATTTATTCCTCAAATATATTTGATAGCGCCTTTATTCATAATCTGGGCGACTAGGGTCACACGACAGAACTTTTTTTATGATTGTACCAGGAACGTTTTGAAAGTAAAAACACTGGTAGTATATAAATTTCCCATTTGTCGGGCAATGCATATGAACACTCCTCGTAGTGCTCTTATTTTTATTGCTGTTCCAATTGAAATAAGAAATACTATACCTGTAAATTGTAAAACATATGCTTTTCATAGCTGTAGTAATAATCTGTAACTATTCAAAGTATACCATTTTCATTTGTAGCTATATTTTTGTGTACTTGTAATAATAGAATATTTAGTACAAAAAAAATAACCTACTTACCAAGTCAAAATAAAAAAAATCATTGTTATATAACCAGCGTTTCGGTTCATTTTTATTTAAATAAATAAGTGACATTTTATTTGTCGTTGTGTTTCTGAGGCATCAAGTCCTAGATCTTAAATGTCAGTTTCTCATCGATTGGTTTTCATAGACTTCGCCTTAACCTAATTTATAGTGTGTAATCATCAAATTTTTAACCTAGTTGGTGCACATTACATTATTTCGAGTCATAGTGTTTGGTACGTGGTTTCAAATTACAAAAGCTCATTATTTACGACTAACAAAAAAATGGATGCACTTTGTTTCCCAAAGACAAAGTTAGTCCGATTATGTTGTAAGAAATAATGGTCGAAAAGAGGGTTCGGACTTTGAAAAACATACTCTCAGAGGCATTAAAATATTTGTCCTTTTCACTAACCCGCTATTTGTCAAAGAGAAAATGAAAACCTTTTGTCTAGAAACCAAATTTTGTGTTCCATACATCCCTCGACAGTGAAGGCGTAAAAGAAAAAAATGTTTTTATATTTATAATCAAAATTTTACTAATTGTGAGTAGACTGCGTGGCCTAATTTTATATAAAAAAACCAAGCAACAAAATCTGCCTTATTTGATTACCTCTGCATTTAGGCATTCTGGGTTATGTTAAAGCCAATTAATTGGCAAAAAAATAGTCTAAAAGAACTACTTATGGGCCTAGAACAATAAATTAAGACAGAAAAACCTTAAAAATATCATAAGCCCATTGGACTACCAATACTATGGGGATAACAACCTGTTACTACTAAAGAAAAAAGATCGAAAACAACTAAGTAGACTTACTACTGGTCACCACGTAATTAATAAACATCTAAAAAAGAGGAGCAACCGGGAGATGATTCCTGCAGATACTGAGGTAAAGACAAAGAATCTGTACACCATTTTTTAATGGAATGTAAAACACTTTGACAAAAAAAGTAACATCTTAAAAAGTTTGCTGCAAGATCACTAATTTAGGACTTTAAAGTGCTCCATATGGACCCAGACGTAACATAATAAGTAAGGGTTAGAACTTCGAAAGAAACACCCGAAGGACAGATATCTAAATTTTATCAGATAGCCAAGCAGCACTAAAAGCTCTGAAGTCATACACTTGTGAGTCTAAGCTGACTGTAAACAATCCCTGAGACAACTGGCAGCAAACAATCAGGTTACTCTGATGTGGGTTCCAGGTCATAAGGGAGTTTATGGCAACGAGGAAGCAGATTTCCTTGCCAAAGAAGGGGCAAATGCACAATTTTCCGGCCCGGAACCCTTCTGTGGACTCTCCAAAGCCCACTAAAAAGAAGAGGTTCGATGCTGGGAAACAGATAAAATGAAATCTTATCTTATCTTATCATAAAGTGCCAGGACAAAGACAAGCGAAAAGGCTAGTAAGCCTTTCAACAAGGAAAGCTAAACAGCTTCTCGAGTTGGACAAGAAAGATTTGAAACTGGTGACCTTAAAAAGATGGGCAAAACAGAGGGTGATAGTTGCCGCTACTACGAGAACTTTGCTGAAACTGCAGAGCATTTGCTTTGCGAATGCCTAGCGCTTATCTGCAAGAGGTTCAAGTTTCTGGAAGGGGCCTTCTTAATGCCCTCCGATGTCAGGAACTTGGCTCACAGGAAACTGATACTCTTTGTACGAAGTCTTGGAATCCCGGGCCTCGAATACATTAAGGGTTATGCACAAAAGATCTGATAGCTCGAAGTGCTTGAGAGGCAGCATGGCCTTCACGAACAACCCCCCCCCCCCTACAATCTACAAGGGTTAGAACAAAAAATCTTAAGCTCGAGGTGTTCAAAGGCTTTTAAAGGTTCAAATATTTAGTAATGAACGACAAAATGGTCAAAATAAGTAGAGACAAGTCGCCCTTAAGGCGCCGAAGCGTTGGAAGACCCCGCAAGAGATGGAGCGACAACCTTTCTAACAATTAAACGGCAGAGGATACGAAGAAAAACAAGCAATTTGCTTACATTAAAGGAAGAAGAAGAAGAATGCTTTATTAAGTACGGTCATCATATTCGTCATATATAGCTCCACGTGGCCTTTTCCTATTTCTTTAATTGAAATTTCCACTTTTGGACATCGTTTTAATTCAATGGAAACCATAAAAGAGAATACGTTGGTCGCTTTGAAGGCTATACAAAAAACTGAGTATAATAATTGTTTAAAAGACTGGAAAAAAGGATTAAATAAGTGTATTCCAGTGGGAGGGGATAACATTAAAGACAAAGATAAATGGATAAATTAAATATTTTTTAAGTGTTTTATTTAATAACTCTCATTCTGTTTTGTTCGGTATAATGTGTATTAGGAAGTATTTGGTTAGTTTGCATAAATGTTTAAAACATTTTATTTTTTTTAATATAATTTTAACATTGTTCTGGCATTATTCCGGAAATTATTTTAAAGTTATTTTTACTGATGACTTTATTCAAGTTTTCGTTTATTCTTGCCAATTATTTCACAATGTTGGTTACATTATTTTTATTACATTTATATGTTTTTTAATTTTTATATTTCCATATTTTCTTCTGTTACAATTTATACTGTTACAATTTTTTAGTTCCTCTGTGGGTTCGGCGATTAAAACTCTCGATCCAGTAACAAAACAACGTTTATTTCAATACAATAAATTCTATTTTCATTAACCACTTGGATATTCACTTGGCTATACAACTTTTACAACTCTATATAACTATTTAAATTTATTAATTCATAAACACATAAGCCGATACTGTGTTGTTTGTTTGTTATGATCGCTTTCCCTTTTATATCTTGATACCACAGTTCCAGATCATTCTACCTGTTTCTCCATCATTCGACGCGGCTTCGAGTGGTTGCTCGACTTTTCCGGACTCCGTCGGCAAAGCGGTCTAAAACGGACCCTAGACGCGGTCGATTTCTCGGTTGCCGACAGGACGGATTTGTAACAATACTAAGAAATTATTGCATAAACTAAAATCCTTCCTTTAAAAATTTAACTTAATGTTAAAGCAAAATTTTACTTTTTTTAGCCCATATTTTTTGGATGATTTTTTTGGAGAAGGTACGATAACTAGGCTCCTGGGTCAAGAGTAGAAATTACAATATTTTTTATGGTTATAAAATCACGAACCAACAACGTGTTTCGGCTGAGATTAGATTAGCTGTCGGGTTATCAGCTGATAAGATAATCCTTATAACTTAACTAAAGTGAAAAGTTGCACGTTACTATTTTGGTAACTGTCTGGATCAGTGGCCCCCAAAGTGTGCGTCGTGGTACCGTTAAGAGTTAACAGAAACGCCGCGAGGCACTTCTGAGAACGCGGACAAACATAGCGGTCTGGAATATTCTAGAATAAATCCATCGAAACGGCTTCAGCGCTAATGAAACTTTCTGAACCATCTAGATTAGATCGTTCCCGTAGGTTGTAGAACTTTCTAGATAGATATGGAAATTAATTTCTCCACGAATGTAATAATTCCGAAGTCCATTTTATTAACAGATTGTTAAAATTCTTATCTACTCTTCAGTTAGAATATTGTTACGAGCCCGTCCCGGTTGACCCTTTTCTGTCGCGATAATGCGTCAGCTACAAATGGGACTGTCGGCGCGGAGACCAAAGTCTCGACCGTTCGAAAAGGGGACTATCGCTTTCGAGAATAAGGTCGAAGTATGATTTACAGGTACAAAAAAGACGGCGGTTGTGATGGAAGGACAGTATTGATTGTAAAAGTATTTATAAATTAAGAAATGTAAATAGTTATAAAGAGTTGTAAAAATTGTATATCTAACTGAATAATAAAAGTAGAATTTATTGTAATAAAATAAACATTGTTTTGTTAAAGTACCGAGAGTTTTAATCGCCGAACCCACGAAAGAACAAAAAATCGTAACAGTATTTACTATAAAACACTTGCCCCATGTGTTCTGCGTTTATTTTCATCTTATGACAAGGTACAGAATAAATATTTCGTAATCAAACTAGGCGAAATAGATTGCCATGGATTTGAAAACTGTCAATGTCAGATTTTAACAGCGGCGTCGTATTAATTAATTTTAGACAAGTTTTAATTGAAAATAACGAGTAAAAAATCGAATGGATGATATGGAATAATGTAAGCGAGAACCTGCTGCCGCAAAAATCGAGACATGAATATGAAAAATAGGCACTGTTAGGATTTATATTATATATTATTATAATATTGTTACGAATTTTAGTTCTATCTTGGGTTCGGCTATTAAAACTCTCGATCCAATAACAGAACAATGTTTATTTCAATACAATAAATTCTATTTTCATTAACCACTTTGATATTCACTTAGCTATACAACTTTTACAACTCTATATAACTATTTACATTTATTAATTCATAATCACATAAGCCGATACTGCCTCTTGTTATGATCGTTTCCCCTTTTATATCTTCATATCACAATTCTAGATCATTCCACCTGTTTCTCCAAAGTTCGACGCGGCTTCGAGTGGTTGCTCGACCTTCCCGGACCCCGTCGGCGCAGACAAAGCAAAGTGGTCTAAAACTGACCCTAGACGCGGTCGATTTCTCGGTTGCCGACAGGACCGGATTTGTACAATATATTCAATCCAAAATGCAACTTTAAATTTGAGACACGATATTGATATTTCAAGACACAAAAAACAAAAAAAAATTTAAAACGTTTTTTTAAAATGTTTGTAGCTAAGAAATCGAAGGTTTTTACAAAAAAATGTTAAGGTATTTCAGTAATAAATAAAAATATTATTACAGTTTAATAAAAATGTCTAAATAAATAACTTTTTTTTGTTCAAATTTAATTTTAATTGTTTTTGATTCATACTTTCTGGTCGAGAAGAAAATATAGTTTATTACTGTTATAATTGCTGTATTTGCTGTTATAATTATTATTATAAAAATTATTATATAAAACTAATTTTAAATTGTTTATAACAAATTTTAATTGTAATAACAATATTCTGTTTATGTCAACCGTATTCTTTCAAACTTGTTCTTATCATATCATAAGCGGGAGGAGCTATTTTCAATTGTATATAACAATTGAATTTTTTTTTTAATTATTATGATTAATAATCATTTGCTAACTAACAATAATTTTTCACTGTTATAGAGTCTTCAATGCTATTCTTTCAATTCTGACACAAGTTTAAAATTCTCCAATTCCTATTTTTGTTTTCTAAAACTATCTCTTTTTATTAAATATTACTATCATATTTTTCATACACATATTCCTAAAAAAAGTATAATTTATAAATTGCAAAATTCAGGTAGTTTACCATTTTTTTCAGTTTTTCGATTCTCCATAAAAAACAGCTCAACTGATTTTGCTGAAAGTCTAATCAGTTTTAAGTTGCGTGATTATGCGTCGAATGTAATTGGTCCCACGTCGATATCATTTTTTGTTCTCGTCCATTATCCATGGCTTGGGGATATTACTACTGAATATAAATTGTAACTAAAAGGGTAATACAGTAGTAATTGAATTCCAAAGTATTATCATTCACCGTACAGAACATGTTTTAATGTAAAATTTTGTAAGTTTAGTTACTGAAAAATATATAGTAAACTTTTCAGAGCCAAAGACTAAGAACGGACCAACAATAATAGTTTAAGAAGTAGATAGTAGACAAAAAATAAACTGACCCGTGGTCTACACGAAAAATAACGATGAGAGGAAGATAAATAGTTCATTTTCCGTATTTCTCTTTTTCTCTTTACTGAAATATAGGGGTATATTTTTCCAACTTTTAAAAACATCTTTAAATAGCAAAGCTATTTTAAGTTTTAACAAAACCGCTATTATGATTTAAAATTACTATTTTCCTGAAATTTAACATTTCTGTCAGTGCTGAAACAATGGCTGCTCAAAAATGACCGAGTGCTTTGAACATTAAAAAAATATTTTGTAAAAAGCAGATATTTCACGTAAATATTTTTGTTACATATTTTTTTTCGTTTTTGTTAGAAGCTCATATCAACAATATATTTACCCTTTTTTTATGTCATTATTGTGCTTCCGTTTACAATTAATTCACCGTAAATTTATCAAGGCCCCAAAAATCTTAATATTCGTATTAGCTAAAAGCAGTACGAGACCATTTCAATCATATGTTAATAGTTTGGACTTGTTTTAACTTGAACGATTTAATACTTTCTTCGTAAATGTACCTATACCATAAATCATTAATAAAATTGGAAAAACAACCGATAACGTGCAAATAATACCATGATGGAAACAGAGATGTTTATCACAACAATCAATTTTAACCTTTAAAACCATTGCAGATCCTAACTTGGAAAATTGTTTTAAACAAAAATAACTAAAAAAAATAATTTTTTTTAAACACCTAAAAATAAACTCATTTTTTGTTAAAATAAACATTTTTCAGATATTTTCTCAAAATTAAATATTAAATATATTTAAGGTACCATTTTAGGTACCACAGAAACTAATATAATTAATATAAATTTAAAATAACACACATAAATAAATACGTCGTTCTTTTCCGATAAGAAATTATCATCATCAGGTTCCTTACTTTCTACAAAAATAATAATTGCGTCTATTGTTTCGTCTGTTAACACATTAAATTTTCAAAATATTTCTTTCCCTGGTACTTATGATATGTTTTTTAGCTTTTTGCCAATTTTCAGAAAAAGTTTTTTAAATTGAGTCATGTAATAGTTAAACATCTTGAAGTTTAAATGTTGTATTGTTTCTCGCGAGCTATATCCCTTCATTTGAGCCCAAATTAGTTCGCTTTGATAAAGTGGTTATGGAAACATCGTAACTCCACATAATTGTAAAATCTTTTTTTGAGTTATCCTTCTACCTCTATTATTCGCTTATTAACCAATCCAAGAGCTCTTGCTTTTCCCATTTATTGTTACGGACGGGTTGTTTAATCTGGTTACCGGCATTGTCCACAACTATTACAGAATTAGTGGGTAATAAATCTATCATTTGACTAAAATAGCTACTCTTTAAAAATATTGGAACTCATTTTTTCACGGTAACCCTTCGTAGAATTTAAAACAAATTCTAATAAGACTTGTTTAAAAAATAATTTATCACCTTCAATTTTGGTGATAAAATTAAACAACCAAAGTTTTAAACCAGTAGACAAACTTTTTGTAAACGCCTGACTAGTGTTTGTAACCAGTTTATCTTGCCAAATTTTGTTACAAAATGTCCTTCATTAAGTAAAATTTTTGTTGCCCGTTCTACTTAGCTTTTAAATTTTACTTAAATATTGCTTACTCCAAAAAATAATTTTTTTTTTCTATGAGCGCTAATTTTCTATCTTGTTTTTCCCAAAACGAACTGTAATTCGTATACAATTTTACACAATTTTTTTTTATGATCGACAAGGTTTCGTCTTTAATAATATCTACTAAAAGTTTGTTTAAAGTAGGTATCTTTTTTGTAAATCAAATGAATACACTTCCTTTATATAGGGTGGCCAACCAAAAACGAAACAGAGCCAGGAACCTCGTTAACATTTTAGAAACACGCTTCGACCCGTCGATTTTTGATTGAAGGGGGACACTCTTAGCCGTTATTTTTGAGTCCACTACTTTCAATCCCAAGCGAGGGTAAGAATTACCCCAAATTTTTTAAATGACATTGGGAGTCGAATAAGATGCCATATTTTTATCGCACTAAATGTAAAGGTTTTTTTTTAAAAAACCGAAAGCAAAGTAAACCACTTCATCATATTAATATTACCATATTAACAAATTATGGTGTTGTTAATAACGAATATTTTATTTTACGCTCCCATAACTCAAAAATGGAATTTCGTTTTAAATTCTTAAGTTTGCGGATGCTCTGTACAAATAATATAAATTAATTTTTCTGTTTCGAATTGTACTCATTCTTTAAATTCTTCAGATAACTAATAAGTTTGCATCTTTGAAAACAATGCGCATCAGTGTTGCTGCTCTCGCTAGATTTGTTTTGCTCGGAAAATTCTCTTCGTACATTCATTAATGTTTTTAATTAAGAAATAAAATAAAACACACGCAGAAGTTGATTACAGTCGGCGAGTCTGCTGGTTTATAGTTTATTTGAAAAGTCGGCGTAAGACAGCATCACATAAAACATTGTTAATTGTTCGCCATTCATTTGCTAGAAACTTCTGCATAAACCTAAAAGTGAATTTTGAATTGCTCGCCGAATAGTGCCCCACTAAAATCACTCTTAATTTCGATGAAAATGGGATTTGGTTAGTGCAAACTGTGCGAAATATAAATACCAAAGGTTATGAACAATGCGTACAGGGTTCGTCAGGGGTGACGAATATCTCTTTGTATTTCTATTTCCTCTGAACTAAATAAAAAAAGGAAATTTACGAATAAATATACAATAAATAAATTAACAAACAATTAAACCTAATACATAACTATCCGAAACTGATATTTCTTAAATGTAGCACTGCTTCCACTCTTTAATTACCCAGTTTAAAAAAAACACACCACGAAAACTTTCTAGGGAGTTCATTAAGAGCGAAGTTATAAAGGAAGTGGTTGTTGAAACTAAAAACGACTGGAGAATAAATTCTTTGCTTAATTTAAAATGGAAAAGGAGATGGCACAGCAGATAGAGTCGAAAGTAAGACATTTTTAGTTTGAACCTTCACAGATAACAAAGTAGAATAAACACTGTTATCGAAAAGAGGCTGGTTGAATTAATGAGAACAAAGAAAATGTACATTATAAGATTACTATAGGTAATATTTTGATTTAATGCTCGTTAGTTATGTAAATAAAAGAGCTTTTTATAATTTGGGTACAATAGACCAAGATATTTAGCATTAAAATATTATTCTCTTATTTTTTAAAATATATCCTTTTACATATCATAAATTTTTTAAGTAAAAAACCAAATATCAATGTACTTTTTTCATTGCCTAAGTTAGACTTAATTTTTTTATTGTATACAGGGTGCCTACGTTTAAATAGGGATTTTTATTGTAACAACTGATGAATTTTTTAACATCGTAAGACATTATTACTACCGACCAGACGGATTGCCCTTTTTTAAACGGAATCCAATAGTTTAGGTACCGCACTCCAAATATGGGAACCGTATTCCAGGACAGGTCGGATCTGAACCTTATAGATTAATTAATAAATAAAGTATTCGATAGAAAACAATTGAATTATAATAACAAAAACAAACAAAAATAATTTTAGGTAACGAATACACAATTATTGTGAATAATTATAAAAAATCCCAAATAACGTCGATTTTGGATTATTAAATAACATCCAGCAATAAAAAAATATTATCCCCACTTTGGACCCCTTCAAATGACATCTATAGCTAAACCCCAAATTTTTAAATGAAAAGTAGGCGCTTGTGATATATCATTTAAAGGGTATTTTGTTTTTTTTAATGTTATTTTTTTTAAATTTATTGTAAAAATTATCATTAAACACAAATGAAATTATCTGATTGATAATGTAATTAATTAATAATGTAAAAAACAAAATAACATTTTTATTTATTTATTTACACACTGTTCTACAGAAAAAAGATTTTCAATTACAAGACAGGAACAAAGTAAACATTTGCACAATATAGTACTAACAATAAAAAAGCTTAAGAGTAATATACAATTTACATAATCATACTGACATTAGTAGAAAGCTTAAGACTAACACAACAATATTACTGCTGATAATAATAGCTCTTAATTTGCCTCACATTACAATAGAATATATCAAGCTGGTCACTTATTAGGTTATAGTTGCTACACATAGTATGAACAGGAGAGTTTTTAAGTATATTTGTTCGTGGTGTGGTAGTGTAGAATGAGTCGGTGTATCGAGATGCCTGACGGGCAGTTTTAAAGTTTTTTTTTTTTTTTTTATATGTTTTGTTTCCCACGAAAAGGGATATCCTGTAATGTTCAGAGAACATCGTGGGAACCAAGGGAAAGAAGGTAGGAGTTGGTGTTCTTTTTAAATTTCTGGAGGTTGTATGCCTCGGGGAACATCTCCCTAGGCAATGAGTTCCAAAGCCTCGCAATTCGTTGGATGAATGAGTCTTTGGAAAGTGATGTTCTGCAGGTCTCCAAAGTGACCACGAAGGGGTGTGAAGACTGAACTTGACGGGTTAATCTCGAAGAGACTGCCAAAGGAGGAACGATTGTTGATATTTCAGAAGAGCATCGCCCATGAAAATATCTATAAAATAGAGACAAATCGCCAACTTTTCTACGGTGTTCCAGACAAGTGAGCGAGTTTGTAAGCGAGGCATCACCGACGAGACGAATTGCCCTTTTTTGGACAGATCCAATAGCTTCAGGATATGTTTAGGTGCCGCACTCCAAATATGGGAACAGTATTCCAGTACAGGTCGGATCTGTGCCTTATAGATCATAAGCAGCTGACTGGAGGTGAAATAGCTCTTGGCACGAAACAAAAAACCAAGTTTTTGGGATGCACTTTTGGCAATGGACCTCACGTGATTTTCTCAGGAAAGGTTATTGCTGATAGTAATACCAAGAATCGATATGGATGACTTCAGTGGTATGGTTACTCCTGACAAAGTTATGTTAGGCACAGTGAGATCAGCTTTTCTAGAGAAAAGACATGCTTGTGACAGTACTTCATCTTGCTGGAACCATATCATATTTACAGTAACTTGTGGGTCTGCTGGATCAGGATAAAAGCAGGCCAAAGTTGGAACGTCTTAATCTTGAAGCATTGCTAAAATTATTTCCATTTAAATTGCCATAAAGGAACCGAAGACTAAATTTCTTTTTTATAATTAATACTGTCCAAAAATAAAATTAAACAGCTTTTCTCATTAACAAAAAAGGGTGTAAGTAGTAGTTTTTGGTGTGTCGCAGCGATTTTTTGATGCATGATGTCATTTTATAATCTTAAATTGATATGCTTTAGGATTGTTAATGAATATGCACAATAATTAAAATAATGATTTTTTTTCATTTGGTAGCTCTACACCGTATACCAATATTTTAGCAGGATCCTTTGTAATACTAATAAAAAAATACTTGGTATATATTAAAATACTGCAACAAAATTTATATACTTAACGTTTGTAGCCTGTTACCAGGTATAGCAAGTATTATTTGATGTAAAATTATAAACAATATCCACTTTTAGAGGAGAGAGGGTACAAAAAAAACGAGTGAGCCTTACAATAGTCTCATATGATGTGTAGTAACATTTGACATCTCACCTTAGTAATAAGCAATTTTAAAATTATGTTTCGATAAAAATGGGTCAGGTATTATTTGAAATGATTTTTCATAACAAACAATAATTATTTTTAATGAAAATTGTATTTTATTTAATCGACACTGACAGTGACAGAAATCAAACTCAAAAATTTAAAAATCTAAATACTGAAATATTTTATTCCTATAATTATTTATTATTACTTACTTGAATTTTTATCAATGATCTGCACTTTATTGGGACTTATTATCAACAGTTAATATTTATTTATATAGTTTGCGCAAATAACAGCAAATTTTATACACTAACTTAAGTGCACAGTTGATGGCTAACAGTACCGACCTCTTAGAAAATTGGTTGACGGCTATCTGACGGCCAACTCTACCACCGCGCGCTTATTCGTCAAATCAACTAGCGCGCTTCTGCGACTTTCTGTTACACACTTCCTGTTACATTTCACGAAATCACTCCCACAAATTGCGAGAAAGCGAGAGCAAAGATATTACACATCAATTAAAATACCCTGTAACGTTAGTGTAATAACTAGACTTAATAAATCTTTACTCTGTTTACTCTAACCAAAGAAATCGCTTTGCAGAATGCCTGAAAATGAAATTGAATATTTATACCGTATAAAGAAAATTTGTTACTTTCGTGTATGTAAGAGATATCCTTTATATTAAGTATTTTTCACTCTTTCCTATTTCCGAAAGTAGATCGATTTTCAAAATTCGCTTTGGTTAAGCTTGGAAACTCATTATTAAATCGATACTGGAGACGAAAATCAGTCTTGGATGTTTTTGATTGTGAATCCAGCGGTTGTTAGTGGTAATAAACAAATACTATTTTTTTATTCTTTGTTTTAAACTATAAACGCGTCCTTATTTTTTTTCTTAAAATTAATATTTAAATACATATTTTGCATCTTGTATCATAATCAGCGTAATTACAACTGTTTTTTAGTAATATGCATTTAAACACAATAAAAATCATAATAATTCTTCCAAATTTGTTTATCATTCGACTAATCATTATTCCGTTTCTTTAGTTTACCTACTCCCCTGTATTTGTTGTCGACGATGGCATTGTTTAATATGAAACTGTAAACGACGTTGCATAAATTTCTGGTCAAAGGCAACGACGAAGGAAAGGCAACCACAATGTTCTCGATGTACACCTAAATAAACGCTTAGTGGCGGCTGTATCTCAGTTATGGAATTTCGGACACGACGTTTTATAACCGTAAAGTTAATTGAAATATTTGGCAACGATAAATGTTTGTCGTGTCTTTATGAATTGTCGTCTGCAGAATTTACTTTTGGTAAAATGGGCTGCATTTGCAAAAAGACACAAACAAGAAAGTAATTCATTAAATAATTTTTAACAAAATAATGATTCCTGTTCAGAACCAGAAAGTATTTCATTCAAATTATCGACTTAAACTGTGCAACGCTCAAATCATAATACAAGTATATTTCAAGCATTGCTACCCTATTTAAAACGTCCCACTTTGAATCCTTGAGCATCTGGACTCCTGTTCAACGAGTTACCTCTTTCGTGGTAGCCCTTTTTTTGACTGATGGTCAATGTAATTAGATACTACTTTTATAATCTTTAATCTATAGTCTAGAGTCCTCCCCAAAGATTCTGGTTGTACCATCAAAAACCACAAAAATTGGTAGATAGTTTTAAATACTACTTTTAAAAACTTCAATCTATAGTCTACAGTACACCTTAAAAAATCTAGATGTACCCACTATAAATACACAATAAACTCTAGTCTCTTTACTATTTAAGATCCCTCAAAACCTCCAAACTATCATATTCACTTTCATTATTCTTATGACTCTTAATAAAGTATTGGTAGCTTTTTAACCATACTTTGAAATACTTCTTATAAAATTAAATTTAAAATTGCTTTTTTATAATCAAAATGTAGCCCAGGAAAATATCTTCTTTAGCACTTTCATAATCTTTATAACTCTTGATAGAGTTTTACCCACATTTTAATATACTATTTATAAAGTTAAATTGATAATTTAAAGTCTTATTTCTAGATTATAAATGTACCTCTGAAAACTTTACTCGTTTGCAATTTTTTATGCTTTTATGCTTATGAAATTTAATATTTAGTCTGTGGTTCCTTTTCTAGAATCTAGATTTAACAAAAGAGAGTATTGTGTGCACAATTATCGCTTTTGGCAACAAGTAACTCAAAATGTGTACAATTATATCAAAATTAGTGTTGAAAAAGTTGAAAAAGATTACCAATATTTACATTACATTACAATCTTGCGGTTGGGCCATTGGTATGGGCACCTATGCCACCTAAATCTTTCGATCCTCTGCGACTACCGCTGTGTCTTCAGAACATCAGAATTCCAGTCCGCTAGTTTTGGCGAACCGCAGGATTTCTGTCGCCCTGTCTCATTTAGATCACTTGGATCCATTATCATGCGGCCCCAGGTTTGATACCTGTACACTGCTAGAATTGGGCAGCAACACAGAATATTAATGCTGCTCTCTTCCTCTTCGCCGCATAGTCGGCAGTTTTTCTTAGCCGATAGCTTAAGTTTAAAGAGGCGCGCCTTTAGTGCGACGTAGCCAGTGAGCAGGCCAAGCGTGCTGCCCTCTTCTGGAGAGGTTTTTTTATCAGCTGTCTTGATGTTCTGCAGCCAGTACTTGCATTCAACTGAGCGATATGTTTTTGCTCAAGGATAAGTTTCAATTCATGTTTCGCTTCAGCAATTGGCAATCTCACCAACTGGCTTCTTGGTTCCACAAGGGTCAGTTCATCGGCTACCTCGTTGTCATTTATCCCTGCGTGTCCATTAACCCATGTAAGAGTGACCTTGTTTGCAGTCACTAACTCAATGAGGGCCTGCATGCAGTCCCACACCACCGATGATGTGGTGCAACTCACGAGGACCCAGATGGCCGCGCGACTGTCAGTCAGTCAGTGAGAATATCAATCCCACTGTTGGTCACTCTTTTATCTGTCAGGTGCGTATCACACCTGGGTATGGCATAGACTACCAATATAATAAGTAACTAACTATACCGGAAATTCCTGGAAACAAATTGTCAATTAAATGGGTATTTTTTTTAAATTTAACAGGTAAAAATTATATGCTGTAAAAATATATAAACAAATGACAATTCGATGACGTGATCGATAATATTTTTATAAATTTAAGTAGAACCGGTAATTTTCCAGAATAATTGGCGCATTAATAGAAATTTTAAGTTTTAAATGTTAAAATTAATTTTATTATTATTAAATTATTTTTTTAGGTTTTGCTTTTATAGGTTTTATCAGGCTTTGTAATTTTATCCATAAAAATTGGTTGGATCGTAAAATACAACTGATATTTTGACATAGGATTTTCACCCTTCTAATAATATAAAAAAATAGTACGTAAATTTATGTTTATTGATAAATACTTACACGTGTCTAAAAATAAACCTGCCAGGAGTGACGAGCTGATCTGTGCTGTTAGAATATTCTAGTTGAATCGTAAACGAAAGTCCTCTCGCCTTAACAAAGTATCGAATATGGCATGGAGTACCTGCATCATTACGCGTTGCGAACAGTAAAGAGCAATTCCATTATAAATTTAAATTCTAGCTAAATAATAGGCCCGCACGTGGATTACGCAGAGTAGATAGACATGACCTTTTTGCATGTTATTTAAAGTAATTTATAGATAAATGTTTTGTGAATATAATAAATTAAATATAAAATAAATATATATATATATATATATAAATATATATATATATATATATATATATATATATATAAATATATATATATATATATATATATATATATATATATATATTTATATATATTTGTAATACTTAAAGTTCGGGTTGAATCGCGTCTAGAAATTTGTTTATTTCGACGTTTCGACTTCGATTTTAAAGCCATTTTCAAGAAGTAGAAAGTAAATTTTTGGGATGACTGTGATTTTCACACTGAGGTCTCAATCTGCCGAGACCTGGGGAGTGTGTGGGAGTTTATATTTTATCCCTTTTATTGTCCAAAATATTGTTACAATATTTAGTCTTGGGTTCGTTATTTTAAAACACCCAGTACAAAAAAAAACTAAACAATTTATTCTGTAATACAATAAACTCTTATTTTATAAATCACTTGCATATTCAGCTCAAACTTTTTAAAACAATCTTTTCATAACTATATCGCTTTCTCATTAACCTCAACAAAACTAAGGCCTCACGATCTTCTTAAAAATATCCAACCAATATTTCTGGAAATGTTCCCGATTTGCGAACGACCTTTCTAGATACGAAAACGAAACATAGCCATTTGCAGAAACCTCGTCAACATTTTAGAAAAACGCTTAGACCCGTCAATTTTTGATGAAAGGGGGATATTTTTGACTTCCCTACTTTCAACCCCAAACGAGGGTAAGAATTACCCCAAAATTTCTGAATGGCATTGGGGGTAGAATAAGATGTTTTTTGAATATTCGACCCCCAAAGCCAAATTTTGGGTTAATTCTTACCCTCGCTTGGGGTTGGAAATAGTGGAGTCAAAAATACCGAAAAAGTGTACTCCTTTAATAAAAAATCGACGGGTCTGAGCGTTTTTCTAAAATGATGACGAGGTTACTGCAAATGGCTCTGTTTCGTTTTCAGTTGGCCACCCTGTATAGTATTGAATAGTAAATTATTTGCCATGTTAATAAAAATTTCACTACTTTATCACCATTTTAAGCTGTTTGTTAGTTATATTAAAATTATTGGCCTTATGTTTTGTCCCAAGAAATAAACAAAATATTCCTTTCTCAATATATTTTTTATCTTCATATAGTGGCTTCTACAATTTATGCTTTTAAGTCAGTATAGTATATGTTAATTATATAGCGAAGAAATTTGACCAGAGAAGAAATAAAAAGGGCAGTGGATCTTTTGGACGGTGTCATAAATTAAAATCAGATTATCGTGAAAATGGTTACTACTCAAAGCGTGATTTCACGTTATTAAGAAGAGGAAGATGTAGCAAAAAAGCACAGAAGTTGTGCTCGTATTATAACTACTTGAACGGCCGTTTTTTACAACTAAATACTTCAGAAAGCACCAGAACTACATGTTCCAGCAAATACATAATGTTTTGGCAGATACTGTCGTCAATTGCTTAAAAAAACTTTCGTTGTTGTCATTTTTTGTGGGTTATCGAGGAGTACAAATTTTGTGGGCAATAGAACATTCTTTATAGTCAAATCAAAATTGAGAATTTGCGATTTTCACTAATGAATTCTGGTTTGGTTTTATGCCGAGTCCAGAAGGGTTCGCTTATGGAGACAGCCTGACTATGCAAACCGTCTCCGCAACGTTCAGGACTTCACTCTTTTCGAAGTGGAACAATTACAGCTGTTGTTCCATATGTGGCAACTATTGGTTCCAACTTTGTCTCCATGCATGACAGAGTTAGACCAAACATGTTAAGGGTTGCATTGAAATTAGTGAAGAATAATGAATAGTAAACAATATCGATAAATTCCTACATCCACCACAGTTTCTAGATTTTAATTCTCCTATGAACATGTAACATATGCTTCAAAGAAGAGTTGAAAAGGCAGAAAGGCAATGGAAGAACAATTTTTTCAGCAAGTCAAGACACCTAAATTAAGATACTATAACAGGACATCGATAAATTAATTTTTCTCCTTACTGTGCTGAAAGCGTCACTTTCGGCCCGCTACGCTAAACGAAGTTACCGCTTTCCGCCTACAGTAGGGAGAAAAATAGTATACACACCACGGGCATTAAAGTAAGAAATATCTCAAAACACATGTGCTTTGAGACATTTCTTACTTTACTGCCCTAGGTGTGTAATATACTATTAAGCTCTCCCAGAAAATGCATTAAGGTTGTACATAATCAATGATGTTATACACATTAAATCGCGGTCATTTCGTTTTTGTGGTAATTTTTCAATCGAAGTGTATTTTTTGTTTTCGTACATTTTTAAATGTTTTGTTTTTATGGAAAAATAAAATTGTGATTTCCATATTTCTTTATTCTTTATTTAAAATTTGTGTAATATATAATGGTTTTAATATATAAATAATAAAATTATTAATAATATTGTTGACAGTACTGGTTATTTTTATAAAAAAAACCAACCTATATTTCTTTTAATTGTGTAATTTTTGTTTCAGGTAAGTCAAAAACCAAATATTTAAGAATTACTTCCTGAAGGAGAAATATGAAACGTTACAATAAAAAAAAATAACACTGATATCTGCTTCTAAGGGGTGAGTAAAAATAATTTTCTTTTATTTATGTTTATTTATAGATACCATTTATTAATGTGAGAAAAATCTTTTATTTATAAAAAAGCGTAATAAAAACTTAAGCAACATGAAAACTAAAATCAACTGTGTGATTGGTTAGTAATATTTCGTCACTGTTTATTTTCGTGCCAGTTTGCTAACAAGATAAGTTTAATTTATAGAAAACATTGAAAAGGTAATTTGGATATTTGGATAAGAAAAAATTGTGTTTTATGCTGAAAAATTAAATTTTAATTTATATTTATGGTAACTTAATTAAAAAACAGTTTTAAAGAGTTTTCTTTTAATTTTGTTAATGTATGAACTTGTTAAATATTATCATGTTCTCTTGATGTTAAATTCGCTCCTTAATTTCTCTTGATGGCACTCAGACTGTTAAATTTTCCCTTGTGAAAACAGTAGTGGAAACTCGTAGTTGAAGATAGAGCGCGATAAATACAGCTGTCTTAAACTCGAAGTGCAATTATTGCAACATTTAAGACTTTGTTAATGTTTACATGTCATTAGTATTAACTATTTGAGGTTATGAATCTCGTTTTCTAAGTTGGTCTTGTTATTATTTTATAATACTACTTTTTTATAGTATATTCTTCAACGAGCGTATGTATAATGATGGCTATTATTCTCGAGGACGAAAATTTTGATACGAGCCGCAGGCGAGTTTTGGAATCATCCGAGAGAATAAAAGCCATTATACGCAAGTAGAAGACTATACTTTTTCTATAACCATCGCAGACCATCACTATTACTCGTTAAATTCTCCAAGCATCTTATTGCCATAATCGAATAGTCGAGATGACAGTTCATCAGAATGAACATGACATTCGCGATAACGAGTTTGAGAAGTAGAGCCCACTAATAAAAAAGCTGTTCTATTGCAGCTTTCTCATTGGTCTCAGTCTGTTGGATCCTGAATATTGAAATTGGTGATTGGTTGTCAGCTGTTGAATAATGTATTAGGATCTAACATATCTAAGGAATCATATATCCATTCATCAATAGATAACGCGTATGTAATTGTTGTAGAATCCAACGGTCGCGTCGTAGAGAAACAAAATTATTCAATTTAAACTTAACAATGGATAGTCGAAACGAGAAATACTACCAGGATCATTTAAATTAATTTTCTTTAATCATTTTCTTAATTATTAATTTAAAAACACATTAAATAAATAAACTTTAAAAATGACTCCTTTTCGGTGTTAAAAAATTAAATGTATTTATTATTCTTCTTGTTCCATCAAATTTAATAAAGAAAAAATAAATCGATTCGCTTTCAGCAACCTATCCACTTTTTTTTTATTTCAGAAAATTATTTTAAATATTCAAATGTCTTTTTTTTTAATTCACAGCTCTTTTTTAAAATTTAAAAGTAATTTTTCCTAAAAAAAGTCCCCATAAAAGAAATAACCAACTCGCTAGCGGCTTTTGTAAATCACCAAAGTCCCTAAAGTGTCGTAATTATTTTAAAACGGTGCGCTTTCTTTGACTGAACAGGTAAAAAGAAGTATTTAATATAGAGTGAAGTTCCGAACAGTTTCTATTTAGATATTTGTTACAAAATACAGAATGAAGTAGACACACGTACATGACCTTTCTGTCTATAAACATTACACAAATCGTTTAAATTTTATAGGAAATTAAATACGTGCTCTTCAGAAAGAATTGCATTTGATGGTATATACTACAAAAAAACAGTTCTGTATTAGCTGTTGTTAAAATTTTTAATGAAATACACTAAAAGTCATATATATGTTATTGATCAAATGCATACATTTGTTTCATTCGGGTCAGTTTGCAAAAAAAAACATTTAGTACAAGTAAGACTGGAAGATTAACATCTACAGTCACTGTCAACAATAAGCAGAAAAATTATAGTTTAAAAAAACTAAAAAACACGCTTTTACAGTTAAAGTAAAAAATAATTCTTAACATAAAAATAAAATTACTGTCACTGTTTTAAAAGCGTGGGGTGCTTTGTATGACATTTTTAAACTATTCTAGTACGTGTCTCAGCTCTTAGCTCATAACTAATAGATCTGGGTTTGGTTCCCAGTCTGAGCCGTCCGAACTATTTTTTCGTTTACCAAAAATTACTTACTGGGTAGGTTTCTATTTTCCTTTATCCTTTCTTTCCTTATTTTATTAATAAGCTCAAGTTTTTCACTAGTTTCATTCTGAAACGCAGAGTTAGTTTAAAAAAAATGTCATACACAGCAACCCACGCTTTTAGAACAGTGATATTAATTTTCGCGTCAGTAATTTTATTCCTATGTTGAGCATTATTTTTTACTTTTTAGTTCGATTAACTTTAAAAGCGTGTTTTTTAGTTTTTTTAAACTATAATTTATTTTTCGCTTTTTACTTTGTTTAACTCACCTCCTTGCCATTCATCCCTCGGCACGTTTCTCACCAGAATATTGGATTGGGGGAATTATAATGACATTAAAACTGCGCACATGCGTAGTTCACGCAATAGTTTGTTCTCTCTTACTCTCATGCAAAGGATCCCTGAAGAAATTTATGAATCCTAGCGAAACTAATCAGGATAATCGATATTTTGATCGAATTATTGCATTGTCGTTAGTCTTTGACAAGTGTGCTGTCTGTTGCAACCATTTGCTCCACCATACTTCTGAGCCATGCATGACTATTGATATTATTATTGTTTGATAAATTCAGTAAATCTGTTTGCCGCATACTTTTTTAAGGTTTTAGAAAGAAAATCTGGCTGTGTTCATTGTTTTTTCCAGGTGGGAGTTACTTCCGCCGCAAATTAATTGCGCTCTTTGTACAGACCAGAAACCTTATTAGTTTAATGCATGGTGTGGTATCACAGGTGATCAAATAGTTGGAACATTCGTTTTAGACGAAATCTTAAATAGTAAATCGTATTTTAAGTTAATTAAAAAAGTAATTGATATATATATATATATATATATATATATATATATATATATATATATATATATATATATATATATATATATATATCGCGTTAAAACGTGCGTCGGCGTCTTGCGATTCCTAATCTCCATTCCTCTCTATTCGTCCACATGTCCTCTCTCAGATCTCTCTCTTCCATCTCTTTTTGTATGCCTTCTCTCCAGCTCTTTCGTGGTCTTCCTCTTCTTCTTCTTCCTCTGGGGTTCCACTGTAATATTTTCTTTGGGATTCTGTCTGGTGGCATTCTTTGAACATGCCCGTACCATATCAACTGTTTAGTTCTTATTTCGTCTGTGATGTCGTGCTGTACTCCCATTATTTGTTTTATCCTCTCATTTGTAACTCTTTCTAGTCTTGATTTCCCCGCTGCTCGTCTCCAGTAATCCATTTCTGTGGCTCTAATTTTTCTTTCGATCTTTTCTTTCAAAGGCCATACTTCGCAACCGTACATTATTATGCTCTTCACTATCGTGTCGTAAATTCTTTTTTTGTTGTTGTTGCTTATTGTTCTATCCCACAGTACTCCGTTTAACATTGATATTGCTCTTCTTCCTTTCATATTTCTGTCCAATATTGCTTCTTCGAGTGTCCCATCCTTTGATATTCTCATTCCTAAGTAATTGTAAGCTGACGTGTGTTTGATTTTTTGTCAATTTGATAATTGTAAGTCCTGTTGCACTCCCCCAATACAAAAGTAATTGATTCATGTATTTAAACAATGATAGAAAATAATATTAACCTTTCCAAAGGTATCCTTGTATTTTAACAGGAGAGAGCACATCCATACGTTGCTTTGCCTATAGGACAATATTTAAAGTAAACAAACCCCAGTGGTCAAATCAATTAATATTATAAATATTAATATTCTGTCATTGGGAACGCTCATGATAAAATCAGTAAAATAAACCATAAGTGCAAATTAATACACAAAGGAAAATTTCTAAATTTAATTTAAATAACATGATAAAAAGTAAATGTTGCTTTTGTTAATTAGGCAATTTTTTTCGAGATTTGGAAGATTTCTTTTGGTATTTTTTTGGACAGTTTAAATTGTTGTAAACCATTTTTTCGGAATGAGGAAAAACAAATCTTCATTAGTATACGAGTCTTGAACACGATATAAATGGAGGAAGTTGTTTCTCCTTTTAGGGATAACCAACAACCGTATCACTTTTAATGTCTTATTAAAATTACTATCATTTATTACACAAGCTTCTCCAAATTTAATGAAATTTGTTAAAATTATTTGAATTAACAAACAGCTCTGTTTTATGGTTAATTTGAGTAACCAATGAACATATATATAAATATTTTTACTTAATACAATTTATATTCATCACGCAGAAATGTCATTAATGACTGCTTATTTGCAGTTACTATAATTATTGTAATGTTATTACTAAAACGTATAAAGTACGTGTTTAAAACATGTTTAAACCACTTTTAAAAAAACGGTGGACCAAATTATACACAAGATTCTTAAGCAAAAGTTAAATTTTAATTATAACAAAAGTCGTTTAGCCTTAGTGAATTTTTAAATTGGAAAAAAAAAGAAAATGTAATTGGGAAAGGACACCTTTTATGCAAGTATGTGTTTGATACTCTACAAGGTTAATTAAAAAAACTCGTTATTAGTTTTCTCATTTAATAACTAGCTAACGACCACGCTTAGCTGTGGCTTATTCTAATATTAATTAATAGAAAAGGTAATAAAATTCGATTTAATATCCCTACCTTGCTGTAACTCTGGCTATCCTGTGAAATAAAAGGAAAGCAAAAATGTTTTTCACTAAAATTGTAAAGGTAGTAAACTGTCTAAATTTTTTATTTGTATATATATTTTCTGGATAAACGTAAAGATGCACTCATTAGCAATTTTTCCCGCAATATTTGGATACATTACAGTTAAATAATAGTAATCTTCTGTCAAAGAGTTATTTTATATTTTTTTTGTAAAAAAAAGCATCGACAAAGTAAATACCGCAAAATTAAAAAAAAACTATTTTTAATGACAGTATCCGTTTCTCTGTGACATTTACTTTAACAATTTGCTTTATAGAAAGCATAGCGCTTTCTAAAGCCTCTGGGAGTAAGTAAATTAGCAGAGATAGAGTTCATTTTGATAAGGGTATGAATATAGGAAGGTGTGGTGTACACTCTCAAAGGGTTATAGTGTTACAGTATTGGTTCATTTGTATAGCAAAGCGGTCTAGTCAAATTTGACCCCCTAACCCTTTCCTTTAAGGCACTTATAGAGTAGGATAATTATGTTTATAGTCAATATGCACTAAATAATCATAATAATATTGATTAACACACCAAATATAGAGATGTGTCTATTTATTTATTATATTATTAATCAATAATATTTTTAACCAAAACGACTCAGCAACTGAGTGATCACTGTATCTCACAAAAGACAATGCTTAGGAAAGTAAAACTTTGCATGGTTATTTTCTGTATACGTGCAATAAAGTGGGGTTTTAAAATATTCCTAATTTATTCTCTCACCAGGTTTCTGTGGGGATCTGATTTTTGATTAGATGTTTTTATTTAAAGAGGGTTTTGTAAATACATCTCAGTAAAATGATTAATTAATTGTGATATAAAAATTAAATAAAAATAAAAAAAAAATTAAATAAAACTGTTTTAAATAGGTTTTCTTTACAACTATTATTTTAATTTTATCTATTAACGCTTTCTTGGTTTTATTAGGCAGTTTGTTTCTAGCACCGAGGAAATGT
Source organism: Agelastica alni (assembly GCA_950111635.1). Classification (NCBI taxonomy): domain Eukaryota; kingdom Metazoa; phylum Arthropoda; class Insecta; order Coleoptera; family Chrysomelidae; genus Agelastica; species Agelastica alni. The sequence goes on from OX467718.1 coordinate 15,633,125, forward strand.
AAAAGTTAAAAACCCATATTATCATTAAAAAAACAAATAAAATTTAATGGTACCACACTGTATTATTCCTGTGGTTTCAGATAGTCGTACCTTATGGTACTGTCTCGCATGATACTGGCAAGATTTACTATACTAAATAGTACCCCACAGTAAAATTTAAAGTGCAAGCAAAATATATTTTTATCATCTGCTGGTCTATTATAATGGCAAGGTAATTTACAGCCTGATACGTAAGAGGAGGCCCATATTAAGATTTAAGTGCAATGGGTCTATGATGAGTGCCTACTTTAAGCCTCTCATCCCTGAACACATACCTGCTACTACATCTAGTGAGGTTAATTTCCCATCTGTAGCTCACCAGGCAGTAAAAGATTTAAAAATGTTGTTTTATAGATTTTTATCGTTTTTATTATACATACATATGTATAGTCACACGCCTTTTTTTCGTAGAGGTAAGCAATGACAACTTCTTTTCACCTGCTACGGTTCTTTCACATTTGTCTTGCTAACATTCACCTTTTATTTTTAATATGTTATGAATTATTTATAAAATATAATTATGTTATTATTATCCGTAGCGAAGTACAGATAATATAAGTAGGTAGTGACACTCATTTTTGCCTAATTGAACAAAAATAGACCGCATACTTTATTTTTATCTTAATTTTAACTATACATTAAAGATACACATAAAAGCATAAAAGAACATAAATGGAAAACAAATATATAAAAATATAAAAACATTTGGCAATAATATGTGATATTTCTCCGAAGCTTAATGAATTGGAAGTCCCAAGATATAAAGTTTACTAAGTTTTATTTCATAACTACGAAAAAGTTTATGTCGTTTTATAAAAAATTCTCTTTTATATTTGAACTTTAATTACAAGAACTTTTACCAACGGCTACTTTCGTTTCCTATCTCCTAACATATTCACTTCAGTAAAAAATGAGGGATAATCTATTTCGCCTGATGTCAATAAGTGATTAATTAAAATAATTTTCGAATGTCCACTAACCCATAAAGTAACTAAGCAGGGCCCAAATAAACATTTCTGCTTCGCATGATAAACTGTACAACCGTAAATTATAATATCTCTTAATTGTTTTATTAGACGTTGACAACATTGACAAGTTGTATGTACCATTTAATATTGTAAAAAATCGTCAAGATTCTAAAATAATTATTTACTTTTTCGTGTCCGAAAATCTATAGTTTTTTCGCCCAATATCGGGCCACGTCCAATGCTTCTCGTGTGTGGAGCCATAGGTCCTCGAGGGTACATCTGTGGAGGTAGGCAGGGCATTGGAGGAGGTGTTCCATGTCCTGGAAAGCACCGCAGTCGCACTTTTCGTCGTCTTCGTTTAGCAGACCCCATTTAATCAGGTTGGATTTCACCGGGGAAACCCCAGTTCTAATGCGGTTCAGCGTTCTCCAGGTCTTCCAATTCTTGGGTGCTCCGTTGGCTGCTGAGGAAATGATGCCTTGATTTCAGTCTTCTTGGGCCGCACTTTTGGCCGAAAAGTGAATGGCGGTCATCGAAAGTCTTTTTGAGTTTTTCGGTGTGTTCGTGGGCCGCTCTTCGCGAATCAGGGTTTGTAAAACCAGCGGCCCTGTAGAGGTTATCCAATGGGGTTGGCTTTATGCAGCCCGTGGCTATCCTGCATATTTCATTTAGACTAATGTTGACCTTTTTTGCGTGCGTCGATCTAGACCACACTTGGCAGGCATATTCGGCCACAGAGAAACAAAGGGCCTGTGCGGAGGTCCTGACTACGGTTGGTTTGGCTCCTCATTTGCTGTTGGTAAGCTTTCTTATCAGGCCATTGGGTTTTCCTGGGGTTGGGTTTTAAGGAGTTGCTTTGATAGTAGGTCGACATAGGGGTCAAGGCGTTACCCAACTTCTCCTCGATATCTTCGAACCTCTTTCCTTTCGTTGTTATCGCCAGGTCATCTGCGTATACAAAGGTTTGGGTATTTTCGGGTGTTGGTTGGTCGTTAGTGTACAAGTTGAGGAGGACCGGCGCTAGGACACTACTCTGGGCCAGTCTGTTCTTTTGATTTCACCAGCGGCTCTTCTTGCCTAAATTTTTTTCTAAAGCTGTGATTCTATTATTTTGACAAGGTGGAAGTCTTTCAGGGTATCGTAGACCTTATACAGTAATTTTCGGTGATTTACCGTGTCGTACGCTAGGCTCAGGTCGACAAATGCTAGCCCCGTGATAAGGTTACTCGTAAACTCCCCTTCAATATGAGATTTGGACAGTACAAGACTGAAGCCGGCTTGATGTGGTATCAGCCTAGAATTACCGTCTTCTTCGATTCTGTGCAGGATTAGTCTTTCGTAAAGCTTGTATAGGTGACAAAGAAGGAAAATAGGACGGTAGCTTTTGGAAGACTCTGGGTCCTTACCAGGTTTAAGGAGCGCTATAACTTTTGATTTCCTCCAGAGTGATCAAATGACTCTCTGCAACAGTTAAAGAGACTAAGTATCCATTCCTTGGCTACGGTTCCAAAATGTTAGACCTGTACCACACAGATATCGTCGACCCCTGCAGCTTTGCCATTCTTCATGAAGTTCAGGCCTCTATTCAGTTCTCTAATGGCAAAAGAATTTTCGAGGTTTGTGCTTTTTGTTGGGAAATAATCATTAAAAAATCTATTAAAATAATTTAGTTTTTTTTGAAATATAGTATCTAGCACAAATTCAAAAATAAAATATTTTTATATTTAAAAAAACAAAAAATTTTGAAAAGCAGTCGTTTTTAATTTATAGGTAATTTTAAAATATATTCATAAAAATTAACTAATTTATCAAATGTTTTAAATTTATAATGGCTCTTACATATTTCTTACAACATTTTTATAGTTTTTTGACAGTAATAGTGCTTGTAAAATTGATTTAATTTTTATCTAAATATTAAATAAGTGACATTTAAACTATATTGCCTTGCAATTAAACAAATTTATAAAATGGTGAAAGTACTAATGCATTCACCATTATTTAAAATTTTAAATAATGTAATTTATGTCCTGTTTAAAAATGAATTTTATTGCAGAGGTAATAAAAAAGAAATAAAATGCAAACAAGTTTAGTTTTTTGTTTAAATTCACACGTGCAGATTTAATACATAATAGAGAAAATAAATAGTAAATCTTCAATAAATCAGAATTAATGTTGAGTTGCCATGACGAGATTTTTTTTTTTTTTTTTATGAAAATAGTCGCAAAAAGGGTAGACCTATCGTGTGGGCCGCGGACGGCCCGCACTGCGACTATTAGAAGGGGAAGGGATTATAGAAAGGAAATGATTGTGGACACGCTTTTTAAACAGTTGTAGGTCATATTTCTCTGGAAAAACTGATTTTGGAAGCTTATTCCATTCCGTAGCAGCCCTGTTAAAGAAGGATTCTTGATGAAGATTGGTGCTAGTAGTCTCAATCTTGAGAGTAAATGGGTGAGACTGATCAGCGTGCCGAGTTCTTCGGCCAAATGTGGCCAATGGTGGTACAAGAGTTTTTATTTCTCTGGAGCATCTGCCATGGAAATATCTGTAGAGCAATAACTGGTCTGCAACTCTTCTTCTATGTTCTAAAGGGTGAAGGGTTATCTGTGAGAGTTGAGCTGTTTATCAAGCGAATGGCTCTTTTCCGAATGGAATCTAGAAGACGAAGAGAATGCCTTGGTGCTGAACCCCAAATGTGCGAGCAATACTCCAGTAGAGGTCGGATTTGAGCCTTTTACGTCGTCAACAGTTGATCAGGAATAAAAAACTTTCTGGATTTCCACAGAAAACCTAGCCTCTGGCTTGCCGACTTTGCCATGTTAGCAACATGGTCATGCCAAGACATATTATTGGACACCGTGACTCCCAAAATCGAGATGGAGGGACTTGGTTCAAGGGTATTTCCGGACATTGTGATGGGATGATTTGAGGAATTCACTTTCTTGGAAAACGTGGCACTTTGTGTTTTTTGGGCGTTAAACTGAACAAGATTGTTGGTTCCCCACTCGACGATTGCTTTAAGATCTCTATTGATGGAATCAACCTGTTCCTGCCTGAGTCTCTTTGTATCATTCACCGATCATAGCGTGCAAGACTAAACGTGTATATACAAAAATATTTTTTTAATATTATCTTATAATCGGTTCGTTATTTTATCAACTTTAACTTAATCTATTTATAAAAGTTTTTCTTTTTATACCATTTTTATGATACCAAAAAATCGTACACCAAATGAAAACATATTTATTTCGTTGTAATATAATACATTAATAAAATTATTAATCTTTTTTATCTTTTACATGGAAAATCTTCCGATAATCAAAATTAATAAAATATCTTTATAAACGTTATAAACGTTAAAAAATCTATTTTCTAAAATAAATTTTGCAATAAAATGCTAGCACCAAAAAAAAAATCGAAAAACTCACGGGAACGTGACATTTTTCCGCCGGTTGTTACCAGTCACCTCCATTCTTTAAGTACGGAAAAGAACCTCTCTCTTTGTTCACCCTTTCTCGAATCCATTGGCTATTCACTTAATTAAATTCCACCCCAAAATAAAATATTACAAAAACGCCTCGGTATTTGCACTGATAGCCCGTTCTCGAATGAATATTTCTTCCTTCTTTTACACCGCGTATGACCTGCTTCCTTACACGGAACATTTACAGCATTAGAGGGAAAATATACTTTACAGTTTAATATACTTTATGTCTCACGTATATAACGTTGATAAACTTAACGAAAATTGCTCTAAAGGGATAACCAAAGAGGTAAAAAATAAAATAAAGAAAATCTCAAATAAAAATAAAGGAACAGAAAGACTTATTTTAATAAATTAAATAAATTCTTTTTTTATCGTCCTTAAATGTATTTTAAATTTTGATAAGTTTTTGAACTAACAAACAATTCCCACATCAAATTAACCTAGAGCATTTGTAACGAGAATGTTTCCTTAACGACTATGATGTTAAATCATTAGAGCCGGTACTGGCTTATTAACAAACTTATTCTAATTATAAAGCCTAACCCAACCTAATAATGTCCTTATTAAATATTAAGCGATAACAGCTGATACGATTTACAATTTGTTATTAAAAGGCACGGATTAGGTAATGTAATGTGCAGTTCAACAGAAAAGTCGGTGATAATTTTATTGTTAGATGTGTAGCTTAATTGTGTATAATTTGAACCATTTTTGACCTTCTTTTTGGACCATTTGTGCACAGTCAGCTATTCAGACTCTCCTGGTTTGGATTTTTCGTTTTAGAATTTTTGCGACGTTTGGCGTTTTTAAATGTTACGCTTTCCGACATTACAGGATTTTTCTGGGTTCTTCGACAATTTTGAGGTACTACGTTTTGGATTTTGGAATTTTTTCCGGCAATTGAAGTGGAAGAATTTTTCCATTTTGGAAACAACCAGCTGAATTTTTTTTTCTTCACCAAGTATAAATTAAAAGTTATGCTACAGTTTATATTATTTTTTTATTTTTCTCCTAGTTTATTTAATATTTTTTATTTCAAAGTATGTAAATGGTTTCTTTTCAGTAGTAATATCCCTGGGACATTGATAAAAGAAAAGAAATTTGTCATTAAATTATGAGGCATTTGTCACTAAATTATGAGGCATTTGTCACTAAATTATGAGGCATTTGTCCATGTCCAAGGGATATTCGGCGAAAAATGTGTTGACAAAAAAATTTATCTCAACACCACGAAACATTTATTCAATTATTAGAAGTACAGTTAGTATAAGTACAATTATTAAAATTTAACTTAACATTAGATTCGTTGCTGTTCTCTACTATAGAAGATCTATTACCACGCATAATATTTATGATCTTGTTGTGGTGTTCTTAATCGAAATTTAAGTATGGTTTTATAGAATTTTGATTGCTATGACCAGTAATAATAATAATAACATAAAACCTCTAGTTGAATTAACTGCGAGTCACCACACAAAAAAGCCAGATTAAAAATGATTCCTGCAGATATAAGGATATAAAGGTTAATAAGCTTAACATAAATAGGGGACAAAAGACACCACTATGAGTAAATTTAATCTTAATGCAATTATTCTGTTCATCTAAAATTATCCAATTTATAAAAAATGTATCCCATCCTATCGTTCTTAAATGTTGTTTTATTACGTTTTCTTTATAAAAATCCTTACACTGGAATAACCATTTTTTTGTTAGAGGGGTAAAAACTTCAATGCCACCATATAGACTTAAACCAGGCCCTTCGTTATAATCACACATGAATGAAATTTAATTTTATTAATACTATTTCCTTTTCATATTGATTTGTATTTCTTATTACCTTCTCCACATAATGTTTAATTTTTTGTGGGTATTACTGCTTCTTAGCATTAGCCGCATCATATAATGTTTAATTTTTCTTAATTATTTCTGCTCCTTGGCATTAGATTCTTCACATTCTTACCGTTCATCAGTTTACCTAGTTTCTTATCAATTTTTGTGATTGGTGGTGGCACCCACCACCAATCACAAGTCAATATTGCATGCTTTGTGTCATGTCTTGTGCGCTACAGTACATGCAGTCTTTATTTGTGCGTTTTATTTGTCTTTTTGGATACATAGTACATGTAGCCTTCATTTGCGCGCTTTTGTATCCTTTTTGTATACACACCAAAAGCACTATGTCCGCTTAAGGAATGGATAAAAAAATACCTGATGATTCGGTGTCCACACTTACCAAATTGACAACCCTCACCAAAACTGCTCGATGGTCTTCCAAAATTGGGTATTAACCTTGTTAAAGCAGCCTCCAAAGCCTTTGCCTTGCCATCGCTAATATTACATGATCTGTGAAAGTAAGCCTCTCGGCAAGCCAGGCATTTGACCGCTCTATCAGTACTCACCAGCACCACTGTGACTTTAAACAAAACTCCCTTTTACTGGAATTACCTAGAATGTGTCAAACAGACCAAGCTGGACTGGAAATACTGTAAAACAACATGCTGCTTTTAAATTTACTGTGCTTCACCACCCAGGTAGGCAAGGTGAAGAATAATTTTTACAAATGCTGTTAAAGAGGCAAAGAATCTTTATCTTTTAATACAAACGCACAATATAGAGTAAAATTACTCGGTAAGGCAATTCCTACCAATAAAAATCTTGTAAATTGTGATGCAATATTATTAAATTCAAACTTTAAAGGGTTTAATATAATGCCAGTAACACATTAAATAAACTAAGGGATGGCTCAAAATATATTTAGATATAGATGCCCAAAGGCTTTCGTCATGCCTTATTATAATAATAATTAACAAGTAAAAAATAGTTGGTAGTTTTACCAATCGTTATTTTGTACAAAGAAATTTTATTAAAATACAAATATTTATTAAAAAAGTAATTTAAATAGTGCTTTTGGATACATTGGTTTATAACTTGCAATCATGATATTAAAAAACCCGACTCAGGGTTGTGTGTTTTTGATTTCTCAGTTGAATTAAATTTGAGGGAATAGACAGGTCAGTTCACGGATCTATTTATTCTTTTTTTTCCAAGCCAATAAACTAAAATGACCTAAGCTAAAACTTATTATATAAACAACAAAGGAAAACTAAACTACAATAGGGCGATCAGTAATTTTTCTAAAAACCAATAAAAAAGAATAAGTGTCACCTCAAACAAATTCAACTGTATTCGCTTAATTTATTACTTCCTAACGAGCACCGTGTTTAACCGGCTCCGATGTCGCTTGTTTTTTTGTCCTAAAAATAATTAAAAAACTGCCGCAAAACAAAATAACAAAATTATTGGAAAAAAATATAAAAAATCAACTGCTTATAATTCCTAAAAAAACAGAAACAAAATTGAAATAAATGTGTACAAAACCAAAATTAAAAAAAAAGAGAAAACTGCTAAGATGTTAAAATCCTTTCATACAAAATTTAACGAGCTTCGTGTGGCATCCGGTACAAAAATAAAAAAAATCACAAACTTACTGAGGGTAGTAGATTTTAGAATGTAGGGGGAGTCGTCAAGGCTGGTAGTATTTTACAAAATTTTGTATCCAATATCTGGGTACTTATGAATGTTCCGGGTATTAATCCATGTACTTATTATTGATCCGGAGACTTATGGGTTACTTATATGATTGGTCTGATTTTGGTACTTAGTCTGATCTGGGCATGAAATCTGATATAAGGGTACTTAATCTGATCTTCTTCCTAATCATAACATCTTAACAGATGTGTTGTGACCCATATTAACGAGGTTCAATGTTTTGGATGGCTGTCTTGACTGCATCTCGCATTTATTTCGATTAAATAACATGTGCACCGCTTGTGGGAGAGTAGCATCTAATAATTTTTTGGTAACATCAACCCATCGATTTGGTGATCGGCCGCGCCTTCTGTTTCCTTCAGGTTTTCCCTGTATAATTAGCCTTTCCATATGCTTACTCCGACTGAATTGTCCGAAAAATGTAAGAATTCGAGAGTACACGATACTGGACAAACGTTTTGACGGACGTATTTCTTGTAAAACCGAAGCATTTGTTCTATGTGCTGTCGAGGACACTCTCAGTATTCATCGTCACGCCCACATCTCAAATGCATCAATCCGACGACGATTTACTTTTTTGACAGTCCAAGATTCTGAAGCATATAGAAAGACCAAAAAGATCAAGGTATTAACTAGATTGTTTTTTGTTTGTTTTGTGATATTCCGATCGCTCCATACTTTATTTAGCTGTGTCATTGCTGACCTAGCAAGCTGAATACGCCTTTTTTTTGTTATTACATCCCCGGTATTTTTATTAGGGCTCCAAGATAGACGAAACTATTAACAACTTCACAGTGTCCAATAATTTCAGGGTAGTTGTTATGTTCTCTATTATTGATCATAATTTTGGCTTTTAGTATAATTTATGTTTAGGCCTTGAAGAGACATCTTCAAGTCTCATCAGGAGTTCCAGAATTTTTCTCTGGGAGGCAGCTATCAAGACCAAAGCTTTTTCCATTTTACGTTATCAAAATCTTTGATATAATCGACAAAACATAAATACGTAGGAGTATAGAACTCTCTTGACTTCTCAATAATTTGTCTAATATTTAGAATTTGCTCCCTAGTGCCTCTTCCAGTTGTGAATTCAGCTGTTTAGGGGATATCTGCCATAGAAGATAGTGTTCCAAACGGGGTCGAAGAATATACAGGAAAACTTTGCTGGTATGAGATATCAAGGCAAGTAATCTGTAGTTATCGCAGTTATTGGTGTCACTTTTTAATCTGACCTAAGTACTTATATACTCATGTACTCAGACCAAGATACTTAGTTACGTCGGTACTTAGGTACTTGGTAATATTCTGGGTGGTTGGTCAGTCACCGTTATAATATAAATCTAGCAATCCATTAATTCGAAATTATAACAGCTACGGACTACACCAAACTTGTACTAATTTTAAAATCATATCGACCAAAACTCCACAATTTATATTTTAGATATTGGCTTATCGTAAATTCGCAAAAACCCAACTTTGTCAACCAGTGATGGCTTTGAAATCAAAATAATCTAATAAAAATTTTAGAACCGGCTCTTACAAATTAATATTATATTGAAAAGAAAAAATTCCCGTTACAGTTGGTGATTACTATCAACAGTATATGGCGTGAAAAAATTGTTTCTTAATTTTAAATATTTGTGTTGTTTACATTTTGGAAACCAAATCATAAATATTTTCTTACATAGGTTAAATATCTTTTAAAGCATTTTTCTTGAGCTGTAGCAACTTAAGAAATAAGAGTCCACTAAAAGTCATATTTACATCGCGAGAGATGACCCTCTCAATCAACACCAAAACGAAGTGGATACGCGACAGACGCAGAGATCTGCGACGTTGTCAAACTTTTAGAATTACAGCGGATTGATATTAAACAACAAACAACAAATTTAAAGAATTTTTTTATTATTTATTTTGGTGTAAAATATTTTTAAATCTTCTAAAGCTGGCTGTGCTACAAAAGAAACACGCCGTTCTTATTTTTTTGATAACCCAGCAAACATACTTCAACTTTGTTTCATTCAATACGCTTTAATTCATGTATATCAAAAAAAATCATTTTTTATGTATACTAAAATGATCATTTCTTACGCTAAAGGTTTTTATTTTTTTTTGTATTTTATCCATGAGAAGACCATAATGTTTTTGGGCGAGTTTAAAAGTGGACTGTAATATTGAGTTTAGTCATCTTCTTCTTTATTCGGCATCGGAGTGTAGTTATTTAAATTATTCCCACAATATTGTTTTAACTTCTAACCTATTTTAAGTAATATTTTTTTATGTATTATCAAGACACAGGACGGTGTTTGCTAGACATTAAGTTGTTATTTTAGTTACTATTACTTCTTCTTTCTTATAATTAGGCATAATACCTGTTCCCCATCGTAACTCGCTTTATAAAGGTAGATTGTCACTTCAACGTTTTTGAGGTCTTTCCGTGCTTCGCCTTCCCGAAGGTGATTTATATCTGGCAATCTTCACTATTCGTTCTTCTGTCATACGTGTGATATGGTCATTCCACTCAAATTTCCTACTTAGTACCCAGTCGTTGATATTCTCGATCTGGCATGTTTGTCTGTTATCCGCGCTTCTTTCTCTGTCCCGTAGTTTTTTCAGCTATTCTTCAAATAATCTTCATCTCTGTTCTTTCCATTATTTTGTCTTGTATTTGATGTTTCGGATCTTGTTTCTGCCGCATGTCAGTATGGGTCTAATAGCAATTTTGTAAATACGAGCTTTTACTTCTGTTTTCAGGTGCTTGTTACGAAATATTGTGCCGTTGATTTGTGCAGCCGTTTTTTTATGAAAAATGTTATATTTAAGTCTGTCTCTGCAAGATGAAAGTGCGTCCGTACGTTCGTCTTCTCTTCTCCTTTGGGAAGCTGGTTAGACAGGAACGCGCACTTGTTAGTCAATCATGCGCAACGCGTCGTCATACTTCTGTTGGGAGGCCAAAAGAAAAAATTTCTTATTCTTTAATACTGAATAAATATTATTAGTACTTACGCTAGAAAATAATGAATAAACTTTCCTTAAACAGTACTGTAATTTATTTCTTTGCTTTGATAAGTTTAATGAATTACTGCACCTGCTTTTTGTATTTAGTAGTCTACAGTTTGTTTTAAATTTTCAAGATACGAATTATTACATAAAGAGAGTGTATGACTGTAGTTTTGTATTAAAATCTCCATCAGTGTAATACTATCAGTTGGTTGGCAACCTTGTGGAAACGTAGCGCGAGTCAATTTCGCGCCGAACGTTGAATCTGAGCCGTCGAGACGCCCAGTTTGCGGAAACCAGCGCCGCGTGCATTATAAACAGAAGACAGTCTTATCGATAGTTAAACAAAACCACGATAAATTCAGAATAAAAGAATCGAAAATTTTCTGCTATAAAATAATTTAAAATTCATCTTGAAAAATATTTTTGAATATTTTGAATTTGAAGAAATGGTTAACCATAGTAATATATGTCAAAATCATAAAATTCAAATTATATTTCGTTAACCAAACAGTGTGGTAAAAAAAAATAATAAATGTGTGTGACCATTTAGTTAAAATTATAAATTAAAAAGTTAAAATAATAAAAATTTTTATTTATTTTCTGGTTATCTATGCGATATAAGTTTTCAAATAAAATCAAAAGTGTGGATAATATTTAGACAAAAAGTGTTAACTTTGTGATCTCAAATATCGAAGAATATTGCAAATAATTTTGGTATTAATTATCTTCAGTAAAAACCAAAAAACATATTAAATAAAACCTTTAAATCTAGTGACCTACAGAGAAATTTTTATAGAAAAAATAATAAAAAATACATTTTCGAAAAATTATTTGTGCGTTAACTATTTGTATTAACTTTTAAAAAAATAAACGGATCTGTGTAAAATATTTTAAACATAATGTAAGAAGCAGTACTTTTTGCGTGTGCATTATGTGTAAGTCGTTTAGCTAATTTTATTATTGTAAGTAATTTTTCTTGCCAATACATTTTTCAAAAACAAATGAGAAAAGTGATCTTATTAACTGATAAAAATGGTATTTAAATTTTACAGCCACATATTTTATTACCATTCAAAAGTTATTTCATAATAATTACCAATAAAAATTTATTCTTGCATCTGATGGAAACAAAAAATTATTTCTAAGTAATGCAATATATAACTGGCCTGTTGGCTCTGCCAGTGCCAAAAACTTAAAAAAAAAAATGCAATTATGTATTAAAAGAAAATATCCCATTACATTTTCGTCCTTAATTATGCGCTATTTCTTTAGGGGGTTTGACTACCCTTAGTAACTTAAATCTTAAAAATACCAGAAAAAAACTTAATCAGATGTTATAGTCATAGTGGATGTTTTTAAGGTGGCCACATATAATTGACAGCGAACGGTCAAGTTTTTCGTATATTTAGTTAATTTAAATTTTTACATTTTAAGACTTTTAATTAATTATATTTGTATGCTTAAAGTTTATTATTTAACAATTTTAATGATCCATTGCTTATTGTTAATTTTTTGGGTAACATACATACATATATATATATATATACATATAGTCACGCCCTTTCACGTACGGGTAGGCAGAGACCACTTTCTTCCACTTGATACGGTTCTTACACACATCCCCTGCTTCCTTTACTTTCATCAGTGCTCTCATACATGCTCGTCGGTTGTTGGTACTCTAGACTTGGCCTTTTCTCAAAACAATGTTGATCTAATCGAGCGACTTGTCCATTCACACTCGCCTTATAAATTTGTTTCGTCATTTTTCCTTCATTCATCCTTTCTACGTGTCTAAATCATCTAAGCACACCTTAATCTATCTTTGTAACCACATCTTCGTTTACACCACAGCGTTCTCTTATCACACTATTTTTATTAATAATTGGTATGAGCGTCTTTAATTATTTAAAACCATTTTTAATCATTTTTGCATGGATATAATCAAGTTATCCATTTATTGTTTAGGTTAAGCTATCTATGCTTCCTGAAAAGCATCAAATAATTGTTGGTGGTCTTAAAAATTCCTGCCACCTTTTAATCTTCAAGAAAGCTAGCCACTGTTGCCGTTATATGTGGTCGTGCATTATCAGGCTTCAGTACGAAACTTTCGTCAATGACTGCGGCATATAAAAACTCTATGGGTTTAAGTTTTTCATCAATATACCTATTGGCATTTGAAACATGTTATAGAAAAATAAGATCGATTCTTCCTTTGATGTTTATTCCTTCCCAAGTCATTAATGTACCTTCTATATAAAATAAACCTCCTGTATATAATGCAATCGTGCATTATTGCCTGGTACATTTTACAGTCTAACAAGTTTTGAGTTAGGATGTATCTTGACTGATATGAATTCAAATAGAACTCCACCAGCTGTAATTCGTCTTCCTTAGCATAAGCTTAATAAGCAGCGTGATTGCCTTTCGTTTAAGACTGACATCTTAGCGATCTTCCAAATTATAAATAAGCTTGTGCCAATAAAAAAGAAAACCGTACGGTTACTTTAGCAGCTAACTGCAAAAAACAATATTCATTTTGGGTGGTAGATCTCAAGTGTCCTTTATCTCTTTTAATTTCATTTCTTGGTACTATTAAACAGGCAAATAAGCGGAAATTTACTTCTGCATGTCGTTAAGCGTCATTTTGTAGTATGCCAAGATCCTGCTACATTTAATTTAAAAATTTATGCGATTTATTTTAATTAAACAAACAGACATACAAAGTGGCTCTAAAATACCATGCATTTAATGAACCAACTTAAATGAATTGTACATAAAGGTTTGTTTTCCGTCAAGCTGAAAATAAATTGACTTAGTATTGTTATTATGCTATGTTAAGAAGACTTTATGTCCTTATAAAACGTTAAAAATTTTAAATTTATATTTAATAATAAAACTAAGAATAGAGATCGACCTCGGCAAACATATCTCGATCAGGTCGACATGGTTTTAAAGAAAGGCCAGGCATTAACAACCGACGAGCCTGTATAAGAGCACTGATGAAAGTAGAAGAAGCGAAAGATGTGTGTAAGAACCGAAGCAGGTGAAAGGAAAGTGGTCTTTGCCTACCGCTATATATATATTTAAAAGTACTTATGGAAAATTAATAAAAAATGTTTAATTGTGAGGTTAAACATTTATTCGATTTATTCTTTCAGACGAGCTAAATAGTTAATAATGGATGACAACTTATTTATAATTTTGTCGAAAACAATGTTTATGGTTAAAATTTGGGAAAAAATGGTGTAAATGAATTCATTTAAATAATAAATTGATTTATTGTTTCCTGGGAAAATGAATCAAATTCGTAATGAATGTACGGTATTTTTTAAATATTTAATATGTTTGAACCGCAAACCGAATCTCCGTATGCTAGTGACGGGAATAGTTGCGCAAAATTATTATTGTGAAATTTGTACCGGTTTGGAATAATTCGAATGAACCAAAAATCGTCATACTATTTGAATGAATAATACTTGTTTTTATTAAACTATCACCTAAAATTTATGTAAATTATCGTTGATTTAAAAAATTAAATTTAATTTTGTTAGTAATTAATATATATTTTTAAACATTTATATATTTTAAATAAGTATCTGTACTTATTTGCACCAATGTTTGCTCGATATGTGCATAATTGGCGCTCAAAATTCTTTTACGTGTTGCCATGAATATAAATAGGAGATATCAAAATGCATTTAAAAGATGCATTAATGCAGTTTTTAGAAATTTAAAAATAATAATTCTCTACTTTAATAGTAGTAGTAGTACTTGCCAAAGCGGTATTAAAAATATCGAATATTTCTTTTATTTATCGCTAAACCTTCAATTGATTTTTGTGACTTTATATGACTCAACATTTTTGGTTGACCTTTTTTAGACAAATTGCCGCATTGAATGTCCTTTTAACATTCTTTTATAGTTTAATAAATTTTATATGTAGTGCACACATCAAAATAATCTATTTTGAGGTGAAAAGTTTCAGTTAAATTGAGGTTTTGCAGTTAATAAATTAAAATAAGTTACTTTTGAAAAAGTTTACAGAATTATATAAAACTTAACGTAACTTAATATAACCAAATGTAAAACTTAAAATTAAATTCAGTTCATTAAAAAAAAGAAGTAGTATGTTTACAACATCGTCTTTGCATGAATCGAATGGTATCTATTTATTGTTTATGTATAGCTATCCTTGCTCCCTGCAAAGCTTTAAATAATTTTTGGTGGTACCGAGAGTGTTTGGCACCTCTCAAAACTCTTCTTTAAATCATGTTTTATTGGATTTAAGTCTAGTGAATACGCAGGCCACGATAATACTTGTTAGTTTTATTACCAAGAAAGCTAGCCACTATTACCGCAATATGTGGTGGTGCATTATCATGCATATGGAAACATCATTGGTTAAAATATTTTATTAATGGGAGGTACAACGTTGATGAAGAATTTGAAATCAAGACGTACTTTGTTTACAAAACAGTTCACAAAAGTAGATATTGCCATTTAGTAATTAGCAGGATTTAAGTAAGTTTTCTATTAATGTACCTTTTGGCATCCAAAAAAAATGCTGCACCTCCGACGCTGATTTCGCAGTGCTTTTATCATTTAATAAATAATTTTTTTAAATTGTATTGTATCGTATTGTATTCGCGAACTACATTTTAAAATTGTTTGGGATATCAAAACGGAGGCAAATAATTTTCTAGGTAAATGGAATAGTTTTAAACACGCTAGATAGAACTAGTGCGTGAATTACTCATGCGCGCAGTTTCTTTTACGTAACAAAAATACGCGACAGTTTTCTACCTTCCAAAATAAGTAGTTTGCCAATTATCTAGTAGATGGCGCCACTAGCAATTTGCAATAATACAAATGGTAGTTTGTATTTTGTGTTGCATAAAAGTAGTGTTAATTTTTTAAAAACAATAATGATAAAACCAAATTTGTTTTATTATATTAACAATATATTCAATGTAACAGGTGTATTTTAAACACGCTTTTATTAGTTTTACCTGCATGGTAAAATATTAAGTTGGTAATCATTTTTTAAATTTAACCATCCTTTTTACATAATGGACTAGCCTAACGTTTTTTTGTTTTATTTAGTGCTCTAATGACTCTGGTTTGATGTTTCGAAGTAAATTTTGCATGTTTGAGTAAATGTGTTTTTTAACAATTATTCACAAAAGAAAGTGTTTTAAAAAAATTGTGGCTGAACTATGTACTAAATAATAATATAAAAATAAGAAATTAATAATATAATTTCTTCGACGTGAAAATGATGCAACTATAAAATAGGTGAGAGTAAACAAAAATATCAAACTAACTTGCGAAAAATAAATTATTGATTAAAAAAGCTAAAAAACACGCTTTTAGAGTTAATCAAACCAAAAAGTAATAAATAATTCTTAACATAAGAGTAAAACTACTGACGAAAAAATTAATGTCACTGTTCTAATAAAAGCGTGGGGCGCTTTCATTCCGAAACGCAGAGTTAGTTTAAATATGTCATACAAAGCACCCCACGTTCTTAGAACAGTAAAAATTATTTTTGACTTTTTAGTTTATATAACTCTAAAAGCGTGTTTTTAGTTTTTTTAAACTATAATTTATTTATAAAATAAACCTTAACAGTGGTGCTTTGCAGTAACTTAGTAAAGTAAGTAGAGTGTTATAATACAGGCTGGCAGGATGTCTGCCGGGTTCAGCTAGTCAAATATAAAACAATAACATAAACGTTTTTTTAAGTTTTTTTTGTGCCAAAGTAAAAACGACGGACAATACATTGATATACATTATGGGTTAAAAATAAGTACAATATATTTAATAAACTAGCTTAATACTTTTTAAATATAAATTAATATTCCTGGGATTATTTTCATGTATATATACTTTTTCTTCATTTCCCGTTAGAAATTAAACGAAAATAATAATTAAAACACAACAAAACCTCACAGCGTAATAAAAAAAAATCCATAATTTTCGTAACCATACGTTAGTAAAATATATTGCTGACTGTATTTGTTGGTTTTCTCGCCAATGGTTAGGCTTAATTTTAGATCAAAGCGTATTGCATAATTTGTGGTTTAAAACAAATGCATCACGCTAATATCAATTGCATGCTGTAATTATCTGACTGCAAAATGTAACGACGTAAAAGACCTATTTAATTAGATATATTACAGTGAAATTTAATAAAAATATTTAAAATAAAAAAAAGCTGCAAAATTATGAATTGCTATTAAAAGATTAAAATGAATTGTGACTTTATGATGTCTTTGATGTAAACGTAGTAATTAATATAATAGACATTTAGGGTCCATCAGATTGTAACAAAATAAACCTGATACGAGGGCAGTTTGATAAGTCAGTGACTTTTTGAATTTCCCGCGCAGTTACTCCAAATGCAACAGTGCTGCCGTCAACTATAATCTATCAGTGGGCAACATTATAATTTTGAGCAAACTACGTCGTGCAGTTGGTGCTTGATAGCCGTTCAAAGCAGACAACCTCGTGAATTTTTACGAAAATGGAAAAAAGTGAATTTCGTGTGCTGATAAAGCATTACTTTTTACGTAAAAAATCCATCACTAAAACTAAGGAAAGTCTTGATAAATACTACGGGGACTCGGCACCATCAATTTCAATGGTTAAGAAGTGGTTTACAGAGTTCCGTTGTGGTCGTACCAGCACTAGTGACGCCGAACGTCCAGGTCGCCCAAAAAAAGTGATCACGCCGGAAATCGTCGATAAAATCCTTGAAATTATATTGGATGATCGGAGAATGAAAGTGCGTGAGTTAGCTCATGCTGTAGGTGTACCTCAACTGAACGGGTACATCATATTTTACACGAATATTTGGACATGAAAAAACTCTCTGCGAGATGGGTGCCGCGATTGCTCACACTCGACCATAAGCGCAATCGTGTGACCACTTCAAAAGAGTGTTTAGCGATGTTCAGCCGTTATCCGGACGAATTTTTGCGCCGTTTTGTTACTGTGGATGAAACATGGATCCATCACAACACGCCAGAGACCAAGGAACAATCGAAACAGTGGGTTGCTCGGGGTGAACGTGGACCAAAGAAGGCGAAACAGAGTCTGTCAGCCAACAAGGTCATGGCCACAGTTTTTTGGGATGTACGCGGTGTCATTCACATCGATTACCTCAAAAAAGGTAAAACGATCTCCGGCGAATATTATTCAAAGCTTTTGAACAGATTCGACGTTGATTTGAAGCAAAAACGGACGCATTTGGCTAAGAAGAAGAAAGTGCTGTTCCATCAAGACAATGCACGTGTGCACACTTTTCTAGTGCCAAAATCCACGAATTGGGATACGAACTGCTACCCCATCCAGCATATTCTCCCGATTTAGCCCCCTGCGAATATTTTCTTTTTCTAAACCTGAAGAAATGGCTGGGCGGTAAGAGATTTGAGTCGAATGAAGAAGTCATTACCGAAACGTATCAATTTTTATATAATCATTTAATCAAATTTAACGATTGTTGCCTATGATTACATAAAAATCGATAGTTGAAAGGGGTGAAAAGAGGGGGGGGGTTAAAAGTTTAAGAAAAGAAAATCGGAGAGGTGTAAGCTTAACTGTATAATAACCAATTTTTTTTCCATTAAAGATCTTATAAAATGGGCATGATTAAATAAAAAAATTTTAAACTGTAAAATAAAAAAAAAAATCTTCCAAAAAAAATTACAGCCTTAAAATAATATGAGGTTGTTGAAAGAGTTTAAACAAGCAAAGCATAAAAACACGATTTTAATGGATTCTGTAACGTACTGAATACAGGGTAATAGAAGGCAAATCATTTCACAAAAAACATATTAAAATAAAGTATTTATGAAATAGGCATTATTATTTTACTGTAAGTCTTTAAGATGAAGTAGACAATAAAATATAACGCCAATTAAATTGCAAACAGTCCTCAAAAAAAATACGAAAACATTATTGTAAATTTTATAAGAAAGGGAACTAAAATAAGCTTATTTAATATTTAGTATTTTATAAAACTCGAAGATACGATACCCAGGAGTAAATCATACAGAAAATGGGCGCATATTATGTTAAGCCATCTCGCATTCTAAATTTTCTGTAGACCTTAGAATTGTTGTGACTGGTTAACACTAGCAAGAGACACACAACATAATTTAAGCTACATTTAATCATAAAAGTATTTTAATAAACACGAATATAAATAAATTAATACCAGCAGAACCAGGCAGACATTGTCTCCAAGTTATAGGAAATTGGATCAAAAATATTCCCCTTATACAAATAATAACTATTTGATCAGTGCTGCAGTGCCATCTAGTGGCGAGTTAAAGTAAAATAAATTGCATAAAAACTTTCTCCATGAAAAAACACTCGGATGTGTCAAGTTTCGCTGTGATCTATCTAACGGAGTTGAAGTTTAGAGATCTTAACATCAATTTTTATTTAAGAAATAAAGATTTGCAGCGCACCAAAAAAAGAAATGATGTATGTAGATATATACAGTGCTTTCATTCCAAAACCAACCAGTCCAAATAACTTTTAATTTTGCGTAAATGTAAGAAAAAAAAAGCACAACGAATTTTAAATCAAGGAAGAGGTTTAAAAATGTTATTCTGCTGTTTAACATCCCTTATCCCTTCTTTAAAATGTCAAATAGCAATCCCTACCTTGTCATACCTTTCCAGCCATATGTACAGCATTTTATTATATCGATTTATTTTGCAGATAACAAAACATAGCGAAGTAACAGAAACTAAGATGTATTTACAGAAACTGTTTAAAGTGTGCTTCGTTATTTTTTAGGCAATAATATAACCTATTTTAAAATTCTTCTCTAATTCTTTGCAAAGTTTCGCTAGTAATTCGTCTACATTCTTTAGCTATTCTCAGCTTTATTTCTTCAATGTCTTTGGGAGGAGTTTTGTAAACTAATGTTTTCAAATAGCCCCACAGAAAGAAATCAAGTGGTTTTAGATCTGGAGATCTTGCCGGTCATTCTATAAAACCTCTTCTGACAATCCAATGTCTTGGAAATCGTTCGTCTTAAAGCTAGTGCGGAACGTGGTGTAGCTCTGTCCTGTTGTAGGTTTATATTCTATTCATTTAGCACCATATTTCCCTGTGCATTAACTTGTTTTTCTAGTGACTAAGCAATAAGTGGATTGATTTCATATTCTAATAATTGTAGGTACAATTCTCCCGTTAGGATTTGTTTAATAAACACATATTTTTAACTAAATTTGCGTCTTTTTGTATTTTTTGGGACATGTTTCACAAAATTTAATTCTGCGGTCATAGTCGTCTTCACTAAGCTGAATTTGTATTTTATAAGGAAAAACTTATGCCGTTTTAACATTTTGTGTACGGAACCAACAGAATTATTTGTAAGTTTAGATACTTTTGGAATAAAATAGGTAGGATCTATAGCAAAATGACCCAGAATTTTAATTTGTGCAGTTTCGTCGAGAACTTTGGGATTATTTTTTTTTTATTAAAAATGGATCCAGTTTCTTCAAATTTTTGTACTAAGCATATGATGATCTGGTGGCCTATATTTCTATCAAGATGCCCTTCATATAAAACTCGAGCTGTTTCTCAAGCGTACTTGTTTTGATGACCGTAAATAAATATTATTTCCATTCGTTCTTGCGGGTCTACAATAATCTCCTTTCTTTAATCCCTCCCCCTTCTAATAAACGCATTGCGGGCCGTCCGCGGCCCACACGATAGGTCTACCCTTTTTGCGACTATTTTCAGTAAAAAAAAATCACAAGGTAGGGGTGGCTATTTGACATTTTAAAGATGGAGAGTAATTAAGGGGATTTAGGGTGAGGGATGTTGAAGAGGTGCCACTTGGAAACAGCAAAATAACATTTTTAAAGCTCCTCTTGATTTAAAATTCGACGTGTTTTTTGTTCTATAATACATTTTGGTTGAGTTGGCAACAATAAATATGCCAAGATGAAATTCGTTGGATATTTACCACTCAAGCAGATTGTTTTTAAGTTTTCTTTGGAATCCGTTTATATACTCGAACAAATGAAGCTCGGTTAACAGTTCTAATTGAATTTAATTATCGTTGCTTGCATCTTGCACCATAACTGGTCTTGTTTTGGCTTTTAGTAAATTTAGCAAACACAAGTTCATAATTAGACTTATCAGCAGTAAAATCTATTCACTACAAATTTAAATCTTTTCAACAAGCAAGAAATTAATCAACAGTTTGAAAACGGGAAGGGTTTTATATTTATAACATTTCACAACCATTTACTGTTTAGTTATGCTTTTTTCACGTAATTTTATTCATTGAAAGATTTTGTTAGCACGAAAAATAAATAGATATAAAGAAAGTATAGCATTAAAATTACGTGAAAAGATGAATAGAGAAAGAAAATCTAATTAAAAATGTATAGCATTAAAAAGTCAATGATTTTGCTGGAAAAATTATACTCTTATTCATTGTTAATTGTTTTTTAGTGGATATGTAGGTGGTAGCCTGGTTATTATTTTTCTACCCATACATATTTTAATTTTCTCTGTAATTGGGTGCAAATCCGTTGAGAATAAATAAATAAATAAACAGTGGTTTGGGAAATATTTTAAAGCATTTATCTCTAAAAATATAATAATATAAATTAACTCATACCACTTTATTTATTATAGTACCAATTTTTGATACCCATTAGAATAACATTTGAAAAAAGAATGTACGAAATCTTTTTTTAATAGAACTATATGATACACAATGGATCATAATCAAATGTGTACCACATGCAAGTGATCCACTGTGGACATAGCTGTTAATGTATTTTAAAAAATAATGTTAAAAATAGGTAAAAGAAAGTACATTTTTACACACAGACATTATGTTTTTAAAAGTACTACCGAATTATTGTTTTTAAAATATTTTATTTTAAACATTTTAAAAAAAATTTACCTACCTGGAATGCAGAAAAGACCCGACAGAATATAAATTTAACCGAAAAACGTGCAATTCTCACCCCATAGCTTCTCAAATACTGAGCTTAACCAACGGTACACTAAAACTCACCAACGTTACCAATTCTTGCACATTTTCATAGTTCAAATAATAGTCACCTGATTTAATGTGTACCATTGTTTACCAGTTAACACTATTGCATCATTTTTTGTGATCCACCTGCTCTTGCTAGCCTATCTGTCTTATTGTTACCATGTACTCGCTGCTGGTGTCCATAGTATGGTAATAATATTGTAATGGAATTCGGCAGAGTCAAAAAAGCAGTATCGCCGAGATTAAAATATCCTCCTGTATTCGACATTCCAGAGAACCGTTAAATCTTTAAAGAAAGATCTAGAACAGAGAAGGATGAAATATCCTGAAAGCTATCAGATGGAGGAAGATGACAGAAGAATACAGTTCTTGAAGATTCTAGAACAACCCAAACGCGATATATAAACAGGGCCAGCTGACGGCAGTCAGTCAGCCAAATACGAAGTTGAGTTACGTGAACATCATTCATAACCTCCAAAAATAGTCTGTAATAAGTGTAGTATTCAGGCAAATAAATTAGTTATCAGTTAAAACTCGGTCGTCGTTTATTTTTACCCACGTAGAACGTAACAATATTATTACTGTTTGGTGTTTTTATTACTTCGCGGGTTTTTTTGTATGACTGGATTGTGTTTTTTTGGTGGTGTTCTTGTACGCCCAAAAGCATGATGTATATGTTACACGCTCGAAAGCAAGATGTATAATGTTAGACGCTCAAATGCAAGGTGTACTGATGATACAAATACAAAGAGTGTCGTAGGTACCTGAACCTTATTCCTACAAACTTCAAAAATTTTACCTCCTAAGGTAGGAATGATCATGTTTTTACATCTATTTAAACATTTAACAATATAATAAAATCCCAAACAGTTACATCTTTACCATTTTCAAACTAAAAATGAAAACACTTTTTTGTTTGACTAACTTATTTATAACTATTTGCAAATTTTGTTTATACTTTTTATCCAGCGCGTTACAATTCCTAAAACCATATAAAAATTAATACCTGTTTTGCTTTTTTTAACAGAATTTTGATGTTCATACGTATAAGTCAGTTGTGTATTCTAAAAACGTTTTTAATTTAAAATTAGTATCGGTTGCAACAAAAGGTTGCAATTGTATGTTGTTAAAATATGTGACATTAATGGTTTTTATTTTCATTGTAAAAACTGCACGATTCAGTTAAATTTTCATTTACTCTTTTACTTGTTTTCTTTTCTCGCGGATACATTTTTGACATGTAGCTGGTATGGTTTCAGATATGTACATATTTTTTTAATTTTTCAGAACCTCTGCGCTATTTCGCGCTGTCAGTTCGTATTTTTTAAACATTAAATATAGCAGTGGCTTTGCGGGTTTATTAATTTTTTATAATTTCACTCGTATTTTAAGTTTTTATTTCGCTTTGCACAAACGTAATCTTGTAAGGGCAACGAACAAGCTAACGCGAAATACTAGCACTTATTTTCGTTAAACAAATTTTTATATGGATTTTTTTGCGGTATTCTTTGATGTATAATTCAATAATGAAATTAACTTACTTACATATTAGCTCCGAATTTGACCATTTGGAACAAATATTTTGAAAGCCATGTGGATAGTTGGTTGAGAGAGGAAAAATGTTTTTAACTTTAAATTAGCGCCGGTACAGTAAGTAATTACACAGAATTAAAAACATAAATCAATTTTAAATATGTGATTAGCTTATGACAATTTTCATTCTGAAATATGGATTCGAATTTATCAGGTAAGTAGTTAACAATTTTGCCGTTGAAGTTGATGTTTAGAACATTCTATGGGTATATGTTTCACTGATATGTTTATATTACATAAGTTACATATTGGATTTCGTTTCATTAAGTAATAGCCTTACGAGCACACTTGTCTGCTTCTTTATTTCACTTACACCAATCTGGGATGGGATCCATATAAAGATTATATCTTTATCTCGTTCTCCAGCCACGAAAAGTTTTTTTTTAATA
Source organism: Agelastica alni (assembly GCA_950111635.1). Classification (NCBI taxonomy): domain Eukaryota; kingdom Metazoa; phylum Arthropoda; class Insecta; order Coleoptera; family Chrysomelidae; genus Agelastica; species Agelastica alni. The sequence continues at coordinate 15,657,191 of OX467718.1, forward strand.
TGTTAAAGCAAACTGTGTTTGGAGTATAGCTGTTGGATAGAATATTGGAAGCTGAGGGAGTCTGTAATAATAAGGAAATTGTTTTGGAGGCTGTTTGCGTTAACATGTATTAGGGCTTGATATATAGCGAACAGTTCTGCTGAGAGGATGCTTGTGCAGGATGGAAGTTTATGCAGAAAATTCTGCAAATCAGTTACCACAGCTGCTCCTACGCCTAAAGAGGTTTTGGAGGCATTTGTATATATGTTTTGATAGTTGCGGTAAGTTTCCAAAATTTCAATTATCTAGCTTTACTTTTATGTTAGTGGGGTTTGTATTATTGTATTAGATATCGCAAATGATAATTAACTAATTTTAGTATATAGGTGCTTTAGAAAATATTTTTTGGTAAGAGATATTATCTCTACAATTGATAATTTTAACAATCTCTACATTCGTTATTTTGTGACGCAGTGTTGCCACACTTAATTGTTCTTCGGGTAGTGTGATTAACATACATCTCTAAGATTGGCTAAACTTGTAGGGTTATATTTATGAACTTTTCAAAATCTCCATTGTTTTTTTTACATATTATTTATTATTAAACACGCTATTTATTTTTAACGGGGAATATTTGACAAATTGTTTTTATTCCCCTTTTGTCTTCTACCGCTCCCGTTTTCCAGAGTTATATGTTGGTCCTTTAAAACTTTCCTTTCTGGATTTTCATTTTTTTTGGATGCAGATAGTTAAGATAGATAAGTTATTTTTGCATTTTTAAACTGGTTATTTTTTATTTAGTATTAAGCAGTTCTCTAGCTCTCAAATTATAGTCATTTACAAACGAAATAAACTATAACTTTAAGTTAGGTCTTGTTGCTAAAATAAAAGGCATTAAAGGTTTTTATTTTTAACGTAAAAATTGCAGGATTTTATTTACTATTTTACTTATTTTATTTTTCTCGTAGTATTCAACATGTAGCTAGTATATTTTCAAATATGTACATACTTTTTTAATTTTCTAGAACTACTGCGTTATTTCGCGCTGTAAGTCCATTAGCACTTATTTTTATTATACAAATTTTTATACGATTCTTTTTGCAATTTTTTATTGTTATTATTAATTTATAAACTCTTCTTACAGAAGTACAAGTTTGTTAAAACTATCACAGCATAAAACTATTTATAAGGATAATTTTTGTACGAACGGGAAGCAAAATGTACTGTATTTTAAATTTACTGGATAAACTAAAAAAAATTAATTAAACGTACAAGAAGAGATTCCCCAAAAGACACTCATCTTGTTTTGTTGTTGAAAGTGGTTGCGATTGGTTCGTAATTCTTTAAAATGGCACAGGTCCAATTTTTGTTAATTAAAGTCAAATTTTTTTGTTTAATGAGCACTCAAGAATAATTTATCTCTTGTCGGCAGCACAAGTGCTACTTTTTACAAAGAGGGTTATTTTTACAACTGTGACTCTATGATGACGAAAAAAAGTTACTTCGTTCGTCCTCTTTTATCCCTATGAAAGCTGGTTAGGCATAAATGTGCACTTGTTAGTCGCACATACGTACCACGTCGTTTTCCAGCATGGAGAGAGTAAAGTGGCCTTGTTCTTTATTTCACGTCAAATATTATATTTACACCTAGCGATGATAAAATAACAACTCTAAGGATGAATTTTACAAAAACGGAAGATCTTTTGAAATTTAAAATGCTGATTTTACTTAATTAGGTTTAATTATATTGCTGTTAAAATAATTACAGAACCGTAAAATTTGTTCATTTTAAATTAACTACAGCCTAAATTGTTAAATTCGCACAACGTTTCGTCCTCACTTCTGGGAATATTGGCGTCAGCTATCTAATAGATAAACTTTATAAATGCGGACCCGCTTTTTTAACAATGCAAATATATTTTCCTTATTCTGTTTTTTTCGACACAAAAAAAAAATAGTTAGCTTCACTTGCAATTTTTATAAATAAATACAATTTAAACGTAGAAAGTATAATACAAAATACTTTGTTTAGAACAAAAATGGACTATAGATCATCTCCTTACAGCAAACGGTACCTTCGCTACAAATATAACCCTGGAAGCTTTCTGAACTAGCCCAATTAAAAGCCTAGCGTGTTAGGAAAATCTAGTCATTATTATCGTCGTCAATGTCTAATCCACGTATATGCAGACAAAGAGCTTCAAACTCGACATTTCAAAAAACGTTCGCCTCAAGATTCTTTACCCTTTACCGAGGCGAAAAAAGAGAGAATATACTGATATAAAGTTAAATAACAAATCGCATTTCCACGTTTATATTCAGCAACCATCCCACCCCTACTTACATGGACCATAAACCTCTCCATTACACTCCAGAAAAAGTGACACCAATCCTATTAAAATAAAAGCTCATCTTGAAAACATCTTAAATAATAATTTAAAAGCGACACTCATGCACACAGACGCGTTAAGAATGAAAGACAGAACAGGTACATCCTTCATATGCAACGGTATTACCCAAATGTTCCGACCAAGTAAATACTCCAGTAGCTTAGCTGGTAAGCTCTATGAAAGATTTGAAACTGGTGACGGGACTCCTCACTGGACACTGCCTTTTGAGGTACCACCTGAAAAAGATGGGCAAAACAGAGAGTGATAGTTGCTGCTAGTGCGAGAACTTCGCTGAAACTATAGAACATTTGCTTTGCGAATGCCCAGCGCTATTCTGCAAGAGGCTCAAGTTTCTGGAAGGAGCCTTCCTAAAGCCCTTTGATGTCAGAAACTTAGCCCCCATGAAACTGATAAACTTTACTAGAAGTCTCGGAATGGAATCCCGGGCCTTGAATAGATTAAGGGTTATGCATAAAAGATCTGATAGGTCGAAGTGCTTAAGAGGTAGCATGGCCTTCACGACCCACCCTACAATCTGCAAGCTCTATGTAATTTACTTTCCTTTGCATGGAAAAAAAAATACGCAGCGCTAGGGCCACCACTGCAATCCAAAGCATATACAGAGCGACAGCAACTGAAAAACTTTATTTGGGTACTTCCCAACATTGGCATTACTGGTAATAAAGCTGCAGACTGGAAAGCTATTTAAATAATATCAGATGTTGAAGCTAAAGAGGCCATCCGAACAGTAGTATTTTAAACCGTACGGTTAAAGTAACATTGCCAAAACAAATGGAGCAAAATAAAGTAAATAAAATAAACTAAAACCTTGGATAAACTCTCCAAATAATAGTAAATCCCGGGTAATAATATCATACCAGAATGAATCAATCACACTTATTTTTATGAGGAAAATGACGCACTTATTTGCAATGATTGCAGAACAGCTTTTATCTTTTAACGAAAACAGAAAGGAAAACTTTTCTTTTCTGTAGATATAAAAAAAATTCAAAGACAACCCCATAATAATAAAAAATGTTATAAGATATCTGAATGATACCGATCTGAACAATGAAATTAGATAGATCTAATTAAAATTTGTGAAGATTTGATAAATTTATATGTATAGCGTGCCGTGCTTATAACCTTTCATGATTAATGCTTCCTCAAATTTGGTTTTATTTAATGTTTGACCATAACAATTTTAATAAAGGTTTTTTCTTAACCGAATTAACCGAAGGTATATTTGCGTAAAATCCATTAAATTTTCCTGGATGTAAATTCGTTCGAAAACTTTTCATAGAATTAATGAAAACCTGACGTTGGCGTTTAAAGTTGCAAAATACAAGTAAATAAAAAGTTTTTTTTTTGCCGAGTGTCTCGTGGGAAATCTCTTAGAGATTTTTCGTATTCTTAAATCAACTCTACCTCTTCAAATGGAAATGGAGAGCTTCCATGCCGCAAAAAGCTACCACTGAACTTTTGTTTCTTCACCTTTTTTTCGTTTTTCCAGATTCGATAAAATTTCGAAGTGGTGTATTTATACATCTGAATGATTTTCCCGTCAGATTTTTTTATAAAATTGCAAAAAAGAATCATTCTCTTGTTATTTTATTAAATAAAATAGACTTTTTGAAAAAAAAAATAAGTAAAATAAATGGCAAGCCTGTTAGGGATTTTTACTCTATTAACTTTTTGCAATTGAAAAATTATTAAATTAGTTCTTAAAAGTTAATTAAAAAAGTGTTATATAAGTTACAAATGAATCAGTTTTTTAAAACAGAAATACGCGAAGTTTACAGCATTTAATTTAATTTTGCTGCTGTATGTAGTACGACTCTTTTTGTTTTACATGGTCAAAAACAGGATTAACCAATATTCTAGATTCCTTATTGGTTTTATAATTTTCGTTTGTAACATTCTTTTGTCAGCTGTGGTACAATGAAAACGCAGATGAAACAACGATACAAGAAGAAGATGTAAGAGGTTTGGGCGATATAGATTTAATAGAACTGACAGAAGCCTTTAAGGCTACAAAAGACATCAATACTGAATTTTGGAAATACGGTGGACTTATATCACACCTTTTACATCTATTTGATAAATGCTGGAAAAACTGCACTATCCCTGATGAATGATAAAAAGCAAACGTAATCTCGTTGTTTAAGAAAAGTGATAAAAATAACCCTAAAAACTACCGAGGAATTAGCCTAATAAACAACGCTTATAAAATTCACGTTAGGATACTAAATAATAGACTGAAGTTCATAACAGAAAAACTTATAGAAGAAAAACAAATGGGTTTTAGAAAAGGTAGATCGACAATAGATGAATTATTCACAATACAACAAATCATAGAAAAACACATAGAGAGTACAACAGAGACATACATATAAGCTTTATAGACTTTGAGAAAGCTTTTGACAATGTAAACAGATGCAAATTATGAAATATTATAAAAATACGGGGGTATCCAAAACACTTAATAAGAGCAATACAAAGTTTATACATTGACACCAAAATTGTAATAGATATGGGCGAAAAGTTAGAAAGAAATATATACCCTACAAACAATCTGTCAAAAATACGACATGAAAATATCAGCAAGCAAAACGAAAACTATTGCTTACTTAGGTAAAGATCCAGTCAGGACAAAAAAAGTCGTAAATTATATAGTACTGGAACAGTAAAAGCACTTTAAATATTTAGGCTGCAATATATCTTATGACCAAAGCAAAGACAGAAGAAAAACTTAATAAATTTACACATATCTGCGAAACTATTAGCAGAAAATTAAAGAAAGAAAAGATACACAAATAAAATTTTACAAGACGATAGCTGTACCAACCCTCTTATACGGTAGTGAAACATGGACAAAAACGAAAAAAGAAGAAAGTAGAATACAAGCACAAGAAATGAAATTTTACAACTTAAAATAATAGTAATAGTAGAAGACTATAATTATTAATTTCTATAAATTTATGTTTTAATTTTTTAAGCATAGAAAATATATAAAAAGTTTTGCCAGTGGTGTAGTAAAATTATTTTTTGGTGCATTCACCAAATTATCCAACGTCATTCTCACAATCAAGTTTGTCTAATATGATTCATTAGTTAAAAGCGCGAATATCATTAACAATAACCGTCATTTAATCCTCTTAGCAAAACTTTTGGCCTATAATTTTATATAATCCTCCCTACATATTCAATATTAATGGATACAAAGCTCTATTTGCATAATTTTGCATAATAGGTTTGATACACTTCTTGATACAATAGAAGCATTTTGTGAAGAAGCTCAGCTAAATTTGCTGTCATTTATTTAACTAGTTTTTTAAGGTTCTCGCTTTAAACATTTACATAAAAAAATCGTTTGAAATAAATTTACTTACTTAGCAAAGTCAGTTTCAATAGTAAATGGGTCCACTACGTCACAAAAAAATTAACTGATATACTCTTATAGTCATAGTATAGCCATGTTAAATATTAGACATTGGATCTTCAAACAACTTAATAAATCGGACTGATATCCAAAGCGTGCAGCGGTTTAAGAATGTAGTTAGTAGGCTGGGACTGATGCCCACTTTTTAGGAAAGAACAAAAATTGAGAGCTACCGTTAAATGAATGTTTTTACTTAAACTCTTATTTCGTTCAATGCTATTTTTCGAATGACTGAAATGTGAATTTTAAAACTAGTCTTTTTATCAAAAATAATAAGCGCAAAATAATGGCGCGAACACACATGTAACCTTAAAATTTTGTATAAACAAAAAATTAAACAAATATTAAAAAAATTCTTTAAATTTTGTACCGCAAAAAAAAGCTGCAGTTTTTTTCTCCCTTTTGCCAGAAATTTCAAAAACTCTTTACATTATTACACTGTCATATTTAAATGAAAAATTCCTTTGTTTTACATGTTGTAGCGGTGACCGAGTTTATAAATAACCAGAATATTAAAATATGTTTTTTTTAACGCATGCCTTATTTTATAAATAAAACTTTAATAACAACGCATTTTATCTTCGAGTAGCAATTTTTTGAGTACATTATACGTTTGTTTTCAGTGACTAAAATGAAATATTATTTTTCTACAAGCGTGCGTGATTCACCCTCTACCCACACGCAATTCAGTTTGGAAAGTGTCATTTTCCCACAGTTGTACGGGAAAAGTTTTCCCACACTAGTGCGGGAAATTTTTTCCCACACTAGTGCGGGAAAAACATTTATATGATATCCTCGTAAAATATAAGTGGTGGGTGACAAAATATGAAAGTTCAAGCTTTTTTGTTGCAATACTAAGTGAGTTTGTTCAAAATCATCCATCATTTTGCACTATTTATTGAAAAAATGAACAAATATTGATAAATAAAAATGTATTGTTATGAAAATCACCCTATATATAGGCTTTGATTGATCTGATAACGAGTAGGTAACAATTGATGTTGTCATGCCGATCAATACACAAATTTGTTTGTAATTGTCAGAGTGACAGACAAAGCGTTACTTATATAAAAAATTTTTGATTCAGTGAAATTGCCACAATGGATTATTCATCTGATGAAGAACTTCCACAAGAAATCGTGCAAGCAGCTACAGATGCGAACTTAGAGTTATTGCCAACGAAATCTAAACAAAGGTATGAGAAGCAATACACGAGTTTTATTGAATGGTGCAACAATAAAAAAGTGAAAACACCAAATAAAGAAGAAGTATTCTTGGCTTATTTTCTAGAAATGTCTAAAACATGGAAGCCGAACACTTTATGGGCAAGATATTCAATGTTGAAGAGTGTATTCAAAGTAAGGCAAAATTTGGATATTAGCAAATTTTACAAAACAACTGCATTCATTAAAAGACAGAATGTCGGTTTTCGACCGAAAAAGGCCAAAATCTTCACTCAAGAAGACGTTTCAAAATTTATGACTGAAGCACCCGATGACATATACCTCATGATTAAGTTAGTAGCAATTATTGGATTAGCTGGTGCTTGCAGACGAGAAGAGCTGACAAAACTCACCATTGACGACATAGACGACAAAGAAAACCTGATAATTGTTAATATCAAGGATTCCAAAAATCATTCCTCTAGATCCTTCGTGATATCTGAAGAAGCAAATGATGGTTATTTTTTGAACGTATATAGAAAGTATGTACATTTACGTCCAAAAGAGACTCCTCACCGTCGTTTATTCTTGTATTACAAAAGTGGAAAATGTACTGTGCAATGTGTAAGAATCAATACCATAGGAAAGATACCCTCCGAAATAGCAGTATATCTGCGCCTTCAAAATCCAGAGCTTTACACTGGTCACAGCTTCAGGCGTTCCTCAGCCACTTTACTTGCTGACTGTGGTGTGGGTATAACTAATATCAAACGCCTAGGAGGATGGAAATCGACTTCAGTTGCAGAGGGGTATTTAGAAGACTCCACCAATCGAAAAAAAGAAATGTCCAACAAAATTCTCAATTTGAACACTACATCGTCTTCCGGGTGCATTTTAGAACCATCCACGTCTATATCGATCGGCGACGATTTGATGCCTGTGCCTGCACATTCGATTTCTTTCGATAATGTATTGCCCGAGTTACCTTCTTCTTCAGGAAATCAGCCATCTTCAAAAAATATGCTGGCTTCCGCTATAAATTTACATAATGCATCAAATTGTACATTTACAATAAATATTACGAATAATTAGTGGATGGAAAATGTTACTCTTGTTAGTTGTTTCCATTTGCATGAATAAATAATTGAAAAAATGAATTTGTTTCCTACGCTTGTAGAAAAAGTATTGTTCCTAACTCATGCGGAAAGTGTCTTTCCCGCACTCGACTGCTTACCCGAACTCCGCTCCGCGTCGTTCGGGTTAACGGCAGTCGCGTGCGGGAAAGCATCACTTTCCGCACTTGTTAGGAAAATTACTATTACTACTTGTGACTATAATGATCATTTTACACGAGTAAAATTTTCATGTCCAAAATTAAGAAAAATTGTTATAACTTAAGCCCGATGCTTTTTTGAACGTTTGTTATAACAAAGTGCTGCAATTTTCTTCGTTCTATCTTTAAATAAGGATTATTATTTTTATACAGTTTCTTTATTGTAACAAAAGTAACCCAAAGCTGCTGATTTATTAGCTAAACAAATATTTTCTGGCAATGACTTTACTATTTTTATATGCGCTTCAAAATAATACCAAAATCTGACCAAAATTCTGTACAAAAAAAAATGGGCAAATATCATTTATCAACAAACCACGGCCGTTACAACCACAAATTCATAAAATGAGTAGATTTGTATTGTTTCCTAATTATTGAATCAAATACCAACCGTTAATCTAACATTATTTTAATATGTATTTTTACAAAAATTGCTATTTGAGGTTAAAAGTCGTAAGTAAAATGCTTTACACTCTCATAATGACTTATTTTACTTCATTATTACACTCAATTAATTTGTTGACAAACTTTTACCTTATTTAATAGTATAATAAAGTATAAGTGGATAAAAAAATGTTAAAAACACGACGGCGCAGTCGGAGTGTTTTAGACTTTTTTGTTCACGAACACTTACGCTATTTTTTTTATTGGTGCACTATAAAAGTTGTGCTTGCTTACCTTCAGAAAATGTCGGAGCAGTACAAAAATATGTTAGCTATTAATTTGTAATTGCAATGTTTGTTAAAGATAAACAAAGAAGTCAATATAAAATTATTTGTAAAAGACAATTAGTAAGAATAAAGTAGCCAAAAAGGCATATGTATACAATGAAGATGATTTGCGGAAGTTGTGCATAAATGCATCGAATATTACGAATTTATTTTTAAAGGTGGTAGCCATTTTCGGTATCTTTGTGTCTTGCAGAAGATGTGATTTGTGCCAACATGATAACAAAGAAAAAATATCAGTGGCTTCCCAGAGGAAAGAATGTTATAAAATAATTTAAAAAACCGATTTCAAATTGTTTCAAATTATAATTGTCATTAACAATATTTTTTTTGTCAACCGTATTCTTTCAAAATTTTTCTTATCATTTCATGAGCGGGAGTTATTTTTAATTATTAAATTTTTTTTTAGTTATTATAATCAATATTCATTTGTTAGTAACAATATTCAATTGTTATAAACAATACTTGATTATTACTAACAATAATTTTTCACTGTTATAGCGTCTTCAATGATATTCTTTCAATACTGACACAAGTTTAAATTTCTCCAATTCCTATTTTTTTAAACAGGGAAATGGAGTTCATGAGTACAGTTAAAAGTCGGAAATTGGAATACTTATGACACATCATGAGAAACAGCGAAAGACACGATCTGTTGCAGCTTATCCTACAAGGAAAGGTGCTTGGAAAGAGGGGAGAAGGCAGAAGAAGGATCTCATGGCTTAAAAACCTGAGAACTTGGTTTGCAACCTCCACCACGGGTCTATTTAGTGCCGCAGTTGATAAAATAATTATTATCAGAATGATCGCCAACGTCCGGTAACGAACAGGCATTGGAAGAAGCAGAAAACTATCCCTTTTTATGAAATATTGTCATCATCTTTTTCATACAAATATTTTCTAACATGCAATAATCATATTATTCAAAAGATCTTAAAATTCTGTATTAAAAATAGTATAATTTATAAATTGCAAAATTGAGGTAGTTTTTGTTTTCAGTTTTTTTATTCTCCATAAAAAACAGCTTGACCGATTTTGCTAAAAATCTAATCAGTTTTTAGTTGCGTAATTATGCGTCGAATGCAATGTTTCCACGTCGATATCATGTTTTGTTCTAGAGATAATCAAGACGAAAAATAATTCCGAACGCAAATTTCAAACACATGCTTCGTACCTTAAAATAACTCTTCCACAACGATTAACTTGAAAGACTAAATTTTCTTTTGCCAATTCGTAATGTTATGCATGAAACGATGGATGTTCTAAATACTTACAACTCTTTCATTTTACTTTTAGATTGATTTGTTTTAAAATACCTTTTGGCTTTTTATCAAACGTATTTAACACAACATAATCACGAAATTAACACGAAAATCCGTGATATTTTTAATTAAAATTCGCGATAAATCAAAATTATGTTTTTTAAAATGGCAACGTAGCTGTTATTAAGTGGGGATAAATCTGGCGCGATACTGCACATATATACACGCACAAAAGTTATTTACCCTTATCAACGAAAGTATATGAACACCCAGTGATATCAACATCGGAGTTATATTCGATCATATTTTACATTTAAATTGGTTTTTCCAAAAGACCTTGTTGTACAAATCTCTCTTCGTAGTCAACGTTTTTTTTGACAGAGTTCATATCGTTTTTGCTCTAAGCCAAATCGTATGTTTCGGGTTTTTAAATGATGGCACGAAGAACGATTTGGGCATTGAATTGTGTGTGTTATTTTATTAAACGTAAGTCTATGCATTTACAGCAATAAATAAATAGCAATCAACCGCGAGTATGGCATCAAATGTCTTAATGAGTGTTTGCGCTTAAAAAAAATGGAGATTGTTGTGGCTTTAATTGGTTTTTATAAAACTTTCCGTATTAAACACATTAACACAATTTTAGTTTTTTAAGATTCAAAACCTAAGAATTAGAAAACAGAGTGGCTTGTTCAACAACTTTGGTAGTTACCTATTTACTGATATACTAAAGTTACTACTAAGTTACTAAGAAATGTCTCAGAGCATATTTTTGTTGACCGAGGAGAAGCCGATGTCATCATACATGTGTTCTGAGACATTTTTTACTTTCATGCCCGTGGTGTGTATACCATTTTTCCCCCTACTGTAGGCGGAAAGCGACAACTTTGTTTTTCATAGCGGGCCGAAAGTGACGCTTTCTGCACAGTAGGAAGAAAAAGGATTTTTTAATTACTCATACACGTCTTATTCATGAAAAATTCCTTAAATTTAAAAAATAAATGTAACGCAAAAAAAAACAGCACCGTTATATGTAAATGAGTATTTTTAACATTAAGTACAATAACGCTAATAAAATGGTTATTACAAAAAAAACAAACAAAATAGAAAAAAATAGCCTTAAATAGAACTTTTCAAATTATATGTTAAAATTTATTTCAAAATAATAAATGCATAAATAGTTATTTAAAATTTTTCCCGAACATCATTTTTTATTTATTAATTTAATTAAAAGTCAACTTAAAGTTTAATTAATTTAATAATAGTTACTTTCCTAATGAATTTAAAATATTTTTTATTTTATTGAAAAGTTCTCGCTGTGCAGCTAGCAGCTATTGTGCTAACCAAAAAATAAATGTAAACTTAAAATATTTGAAATATCTGTCTAACAATAATGTTTTAGTAAAGAACTTTGCACGGCTTTATGGCTCAGAGATCTGAAAATTAATAAGCTCAGATATATTTATTGTAACTTTTGGTGAGAGCGAAAAGTTGTTAAATTTACATTTCGTGATTTTATGCTTTTACGTTTTATCCCTCGGTTATAATTATTAAAAAAGCTATTTAAATTTATCTTCATTAAACGTCTTCTCATTTCAGTACCTTAAGCAATAAACTATGTCCGTTTATGGACCAGTCTATTAACAAACTAACTTATATGTTGGTAACCAAGTTATTTTATTGAAATAATAAAAACCCAATTAAATCAGATCTGTATACATAGATATAAAAAGCTATGCCGGTACAAATCTCATGTGTGATATATAAAATAAAAGAGAGCCTTAAAATTAGTAACAAATTAAAGAAAATAATAAAAAAAATTAAATAAAAACACAATGATCTCGAATGTGGAAATGTTTCAAAATCGGTCTCACAAAAAAATGTTCACAGGAAAAAATTGCCCCAATTGTTAGCCGGGTCCAAATATTACGCTCAAAATGTTAGCTGGCTCCAAATTGTTAACTGTGTCCAAATTTAAGTTGGGTCCAAATGGTAAACAAATTTATGAAGTTAAAACCTTGTATTATCTAAAGTATAATTTAAAAGGTTTTTCAATTCCACTAATCAAAAAAAGATATATGTTTACTATCACTAAAAATATCAGTGGTCTGGGTGCGAACCGAGAGGTCCTCACTACTAACTTCCCAGTGGAAAGAATGAGAAAATACCATATGTTTTGTTGTTATAATTATTATTAAAATAATTTAAAAAAACGATTTCAAATTGTTTATAACAAATAATAATTGTCATTAACAATATTCTGTTTATGTCAACCGTATTCTTTCAAACTTTTTCTTATCATTTTATTAGCGGGAGCTATTTTCTATTATTTATAACAACTGAAATTTTTTTTTAATTATTATTATCAATAATCATTTGTGAGTAACAATATTCAATTGTTATAAAAAATGCTTGATTATTACAAACAATAATTTTTAACTGTCTTCAATGCTATTCTCTCAATACTGACACAAGTTTAAAATTCTCCAATTCCTATTTTTGTTTTTTTAAACTATCTCTTTTTATGAAATATTGTCATTATATTTTTCATACAAATATTCTAAAAATTCTGTATTAAAAATAGTATAATTTATAAATTGCAAAATTCAGGTGGTTTATCATTTTTTACAGTTTTTTTATCTCCATAAAAAATAGTTTGACCGATTTTGTTAAAAATATAATCGATTCTAAGTTGCGTAATTATGCGTCGAATGTTCTTGGTCATACGTCGATATCATATTTTGTTCTCGAGATAATTGAGACGAAAAATAATTCCGAACGCACATACAAACTTACGAACACACACTACACACTACGTCCACTTAAAAACAATTGTTTTCGACTCTGAGTAACTTAAAATATGGAGATATGTCAAAATTCGGGATTTGCAAAACCGGACCCATTACTATAACTTCCCACTGGAAAGTTAAAAAATAATAGTTTTAAAAGATATTTGTTACTTCTCCCTCACAATAAACCAGTACCATTTTTATTAACATTGATATTATTACTAATTTTTATCATAGTATCTGTAAAGGAATATTTATTTTCCTGTTTTCTTCATTTTAAAATTTATTTCGTTAATTGGAGTGGACAAGTCCATATGTATGAAATACTTTTTCTAAAAAGCTGACAAAGAAGCAGCAAAGTTTTGCAATATCCGGGATGTTCTTTTTGAAACTCACCAGTGTAAAGCAGTAATATTGATTATTACCTCTTCTGACAACACAACTGCTGAAAGTGGTTCCATTTTGGCTTTAAGCTTTATAGTCAGTGGTAGTAATACACTATTTTCATACATTTTCTCTTCGGTATTTATTGCTTAGACTTTTTCTGCACAAAAGAAATCTTTGTAAATTTTAAGAATGCCGCAAGAAATATGGAACTACAAATAAACGCAAATAAGACAAAGTTTATGGCTGCCACAAAAGAACGCAGGGCAAGAGACGCAAGTCAAATTATCACAATTGAAGAATATAACAATGGATGATTTCGTATATCTCGGAGCCTTGATAAACCCGAGTAATGATGTCAGCAAAGAAATAAAAAGGCGCATAATGCTTGCCAATCGTTGGTATTTTGGGCTGTCAAATACTTACGTACATTGATCTTTTCGAGAAGCACAAAGATCAGAATCTATAAGATGTTAATTGTACCAGTTTTAATCTATGGCTCGAAAACCTGGACCCTAACAAAAGAAGATGAGACGTTATTATCAACATTAAAACGAAAAATCCTAAAAAAGATTTATGGTGCTCTCCAAGAGGATAACGTCTGGAGAAGAAAATATAATTTTGAGCTTTATAACTTATAAAGAGGGTCAGGAAACAGAGACGTAATAACAACAATCAAGATTGGCAGGTTAGGATGGGCAGGAAATGTAGCACGCTATGACAATAACGTGCCAACGCGAAGAAACTTTAAGGCCACATCAACCGGATGCCAGAAAAATTGGTGCAGCTGTCTGGAAGGATGGCGGACGAGGCTGGAGAATGTCGAGGCCCTGATGATGATGATGATCTCCTAAAGATTTTTTTCTGTTTATTTTTTTTGTGAACAATAAACATTGGCCTAGCATAAAAATTATAGATAAAATAATTAAAATTTTTGTATTTTACAAGGCTATAATAAACGAGGCTCACATAGTATATCAAAATAGTATATTTTATTAGGTGTCGAGAAAATAGGCCGAACACGAAAAGTCATGCAAGCACGGAAAAAGCGTTTATGGACGTGTAATGAACGATATTTTTCATTATTTCTACCTGAAAACCACAAATTGTTAAGATATTATCACTAAAAATATCAAAAAATTGTCAAAAAACAAGCGTTATTTATCCCGTTGCTAAGAAAATAAACGAAAAATTTGCGATTTCTAGAGAACTGTCAATACTGCTGACGTTTCCGGTTTCCGCCTGTATTACACATTATTTGGGAATATGGTTCAGTATTAAAAAGGAAAGAGAAAACTCAACAATTCATTTTAAATAATTTTGCATTCATTTACTATTAGTGACAAAATGTTCAGTGCAGTAAAAATTTATTTTTATAATAAATATAGTATTTGAAAAAATATATTTATATAAATTTTTTAAGTGACTATTTTGTATTGCAAAATGAAACGTACGTTCATGGTATATTTTTTTTTAATGTGCATACATTTAAAAAAAGCTAAAATAAAATTCAGTAGAAAACTAATTTTTCTTTTTTTTTAAATTTGGAAAAACCAAAATATCTAGAAAGAAGAGAAAATAAGTTTAAACTAGCTTCAGTTTAGGAAATAATGTCCCAAATTTTGAATCATTTTCTACAGTTGAGAGAAAAAATTAGATTAAAAAAAAAGTATTTAAATAAATAATTGCTCAAACTAATTCAACAATTAAATTTTATTTGAAAAATTACAAAATTGTTCCTCTCTTAGTATTACATCATTTCAAGTAGTGGCATAGTATATTTAAAAAAGTGAACCATTTAAAATAACATTTACTTTGATGATGCTTAATTAATTGTTTAAATTATTCGGATTTCTAAGCGTTTACGATACCATGCGAATATGTAATCTCATTAAACATTAGAGAACGAAAACGGAAACATGCGTTAAAACGTCAACAAATTACATGATCAGAACATCCAATCACGTTCAAGTTAGCAAATCCTTATTCGTGAGGTCTAGACGCCTGTGCTAAATAGGCATGTAAATATAGTCTTTTCAGGTAGGTATAATGAAAAATATTTTACCAACTTTATTAACACTGTTGTTTCTATTATTCTTTACCATGACAATACAATATTTTACACATCACCTCAATTAGCTATTGCACTTAAATTATTTAATTGTTGGGTCATCTGTCGTATAGTTTAAATTTTTTTTTGGCAAAATTTCGTTTTGAAATAAAGAAAAACTTCTGACCAAAATGCATCCAATTCAAAAGAGGTCGATTCCAACCAGTGGACGATTAAACATGGAATGACCCTGGTGGTACTAAAATTATTTCTTTATAAGAATTTAATGAGTGTACATTGGATCCTTGATATTTTCTTATTTACATTGTTTCATTTGATTTCACGTTTGGCTAGTAACCAAACATTTCAAATCAGAACTAAAATTAATAGGTGAAACGTTGGTAATATGCAAACCGCGCTTTCTTGGTCATTCCCGTTCGTACTGAAATGATATATTTGAACAATGGCGTTGAATTATGACCCTCTTATCGACTCAAATAACAATATATCAGACTTTACATAGGAACTTCGTATTATAAATAGCATTCTGGAGATTTATCAGATGGAAGAAAAGTTCCCAAACTTTTGCGTGGAAAAGATAAAGCCTATTACCGAACTGATGATGTGAAAACTGGGGATTACTGGTCGCTGAATAAAAGAAAATATAAGATGAACACGCGAACAGAATGGGAAAATAATAGCTAAACAGGCGCAAAGCTTGCTTGCTTTTATGTTGTTCAAAAAGTCTTTTTAGTTTGTAAATTTCAAATGAATTACTTTGTTTTAACCATTTAAGGGGTATATTTTTTGTAGAAAAAAATTAAAAGAATTGATAATTAAAAAATGCTGCAAATAAGTTAAAAATGTAAATCTACATGGCTCCAAAATATATAGAAAAAGCTTTTTAAGCAGTGACAGAAATAGGATTAAGTCCACTTAAGTTAATTATAAAATGAAGTAGAATTTTTATTTTTTTTTTGGTAAAATGGTAAAATATGTTCACAATAAGGTTTTTTCTCATAAAACTTTATCTTTCTTAAATTCATCATTAAAAATATCTTTGAAAATGTCAAATTAATGTTTAGATCATTCGTCTCTTATCAAAATTAATGCTATTTAACGATATTTATTATTAAATGTAAGAAATTTCTGCTGTGAAAAATATGTTACTATTTTGAATAAAATAATGTAACATTTGTAAATATACTAGACAATATTTCGACTTATGATTAATTTATTAAAACATTATGCCTGGGCGCTGTTTAAGAAACAATTGCTGATGTTGCGCACAGTCAGTTTTTTAATTAGAAAATGTTTCACCCGATTAGGTTAAAATATGTTAACAGTGTAGCAGGTATTAAAAGGCAGGAATCCATAGCTATCGTCATGTTTTAGAAAAACCTCGAGAACCTTTATTACGGGATAATGCTCATGTAAGGCTCATTACAAGGCAGAATTTTCACAACATGGTCCATAAAAATGCTTGTTTTACAGTTTTGCAACACAGTGTCTTTGTGGCATTGATATATCGCAGAATAGGTGTCATTTACATAGACCATTTTTATGTCTCCACTGACGCTTCAAATTTGAGTTGCTCGACTTGAGTGGTTTAGGTATAGTAGTAGAGTAGAAGTGGGGGTCAGGAGTTGAGCTGGAGAACTAAGGCCGCAAAAGGGGCCTAGAGCCCCCCCAAATGTGACTAGTAGACCCTGAATTTATGCACGGCTCTTGGATCCAGCTTTAGCTTCTTTCCGTCGACTAGGATGGCACTGCCGAGATACTCCAGAAGCTGTCGCCAAAGGACTGTACACTCCATAAGAACGTGCCAGCCTGACTCCTCTTGCTCCTTGCAGTGGCGGCAGCTGGTGCTGGTTACTTCTACTCCTATCTTTGCATGGTGGTGTCGGAAAGCGCCTTGCCCCGTCATAAGTACTATTATCTTCTTTGTCCCGGTTCTGCTTACCTCAATCAGTTGACTTTTTCACTTCGCAAAAGGCCTGGGAATGCAGGCTGTGAAGTGGACCATACCAGTCGCGTGTCTATAGAATGCAAGCCTCCTAAGGTCCAGGTTTTGCTGCACTTTTCTCGTAACAACACATGATGATATTGAAAGAATCGGTTTGGGACCAATCAGGCCGTCTGCAGCAGCTTGTCAGGCGAGCTCGTCAGGCGAGCTCGTCAACCTGCTCGTTTCTAGGAACTCCTGTGTGTCCAGGCACTCACATCACATCCACTTTGTAAGTGGTGTAGGTTAGGTATCATGTGAGTGGAGTGTGGTCGCCCCTCGTCCGCGACCCTCCACTTTGTAAGTGGTGTAGATACTGGCGGATCAAATTAGGATGTAAAAGAAAACTTGAAGAGGTATTCGATTACGTGGAGAATTCAAAAATTAAGGATTTGCTATGAAACGGCATACAGCCCTTAAACGGAAGTGACGGCTTAAGCTGTGATAACAGTTTGGTAACGGTAACAGATCAACTCTGGTTTTTATTAACAGATATTTAAATGAAAATGATTACATACAAAATGTACAGCCTGTTGCACTGCTTAATTCAACCCATTTATCAAAAAGACAACACAGTAAAGGTTACTGCAAGGTTTTTACAAAAAAACAACTGTATGATGCTTTCATAGCTTTCTCTCTCCCTAGACTTTTTACCAATTATACATGTGTAAGATTTAATAGATAATGGACAGAGATAATAACCCTAACAATCAAAAGACCTAGTTGACCAATGTCAATGAATTCAAAAAGCCTTTTATTACATTTAATTCAAGCATGCCTCAAATACATTTGTTTAGTCAACAGATTGACAGTTTTTCTAGCCTCAAACATCTGGCTAATTGCTTCATGATTGCGTGACGTTTTAGTTATATTATTTAGTATATCAAGAGTTAGAATGTTTGACTATTTAAGACTATCCTCCTGGTGTCATTTTTGACGATTAAGTTGTGCCATTCAATTTTTAATAAAAGTACGAGTTTTTTTAAGTTTACTTTCTAATGCCTTTACGGCACAGCATTACAAACCACATCAGACCGTCCCTTTATTGAATAAATTTGTAATTTTTAAATGTGTTAGTTTATAATAATTTTTTTAAGTTTAATAAACACATTTTTAATAAATGTTATTAAAAATAATCCAATTAACTTTTACTGGCACCATTTTAAAAGTAAGTACCTTCATTTTATATTTTTAATCATTTAAATGTTTTTTGTAAACAATACCACTGTTTGTTTGGTTTAATTTTGAATTGTAGTATCATTTCAATATATTAACATATTAACTGTAAACATTAAACAAAATTTTAAATTCTGCATATCTGCGGCTGTATCCATCAGCATTTCATACACCCAATCAATATCGAATAACTACCCATTTTCCCAATGGCACGACAAATGAAACACTAGAATAATCGAAAGCTATAATTGGGCTTTTAACTTTAATTGTTACATATACCATCATACAGACACTTCTCTATCGTGTTTGCACGACAGCCAAACGTTCAAAGAGATACCAAACGTTCGTGCAGTTATTGCTGCAGACAGTTGAATTAATGTTTAATAACTAATTTGTTTTCGCAGAGTTCTCGTTCCTTCTTTCTTGCTACCTTTCTCTCTCTCTTTCACTCTCTGTTTATGCTGTATCATTAATTTAAGAGATTTTTTGAAACGCAGTTCTTCGTAAACCGGAGCTAGTCAGCAAAAACTGTGCGTTACAAGAATGTCAAAAATGCGTTGGTCGTTATCTCCCTTCCCCTACACTTACTGCTTACAGAGATACGGATAAAAAAATTGTAATTTGACTGAACCAATTATAAAACGTCATTTCGATTTAAATAATTGACAGGGGTAGTTTATACTACGTGATTGGTTTGTATATTTTAATAGAAAAATTATAGAAAACTATAATACTGTTATAGAAAAAAAATTCTTGACAGCGAAAATAAATATAAAAGTACCAGTTACTTTCGCTGCATGTTAACCAATACTATAGGTATATATAGGTCGATTATACATCAGAAAATAAAAGTGGGCTGTCAGCTCAATGCCACTTTTTGACAGAGAAATAAAAGAAGAAGATGCTATGAAGTTACCTTTTTTTTTTCCTTGGATGCTGGTTCTTTCGCCAGAACACCTCGGCCTCTTGAGCTTTTTGTGTCTTCTGATTTGTTCTCACTGCACCCATTCCGTAACTCTAGACCCCTGTACCAATTTGTACAGGTTCTTCACCGGTTCGCTGTTGTATTTTTCGTGGGATGAATATTGTCTGCGGTCTAGTGCTTTGTTTTCTAACAGTATGTGTTTGGCCTTTTCTGTCCCTTTACCACATTGTCTGCAGTGAAGTTCTCCGTTGTAAAGCCCCATTTTTTGTAGTCTTCCAATTATTTTATTTGTTTACCAATTAAAAAATACGCCCGTTTACCATTAAAACCAATTATTAAAATAAATCAATAGCCTTATAGGAGGCAACAGGCAATCTCTCATTTGCCTTTTTAAACCGAGAGTAGTTAATAGAATTAATATTGATTATCCGGCAGCCTCGTCGTATGGCCTTCTACGTTTCTCTAATATTTGTGGGAGAGGATGTGAAACGATCCCTTGTTTTTTTTGTATAAGATTGTCAGGACCAATGATTGATCTGATTTGAGCTAATAAATAAACACTGACGATCAATCATTATTTAATAAAGACAAAAATTAACTCTGCATTCGGAAAGCCGAAGCTGTTTTCCTATTCGTAAGATGTGCAAGTCATTTAAAGTTTGAATGATTCGGGATCAATGAAGTCTCGAAGTTCGAAGAAGGATAATAGCTTTTTGTCATGGATGGTGGAACAAATACTTTTTATTTTGCATAAAATAATCGTCACTACAAAACAAACGATCTCAATAAATCAATCAATTATAAGAAATAAGCTTTTAACAAGACTAGTGGATATAAAATGGTGTTACAGCTATTTGTTTTTTATATTTTGTTAAGATTAATTTAAAAATTTGAATATCTACTTACTTAAAATTAAGGTTTTTGCATAAAAATTAATTAAGAATAAAACACATGTAAACTAAAAATAAAACTAATGTTGCACTTATTATTAAAGTAATTGTTCTTGTTATGTTAGGTTAATTGGGTTCATAACTTTTCTAATCCGATCTTCCAATCTTAGTTTGGGGCTACTTTTTCTTCGAGTTCCCGTGATTTGTGTTTTTCAGATATTCTTAATTAAGTTTCCACTATTTCTTCTCAATATAAGTTTCGTTCATCTTATTCTACGACTTTTGATATTGGCAATAATGTCTGGCTTTTTGAAAAAATCTCTAATTTCCTTGTTTTTTTATAATCCTCCAAATTCCGTTTTCACATACTGGTCCATACCAGTCCAAACACCTTTCTAAGTATTTTATTTTTGAAAGTAAGTAGTTTCTTCTCGAATGCTTTGAAAAATGTCCACACTTCTGAACCATAAAGCAGGACTGGTAGGATGATTTTTTTATATTTTATTTATTTTATTATATTTTGTGGTTCTAGATAATATTTTATTTGACATCAGTTTCTGTACTGACCTGAAATATCCATTATTATCTATTATTCGTATGTTATTATTTACATGCTACCGTATGCTTCTTGTGTTGGGCTTTGCGTAGGGACTCGTCGTAGAAAATTGAAGACGTAAACGTTAAACTTCTCTTCCATGCGGCCCACGGCTGATTTTTATTGGTTATTTTATAATTGGCATCTATTTTTATTGGTTGTATTATATTTGACTTCTGCTTCTTCTTAGTCTTGTCTTCAGGAGTTGTGACACCAAGGTTATGTACAAGGTTATGATTGCTCAGTTGTTTTCATTGCTTGCAATCTTCTGCCGATCTTAAGTTGGTTTGCAGGGGTTGTCCTGTTATGTTCTTGATTTGGTCTTATTATCTCGACGGGGACCTGCCTTGCGGTCTTTTTCCCCTTAATTTTTTCTGTACGATCAACTTCTTCAAGTTGTTTTATCCTAATCTGGTTACGTGTCTAAAGTGTTTTAGGATGCGTCTTCGACATATTGTGGACAATTGGTCTTGAATTCCTGTTTATTTATTATCGATGCATTAGTTCTCAATGCCGTCCAAGGTATCCGGAGCATTATCCTCCAGCACCACATATCAAATGCATCTATGCGTTTTCTGTCGGAGAACTTGATTGTCCATGACTCAGAGCCGTATGCAAATATAGGGAGCACTAATGTTTTAACCAGGGAAACTTTTGTATTTTTAGTTATTTGTTTGTCTTTCCATATCTTGACTACGTTTAACATTGCGGTTCTAGCAATCGATATTCGCCTTCTGATTTTAGCTTCGCATCCTTCCTTGTTAGTCATTGATGCTCCCTGGTAAATAAATTCGTCGACAACGTCGATGTCATTATGCAGGTTCTCCATTTGTATTGTTTTATTCCTATCAATGAGCATTAGTTTGGTCTTCGTCCAATTAATCACCAGACCCAAGGGTTGGCTTTTATTCGCCACGAGTTCAATTAATCTAGCCATTTCTTCTTCGCTTGTTGCTACTAAAGTGGTGACGTCAGCGTATCTCAAATTGCTTATTATTGACATTTGTATTATTTTTTATTGGTCATGTTATGTTTGATATATGTCATGTTAAATAAGTTATGTAGAATAAAGCCATAATTCAGATCTTTTATCCTTTAATTTGGTTACACTAAGGTTCTTGAGTCGTGGTATTTTTTTTAATACATAAATTTTTTAATTAATTTAATTAAGTTTAAAATATAAAAAGTGGTTCGGAAGAATTTGTGCATCTAGTGAGTGTTGACTGTGATATGTTTTACCAGACTAAAAAACTTATAGTCCAACTGAAATTTTTAAAAAATCATCGTACTCTAAAAAATTTATTCTAATTATTACGTAAGAAGTTAAAGAATCAGTTCCGCGACTGCCACGTGTATTTTTTTTAATAAAATGTATATCGAAATTAATAAGTTTGTCACAAAAACAAAGTTAATCATAACTTTGATTAAAGCAATTAATACTTGGCGCTACGCTGTGTAAACTGGATTATCAAAATCCCAATTTTAAAAAAAGTTTTGTATGTGTGTTGTTATGAGAAATACTCTTTTTAACTTTATTGATTAAACCCGCTGAGATTGTTTTATATTACTTACGACAAATTTCTAAAAGTTTATTATGAAGTATTTGGACGTAAAAATTACATTACCACAAAGCCTTCGGACTTGAAAAAAAGAAAGTTTTAATTAAGTTAATCTCTGTTCATACTAATGATGTTTTTTTCATAAGTACAGGAATATCCCTGGATTCATAATCAGATGAATATATTTTTCTTACGAAATGTGCAACAAATTACACCAAAATCAAAAATATTTTTTTCACAGGATTATGCAAGTACCTATTACTCTTTTTGTAAATACCAATATAAAGTGTAGTATTACAGTTTTTAATATGTTAAGGCGAATTTTTTCAATATTATCACTTTTAAATAGACAACGCTTTTGAATAGACAGCACTTTTGAATAATGACCAGCGCCTACTCCCATTTAAAAATTAGGGGGTTATAACTATCACTTGATACAATGTAGCGATGAAATTTTTTAGTTGCAGGATGTCATTTTATAATCTAAAATGTATTTTGAGATTTTTTATAAATATGCACAATAATAGAAATAATAAATTTATTTCATTTGACTGTTCCACATTGTATGTATTACAAAAAATTAAGATTACCTTTCATGGTTACATTAGCAGAAAATAAAGTTTGTCTTTTTGTTATCATCCCACCCACCGGACAAATATTTTAAATGTTGGTAACTACAGGCTAGAATGGATAGAAGCAAAGAGCTGCAGACAGGAGATATTATTTCTACATAGAAATTCAAAAAAATTGAATAATTTTTTTTTAAAAATATTCAGTGTAGTGAAGAAAGACGCTTGTGAAAACCGAAGCTTTTAATATTAATATTTAGAGATCGCACAACGGGGGTTTCTGTTTTTCATTTAAATGACTGCCACAAACATTTTTTTTTAGAATTTTGTAGCTTACAAATCAATAAACGGATTTTTATAAGCAATTTAAGTTTTTGTAGGAAATTAAACTTACTACAATATTACAATAAATGTATCCTATAATTTTTGTACAATACAATACAATTGCAGAGGTGGGGAAAATCCTTTACAAAGAGGTAATAAGTCTGAAAGCGGCTATTGCCTACGGTGACACTTAGGCCTGTTGGCCCATTGTATCTTGCCTATGTGGTTTTATATCATTGTACCCAATCCAGTACATTCGTACCTTGTACAAGTTTTCTACTGGGTGGGAGCAATAAAGTTCTGGGTCACCGGATGGCTGCCTAAAAATTGCCTGTCTTTTGAGGTCCAGTGCCCCGCAGCAGCAAAGTATGTGTTTTACTGTTTGCGGATCCTTGCCGCACGATCTGCAGGTCAGGTCTCCTTTATACAATCCAATTTTGTTGAGGTGCTGTTATATTGCTGCGTGACCGGTACCCTGCCCTACCAGTATCGTTTGTTGTACATTTGGGATCGAGCATTTTAATTCTATGACTATATGTTCAAACTCATCGACCCCAAAACTTCCAAGTTCAAATTTTTAAAAAAAATTAGCGAGTAAAAAAAATATTTTAATGTAGTACATGAATCAATAAAAAATTATATGACCATGTGTTTCTAGGGAGTTATAGAATTGCCCTTAAAGCAGATTTACCAAATTAATAACTGTTATCATATTTCCACATCATATACTCACATAACCACATTACGAAGGCAACATTATGCAAGTTAGAACAATTGTATTTTTCATTGCCATATACGGAGCGGAAGCTTGGACCTTGAGGGCCGCTGACATCAAAAACTTGGATGCATTCGAGATGTGGGTGTGGCAAAGACATCTAAGGATCCCTTGGACAGCACGTAGAACCAATGCTTTCATACTGGAAGATTTGGAAATTCAGGAAAGGATGACTAGTGTAATAAAGCGGCGAATCCTAAAATACTTTAAACACGTCACTAGAAGGGAGGTCGACAATCTGGAAAAACTGGTTGTGCAGGGAAAGCTGGTGGGGACACGACTTTGAGGACGCTTTCCAAGATGATGGATCGAGAAAGTTAAAGAATTTACCGGTGCTCTATTTCAAGTAAACATCAGGAATGCCTCAGACAGGGATAAATGGAGAAAGATTGCCCAAACTTAACAACTTAAATGGCAACCATGAGATCACGGCACTTCAGCCATAAAGTATACGACAAGAGAGAGGGAGAGAGAGATCATATTTCGATATGAAAATTTCAAAAGTTTGATGTTTGAATTAATAGATCCGGACCCATTGACTCGCGTTCAACTGAAAATGAGATTTTTATAAATTAACGTAAATTTTCGTACATTTAAGCCTTCATTATAAAAACATACGGCGAACGTTGAAGGACGAAAAGTTTTTTTAATAAAAAATTAGTAACCATTGTTTTTAATTATTTAATAGCAAACTATGTTTATATATAAAAGCAACTGTATAAACTTTGTACAAACATACAAACGTATTTTCGTACTGAAACTCTCTGTTAAATTATTCGTTTATGAACGCTAACATTCCAATGTTGATCTATATCCTATATGAAAATTAATTCAAACCTAATGAAATATAGGAACATTTGTTACTGAAGGTAAAACCCGATACCTTTCGGCCAATCTGACGAACCAACAGTACAAAACTATTTACAGATTACATCAACGAATATCATTATTTTTCGTTTCGCTGGCCTGTTGAAGTTGCAAGTTTATACTTCGTGGAATTTATAGCTCCCGAAGAAGTTTTCCCTCGAATATTGTGTGTTGCGGAGCAATCATAGATCAAATGTAATGAAATTCTCGTTGTTGACGTGTAACACAAAATCTTCTGGTAGAAATGCATTTAGTGCAGATCAGTGTTGGTACGCGTGTTATTTTATATTTAGTATTAACGGAAATGAAAATAACGCTTTTAATTAATTAATATTACGTCAGGCTAAATGTAACGTCTTTTTTTTAGGTCTTGAAACAATTAGTTCAGCTCATTTTTTTTTGTAAATTTACATCTCGAATCAAGTCGTTTTAACTTACCCTGCGAAAATCTTTAAAGTGTAGGACTCCATTTTTCAAATTAACTTACAATGTTGCTTTTATTCTTAGTATCTAATATTTTAATATCATTACAATCAACGCCTGGTAAGATAGTAATTATCGGTATTGGTAAATATTTACTATGCAGCGTTTGTGGCGTAGAGGATTGTATGTTTGAATAAACCCAAGAGCGCTTTTTGTATTTGTTCATACCGTTTTCAATCCCAGCACAAAGGTAGGTTTAGTTCACGTTATTAATATTCCAAACGAAAGCTTTTTGTTAGATATTTGAGTGCCAATGAATATATAGAGTTAAAATATAGTAAAGAAAGACAATTATATTTGATATAAATTGAACAAAATTATTAATGACAAATTACAACTAAACAATAATGACGAGGGTTAAAACAACATACTTTCACAGAATTTCACAACTTCTTCTTTACCACCACTCGAGAGGTCCGACGGCACGACAGCCGTATCTTCCAAAGAAAAAGCGGATCTTCTGGTCGAAATGTTCAGCTCTAACTCAACCCTCGATACCAATGGAAAACAACCCCCAACGATACCTAGAATAAACGCATCAATGCCTGAGGTCACTATCCGCCATCGCACTATCAGGAAAATCCTACGAAATCTTGACTCTAATAAGGCAGTAGGACCAGATGGAATTCCGTCAATTGTCCTGGAGACCTGTGCTCAAGAGCTCACCCCAGTTCTCTGTAGGCTCTTCAATTTATCATACAGCAAAGGAGTATTTCCGTCCATGTGGAAAAACGCTAAAGTCCAACCGATTCCAAAAAAAGGAAAGAAGACTATTCCTGCAAATTATCGCCCTATTGCATTGCTCTCAGTCATATCCAAAGTTATGGAAAAAGCGATTAACACAGAACTTATCAAATATCTGGAGAAATTTGAGATAATCCATGACAGACAATATGGATTTCGACATTTTCGGTCTACTGGAGATTTGATGGCTTATGTCACTCAGCTCTGGACAAACACTATTGAAAAGTTTGGTGAATCCCGTGCAATAGCCTTTGACCACGTTTGGCACTAGGCATTGTTAAGTAAATTATCTGCCTACGGTCTCCCAACTAAACTGCGCCAATGGCTCTTGAGCTTCATGCAAGATCGCTCCTTACATGTGGCAGTTGACGGTATTTCTTCTGATGCGTTTAAAACAAATGGGTCCCCCAGGGTTTCATCCTGTCCCCCACCTTATTTCTTTTACACATCAACGACCTCTTGATAACCACCACGAACCATATTTACAGTTTCGCAGACGATAGCACACTTGTCTCAACTTTCACATCCTATCGATCACTTTCGGTGAATGATACAAATAGACTCAGGCAGGAACAGGTTGATTTCATCAATAGAGATCTTAAAGCAATCGTCGAGTGGGGAACCAACAATCTTGTTCAGTTCAACGCCCAAAAAACACAAAGTGCCACGTTTTCCAACAAAGTGAATTCCTCAAATAATCCCATCACAATGTCCGGAAATACCCTTGAACCAAGTCCCTCCATCTCGATTTTGGGAGTCACGGTGTCCAATAATATGTCTTGGCATGACCATGTTGCTAACATCGCAAAGTCGGCAAGCCAGAGGCTAGGTTTTCTGTGAAAAGCCAGAAAGTTTTTTACTCCTGATCAACTGTTGACGACGTACAAGACTCAAATCCGACCTCTACTGGAGTATTGCTCGCACATTTGGGGTTCAGCACCAAGGCATTCTCTTCATCTTCTAGATTCCATTCAGAAAAGAGCCATTCGCTTGATAAATAGCTCAACTCTCACAGATACCCTTTACCCTCTAGAACATAGAAGAAGAATTGCAGACTAATCATTTTTCTACAGATATTTCCATGGCAGATGCTCCAGAGAAATAAAAACTCTTGTACCACCATTGGCCACATTCGGCCGAAGAACACGGTACGCTGATTAGTCTCACCCATTTACTCTTAAGATTGACACTACAAGGACCAATCTTCATCAAGAATCCTTCTTTTACTGGGCTGCTACGGAATGGAATAAGCTTCCAAAATCAGTTTTTCCAGAGAACTATGACCTGCAACTTTTTAAAAAGCGTGTCCACAATCATCTCCTTTCTATAATCCCTTCCCCTTCTAATAGTCGCAGTGCGGGCCGTCCGCGGCTCACACGATAGGTCACCCTTTTTGCGACTATTTTCATAAAAAAAAAAATAAAAAATAAACTTCTAAATTGATGCATTAGATTATTTATTTGGTAAAATACCGAAACGATCTCAAAAAGAAGTTGTCTAATAAAGAACTATTAAACTAGATGGACATAAACAAGCTAAAAACTAAAATAAAAATGGATATCAAAACAGCCACGAAAAAGATATGTCTCACATGTAGAAAACCCAGACAAACAAAAATTAGTAAGGAAACGAAACACATTATGGACAAAAGAAAAAAAATGATTTAAAGACACTTCTGAACATAAAGAGCTAAATAAAATTATAAAGACGATAACCAGAGATGATCTGTGACACTACAACATAGAAAGTTCTTAACACGATTAACACAAAGGGGCGACTCAAAATATATCAATTAAAAAACACCAACGAAAACACCACAAAAGAAAAAAATGAGCTTATAAATATCACCGAGCATTTCTACAGTGCATTAATTCAAGAAACGATTCCAGAACCACCAGAGGCAGACAACAGAAAAATTCTTAATGTTGGATTCGAAGAATTGCCCGACAACACCATAGAAGAAATACAATTAGCACTATCCCAAATGAAAAACAACAGAGCACCAGAAGATGATGGTATTACAAGGCGGAACTGCAACAATTAAGTCTATCAAAATCCTTCTCAACAAATGCCTGACCCAAGGTATTATTCCAGAAACATGGCAGAATGCTCAGTTGATTTTATTAAGCAAAAAAGGATAAGTTAAAAATATAATAGACTTACCAACAAATAAGATGATTACCAACCTTCTGAACAGGCTGGATTCCGTAAAGAATTAGGTATCATGTGAGTGGGGCGTGGTCGCCACTCCACCGCGACCCTTAGTAGGTCTATTGTGGCCGTAAAGGATTAAGTACAATTGAACATATTCAGTCAATCCGATCTTTAGTAGAAAAATGCAACGAATACACACTACACCTTGCTTTCGTTGACTATAATAAGGCGTTCGATTTCGTAGAACTGTGGGCTATCTTCGAAGCCTTAAACAATGCAAGAGATGATTCGAGATATAAAGATCTATTAAAAAATATATATAACAACGCAACGTCATTAATAAAAATAGCAGAAGATATAGAAACTAATAGAATTCCAATAAAAGAGGAATTTAGGCAGGGGGACACCATCTTTCCAAAGTTGTTCACTCTTGCATAAGAAGACGTTTTCAAGACACTGGAATGGGACAGAATGGGACAGAATTGACGGAAAATTTCTAAACCATCTTCGCTTTGCTGATGATGTAGTGCTTTTCAGTCAGGATGTCGGTAAATAACAAGAAATGTTGGAGGAGCTCAAAATGGCATTAAAAAATATAGGGCTAACCATGAACCTTAGTAAAACAAAAATCATGACTGCAGTTGATAATATTGTTATGCGCCTCGGCAATCAAGTCATAAAAAAAGTGCCATGTATTTTAATTCACATGACGACATTGCAATAGTGGTCTGTGACATTCCCAAGAATCAACTACATTTGCATATATGAAACAAAAACCTGTACACGATTTGCGGTTAGTTGCATCACTACCATAATATGCGTCAGTATTTTGATAAACTAAGGCTCTGTCTGCAGTTCATTTCAAATATATAAGGACACGTTTAGCAGCTTGTTTTAAGCCGTATAAGGCTTTGTGTCCCGACGAAACCTTCTGTTTGATACAAGTAGATTGACTTGATCATCGGCGTAAAGAAAGCATTTAACGATTAAATCATTCATCTTTCAATTCATACGCAATCTCTTTCAAATCTTTTAAACAATCGTCTATGGATAAGTTAAACAGTCATGGCGAAGCCACACATCCCTGTCTCACATCCTTTTCGATGTTAAACCATTCCGTGCAAGCTCCGTTTATCATTACACAATCAGTGGAATCCTCGTAAAGTGATTTCAGTGCTTATTTTATACTACCGCTCACTTTATACATAGACAAGGTCGACCACAATTTATTCCTCACCTTTTCCAAGTCTATAAAAGCGCAATAGACCTCCTGACTTCTAGCCAAGAATTTTTCGAATATACCTCGCAATGAAAAGACCTGATTCATACATCTCCTTCCTTTTCTAAATCCTGCTTACACATCCCATATCATCTTCTTAGTTTCATTCGTCGCTCTTTTAATTAATATCTCTGCATACAGTTTGCCGACAACCTAGGTAGTTTTTACAGTCCTGCTGCCAATCATCCCTTGCCAATCCAGATAATTTTTTGTATGCAGTTATTTATTGTTCTTTTAAATTTTCTCTTTTAATATCTTGGCTACAACAACCTTAGGAAGGTAGAAGAATTCTGCCAAAAATAAATATAGTGTTCCTGATTTATTTTACATATTTCATAAATATATGCATTTTAAATTTATTGGCCTTTTTTAGTGGCTTAAATATTATTTTGAGCCCGTATGTGAACTTCCCCCGCAAATCGTCTCCGATGCGGAAGCATTTTTAAAAAAAAAATTAATTTTTTCGTGTCCAGCTATTTTTCCTTCTTTAAAAAAAAATAGGGACACACGAAAGTTTTAACCGGTCACTTGTCATTTTTAATTAAAGCCTTTTTCATCGAAAATAAGTGCGGAAAATTACGATAAGTTTTGTTGTTTCATGCCCACAACTTTCCCGCGTCGTCTAAACGACGTGGATATTTATTGAAAAAGTTATAGACGATTTTTTTTGGACACGTTGGACATAAATTCCCAAGTTTTCGTGTGATCGTAGAGGGCTGAAAAGGTTTGATAAGAAAAAACCTTTAAGGACAATTTGTAAAAAAAAATTGAAATTCGTTATCAGAATAAAAATAATATCTTTAAGTAAAAAAAAAGCAATTAAAAAAATGTACGAATGTAGGTATTAATAAATCGTTTCTTAATGATTATTTTGTATACAGTAAAAGACGTTTTATTACACAAAATAAAAAATAGACGTTTTTTAAGAAAATGTTAACCCTGAATGGCTCTTAAAAAAATGAGAGCGAAAAAATTGTTTTTGTTTAAATTCAATTGAAATCTACTACGCGTCAATTTTCTGCAGTCTCTCTAACGAACATTTTGGTTTCTCGGTTTTAGACGCCTAAATCCTATTGACTGCGCCATATGCACTTTGACTGACGAGCGTTGGGTCAACACAATCAAAATCAATTTTCCGGCTCGTTTGCACCGTCATCGTCAAAAACTGTGATTCTATTTTAATGGTTTGGGACCGTGACTTTCGTTATTCAACCATTCATTATATTTCATTGGCCACCAGAAACGAGGGCTTTAAATAGTCTACTACAATTAAAACGAAAATTTTCATTACACCAGAAAGGTTATTTAATGAGAAAAATTTATTGCTGGAGCAATTAGAATAGAAACTGGACGGTAGCTAAAAAAGCTAGTGGTTTTTTAATCATTTGCATTTTGTAAATCGCGTACCTATTTGTTATTCTGAAAAAACTGCTATTCATTTGGTAGACTTAATTAAAATTTTAAAAATTCATTTGACCTTGTTATCCCACTGTATAAAACTAGGATTATAATTATGTTCACGATTGTTTTGTTTCTTTTACCAAAAAAGCACACATTACAAGAAATGATCAGAAAGAGAAAATGTATAAAAAAAATTTTAACCCACAGGAAAATAAATAAAATACATACGTCTATCAACGCATCTAGAATGAGTGACCTCTTTTTATCTAGATCAATATCATCGTAGGGAATGAGACTGTTTCACACTTGGCGTTGTATTACTGAAATCTGAAAGGTCCATCAGCCAAAACGTAAACTTTTTGTGTTTGTTGGTAATGTGAATGATTGTGCCGGGACTTTTTTTTCCCAATAGGGAATTAACTTAAAGTTGAAAGAAGTTTTTTACTGTTGCGGTGTAACTTGTTAATCAAAATGTTGTTTTGTTATACAAGATCTTCTGAATTCATACCAAAAAAGTCACACCCAGTAAGAGTTAATTAATTTTAATGAAAATGTATGTTCAAATAAACTTTATTTATTTCATATTATATGGATCATCCATCGTGGTTTTTTATTCAATGTTTCTTTAAGGCATGCTTAAAATTAAATTATTTATGGTTTTAAAAATAAAAAATGTATATAACTGATTTTTAAAGAACCAGCTAATTTCGCTGCATGTAGTAGATACATTTAATAATTATTTCTTTTACTTAACAAGCATCTGCATATCACACAAAATGGGATTATGCACGATTATTTATTAGATGTAATTCAATGCTCGTCGTAGGTAAATAGCCAGGAGTGTAGTTGTTTTATGATGTATAATCGAGCCCCATATACCTATAGTATGGTGTAACATGCAGCGAAATTGGCTGGTTCTTTAAAAATCAGTTTTATACATTTTTATATTTATTCAGAATATATATGTCAAGAATTTTTAGAGTTTTATATAATAGTAAAATAGTTTTCTATAATTTTAATACTCATATTCAGAAGCTATTTACTGGGTTATGCTCGTTAAAAAATATAGATGTCGTGCCTAGCGCAGCGTGCGCACCCTAAATTTTGTTGGATGATGGGTTATATTGGGCACACACCATGTAATCTTTAGGCTGCATCCTGTTTGGGTCAGTGTCTGGTACAATCAACCTATCGTACATTTTTATAATAGATTTTAACGTTATAACGTCTTTCAGTAGTTTAGTTAGTTTTATATCTGTTTAGTGTAACATCGTTGTATTACTTATTGAATTATATTTTAACAAATACAATTGTATTTTTACTTGCCATTTTACAAGGCCATGAAAGCAGTGTTTGTTATTTTCTTGTAGAAATTTGCAGTAACCTTTACTGTCTGAAGACGTCAGTTGTCTTGTTAAAAAAGAAGTTAAATTAATCTTTGTAAGTAAGGTCATGAAAGCGGGTTCACATTATTTTTTTGTAAGTAAAATTTGCTGTACCTCGTAGGTATGGCAGCGCAACAGTTTGTACTACGTTTCGTAATCATTTGCATGTAATTGTTTGTCCATAAAGCTACCATATGTTATTATTACGCCCCATAGGATCACCCTCTGTGTAAGGTCTATATGCCGTTCCACAACAAATTATAAATTTTTCCACGAAATCGTCATACTCTTCAGCAACTTTCGTTGATCCAAAGCCAGAATCGGGAATTATCAGAGAACACATTATACGTACAACATATAGATAGTCACGATTTTTTTCCGTAGGGGTAGGCAACGACCACTTCTTAATACTTACACAGGTCTTTTGATTTTTCTACTTTCATCAGCGCTTTTATACATGCCCTTCGGTTGCTGGTACTCTTTACGTGGCCTTTCTTCAAAACAATTTCAATCTGATCGGAATGCAACAAATTTCAATTTACCATCCCAATTTGATCTACCAGTACACCACAAGCCGAGCAACACATTGTCCGGGTGTCAGTGGGAGATATTACAATGGTCTATAAGAATGAAAGACAAAAGCGCGTACTCTGTGATATTCAAATGTTTAAATAATCTTGTAAAGCCGTAATCCTTAAATTACCACAATCTCGTGCTAAAGATGCTTATGGCCGTCGGATTTCTTCTTTAGACCACCTCAATGAACACTTATACACTTTTGACACACTGCGATCTTGTGGTTGAAAACCGGCTTTTCGCGTACCAACAATTCATACCCTTATATACACCCTATACCGCCTTTAAATTGGTTACTTTTTTTTCATTTTTTAGTTTTCTTTACACCCTAAAACCAGCTATATTTAAAAAAAATTATTATTTTTAAAGTACTTTTCAATAATTATAGGATTTGAATTTGTTAGACCAACATTGAAATTAGTTATTTGGTAAAAAACGGGGACTTTCATAATTTATTTTTCAGGTGCCTAACATAACTTTGCAGTATATTTGATGCTAGAAATTTTGTATCGAGATATGAAGTGTTTAAGAAATTATAGTTTCGTATGACGTTTATTTTCCTTAATAAAGGACGTCGTTAAATACTACTTAGACTTTGGACCTAAAAACACTTATTAAAATAATCGATTTCTCTCTGGCTCCATGGTATTACATAATTTTGAATTTTGTGCTGGCACTACACCAGCACATGCACCGTGAAAAAATAATTTTTCTTTTATGAAATTTCCAGTCAAAATATATTATCTCCTGTGGGATCTACATCTTCCTTACAAGACAAGCACCAGAGAGTGGCATTGAAATAAACTAGAAAAATATACATGAAAACAAATATTGATTTTAAAGCTACGAAAATGCACGTGTTCTGAATTGTAACATAATTTATTCCTTTTCTTGATAAATGTACCACTGTTGTGGTAGACGTTTGTTGCATAGTTGCCAGAACATTTTGGTTATCATTTTTAAAGAAGATTTTTCTGCAAAAATTTTTTTGTCGTTTTTAAATCCTATTTAAGCCCGGTCAATATAAACATTTAAAATAACAAAAATTCCCGGAGATCCAAATATTGGTGGAGAGCTGGGGTTTACCATTACAAATAAAGTTTTAAAAATCCCCATTGATCTATGTGTGCTACAAAAGTTATTCGGTGTCAAAGGTCAAAATATGAGGTTTTTTGGATTTTTCTCAAAAACGGTAAGTTTTTTAAACAAAAACCTTTAACTAAAGTTGTAGACCTTAAAATTCTCTACAAAAATGGTCCTTATGTTTTTTTATAAGAGTTACCATTCCTGAGATATTGCGATTAAAAGAGTCACATTATACATGATATGCACATAAGCCACGTATATACATAATCAGGCACTTAAGACAAGTATAAATACCTATTTGTGTCTCTTTTATATATATTATATGCAATCCTTGAAGAAAAATAAAGAATGGTTCTTTGGAGTAAAACTTGCTTTTTGACGTTTTGTGTCAGTATGTTTTTGAATAAAAGTGGAAGTAAAAGTCTTTTGCATTGTAAAAGTTTGTTTTGTTAGTGTTTTGCTTTTTACGCACAAAGCCAAAATAATAAAGTTCGACAATTTTAACAACTACTTGTGAAGAATTCAATTAACCTTTGAGAAACTTGTTGAATTATTTAATGATTTCGAACAACACGAAACAACTATAAAACTTTCGGAAAGTTTTGGCTCTATTATGGAATTGGGGAAATATACAGAAAAACACTTTAAAGGTTTATGAGGCGTGGCTTTTGTTAATTTACGCGACTTTTGAGTTTCAATCTATGACTGTTACACATTTTATTTTAATATTCTATACTGCTTTTCTGTAGCTAATTTTTTTTCTATATTCCTAACTTGACATACCTGCAGTTTAATTGTGACATTCTTTTTTTTATGGATATTTTGCAAAAATTAATGTGTGCAGTTCGGTTGTCTATAAAGACTTAAAATTTAAAAGAAAAAACATAGTGACCTAAAAGTGAGTTTTACAATATAAATGCTCTACCTACAAATTACTATTCCATTTAATAAAATATATGTACCTGACGCTGCTCATGAGGTTGGTGGTGCTAGAAAAGGGACTTTGCTGTAGACAGTTCCTAAGAGCACTTTTCATAAAAATTTTGTTAGAAAGGTCCCTTACTGCTTACACGTAGCGAAATAAATTATCTTGTATTTAATACTTTGATTTTACAAGAAAAGATCTTTATTAAGAAAATGATTAATTTAACAAACCTGTGTGGATGATTATTATACTCTTAGCTATCATTTTTATATTTTTTTATATCAAAAACTTTGCTACTCTGGATTTTAGAAATTAGGTCAGTTTTTTGTAAAAAATATGTTAGTTTTGATTACCTACCCGATTTTGCGAATCCCGAATTTGGACATATCTCCACATTTCAAGGTCCCCAGAGTCGAATACAATATATTTTTAAATGGACATCTGCGTGTGTGTATGTACTTATGTGCGTATGTTCGTATGTGCGTTCGAAATTATTTTCAGCAAAATCAGTTGAGCTGTTTTATGGAAAAATAAAAAACTGTAAAAAATGGTAAAATACTTGAATTTTGCAATTCATAAATTATACTTTTTTTAATACAGAATTTTAAGATCATTTGATTAATATGATTATTGCATGTTAGTAAACATGGGTTCATCACTTTGATCCAGAATTCATAAAACAAAGCATAGAATGGCATAAGGGTTTCCCTTCCCCTCGGTTAAGATTATGGCTACAGTTTTTTGGGATTTTTCAGATGTTATATTCGTGGATTATTTATCGCCTGGGTGCAGCAAAAGTATGCGAAGCGATCTAAAAAAAAAAGAGGAAAATTTAGTCAAAATGTGCTCTTCCACCAGAACAACACTCCGGACCACAAAAGTTGTGTTGCAATGGCTGCCATTCACAATGCGGGATATGAAATATTTGAACAATCCCCTTTTTCTCCAGATTTGACCCACAGCGACTACTATCTATTCCCAAAATTAAAAGAACATCTTAGTGGAATCCGCTTTGCTAATGATGATGATGTCGGCGGTAGATAAATGGCTGAAGACTCAAAGTTCTGAATTTTTTAAAAGGGTTTGAAACACTTTAACACCTATATACCAAGTGTATAAACGTTGCAGGTAACTATGTTGAAAAAAAAATTGGTTTCATTCTTCTCATGTGTTTGCTTCTATGTTAAGACAATTCGTGAAATATCCTCGTATGTAATGATCTGAAATTTTTGGTGAAGTTGGACTGTATGATTTTTTACCTACCCAATAATATCACCTCCATTGTATTGACGCACCAAGTGTGGTACCTGGCGCTTGCTTGGGTCGGCTGGTTGGCGCAAAAGGCATTGAAACATTGATATATTACGTTGATATCGACATGTATTATGTATTAACATATTTAAACTTAATAATAATATTTAATTATAAAGATTTTTAAAAAAAATATAACTGTAATCAGTAGTAGTACATTTAGGTCTAATATAAACAAATTTCAGAACCTCGCAATTTTTTTCGCTGTCCGCTTCACATGAAATACCTTAGTTATTGTTGTTGTCAACTGTTTTATCATTTAAAATGAAAAACAAATTTTGAAAAATTTCTCCTCCAGAACATGTTTTGCGTCTTGTTTAAGCCGATTAATTTGTAGGTACATATATATCGTTCTTTATATGCTTACAGCATTTCGATACCATTATCGTTTGATTTAGCTCATTATCCTCGAACAAAATCTTCAAACAAAAATGTTTTGCTCAAATGACTTTGAATGATTAAAATTATCAATATTGGACCATTAAAATTCGGTATCTCTTGGATTTTCTCGTTGCACGTGAAAATCATTAGGTACGTAAAATGTAACAGCAGGACTGTTGCATTGATTAAATTACTTTTCTTTTTCCTTCGTCGTTCGGAAAATGAAGAACATTACCATTTCATGCTCACTATATTTTAACGTGGCATTTCTTATTAAATATTTAAGATCGAAGTTAAAATATTATTTTATTTAAAGGTGAAAATTTGTGCTTTTTACCAATAACAGTGAATTTTTACTTAATTTAAGTAGGTACGTATTTTCTGGCCGATATTTGAAAAAATATTTTAAATGATATTTTAATCGCCATTATATGAAGGCAATTATATTAAATTTTTAATCTTAACAATGTTTTCAATTTCAATTTCAATTTCAAAAGATTGGGATATGTCAAAAAACCTTTAAATTTTATAATAAAAAAATGCATATAACGGTTGATCAACAATAGCTACAAACTTCTTCTCGGCCTTCCACGTTTTTTGTGTCCCGGCGGTGTCCAATTCAATATTTGTTTTGGTAACATATCTTCTGTCATCCTCTGTACATGACCGTACCATATCAGTTGTTTTGTCTTAATGTCGTCTACAATTGTATGTTTTACTTTCATTACCTCTCTGATACGGTGGTTTGTTATTCGTTATAATCTGGACTTTCCTGCGGATCTCTGCCAAAAATCCATTTCCGTGGCTTTTAGCATTTGTTCTGTTTTGTACTTTATTGGCCAGACTTCACTGCCATATGTTATAATGCTTCGGATTATGGTATTATATATTTTGTGTTTTTTGGTTTTAGATATCGTCTGATCCCAATTTTTTAAGTGCTTTTAAGGCTAAAATATATTTTTTGGTATCATTTCGGATCCAATGAGCACATATTTTTAGGAGCTTTATTTCAATGTTTCACTAGTGATCTAAACTATAAAAAGGTTGTATACCATGTATCTGCAGCAGCATGGTGTTAAGGTAGTTATGTGCAGCTTTTTTTGTTACTTGATGATAAAGCGAAAAAATGGATCAAATAGTTAATTTTGATTGAGTATTTAAATATATCTAAAAAATTAATAATAAATGAAATTAAAAGACCATAAGAATTTAAAAAATATTTTTAGGAGTTCTTTAAGGGCCACTTTTCTTATGCTTTTACGAACTAGGATAAGTTAACTTTTTTATTTGTTTTGGGTTCCTAAATATCCACAAGTATTTACTTGCTACTCAGAAGTAATTTTACTAGAACTTAAAGAGGCTGTCTACAAAAAACTACGCGGTTAATGATTGGAAATTTTAAAATACAACCGATATTCAGTTAGATAAAAGAATAAATCAATGGGTAAAGCTTTCCTAATTTAAAAATTTAAAAAAAGTTAAGAATCAATGTAAGCGAAGCCCACTTTCATCAGAAAACTCGAGCAAAATTACTTTGAAAACTCCCAACAATAAATAAACAAAAAATAATCCATTGAATTCGTCGGCATTTAAGTAGCCTTTGAAAAACTAACTTTGAATTGGTTTTTCTCTGATTTTCTTTTTTTTAGTGTTGTATGTTTAAAGAAAAGAAACCTGATATACAGAGTCTACAAAGCATTTTTTAAATACAAATAAAGATTTACAAAAAATGTACGGTATAAAAGTAAGGCGCAATAAATAAAAATTTTTTTGATAAAATATAATTATTTATTTTCTTTAATTTTTAGTCAATGCTTATGTTTTTATAAAACCGATCATGACATTACGTTAACTGCTTACCGTCAAAATTTAAATAATTTTTCATGAATTATTTGACAATCAAGTGTTGTTTTTCATAACTAAATGAACGTATCTTTTTTTGTCTATACTTTTACTTTAACCCTTTTATTATTACTCATTTTAATTTCTTCTCATTTTAATTTCTTATTAAAATGTTAGTGATAAAATAATTGTTTTAAACTAAATCAACGTCCTTTTCCTTATTTACTTTGTTTTAACTGAATAAATGTGTGCACTTTGCTTTAAACAGGGTGTTTTAAAAAAAGTTGGCCCTGTTACTAGGATAGGTAGAACACTACAAAATAAGTTGTTCAGTAAAAAAATTTCGTAACGGCATCCGTATTCAAGATACAGGGTGCTGAATGAAACATTTTACAGACATTTTTTACGATTATGTCGAAACTACTGGCAACAACTGACATTGGAGGGCTATGAAAAGGCCCCTTCCAGGAACTTGAGCCTTTTGCAGAAAAGCGCTGGGCACTCGCAAAGCAAATGTTCTGCAGTTTCAGCGAAGTTCTCGCAGTAGCGGCAACTATCACTCTCTGTTTTCAGGTGATACCTCTGAGGGCAGTGTCCAGTGAGGAGTCCCGTCACCAGTTTCAAGTCTTTCTTGTCCAACTCGGGAAACTGTTTAGCTTTCCTTGGCGAGAGGATCACTAGCCTTTTCGCCTATTAAATCAAATAAACAGAAAAAAAAATTTAAAATAAATTCGACTAAGTCATGATATATTCAATAAGTTAAAGTAATATTTTGCAGTGTTCTTTCCAACATAGCAACGGAGCCACATTTTGTTGAAACACCCTGTATAGAGTTTTTTTTGCTTTAATTTTTTTTTAATTGGATAATTTTTTTCTGTATAAACTTTGCTTTAACTAAATCAACAATATTTTTCTATTTTTACTTTGTTTAAACTGGATAATTGTTCTTATGAGATAATTACTTTTTTATGTAGCTTTATTTAATTAGATAGTTTTCCTCTTCCTCGTTTTTTGTTTGTTTTAATTAAATAATTTTGCACATTGCTTTAAAAATATAATTGTTCTTTTTTTCCTTTAACTTCTTTTAATTGAGTAGTCTTTGTTCTGTATTTACCTACTTTGCTTTAACTTAATTAGAAACCTTTTCCTAGTTTCATTTTGTTTAAACAGGATAATTGTTTACTTTATGTTTCAATAGTATAATCGTTTTTTTTCTGTAGCATCATTTAATGAGATAGTTATCTTTTTCTGTATGTATTTTATTTATTTTTTTAGTACCTACATACTGTTACGATATTTCTTCTTTCTTGGGTTCGGTGATTTTAAACTTTCGATAAGATTTTAAACTTTCGATAAAGTATCCAAACCAATTTTTATTTCAATACTTTGATACGATAAATTTTATATTTATAAATCACCTGGATATTTACTTAGATATTCAACTAGTTACAACTTTTACAACTATTTGAATTTCATTACTTGTAAACGTTTTTTAAAAACTGTCCTTTTTTACGACCGCTGTTCTTTTTATATTTCTAAATCATAATTTCAGACTATTTCGCGAAAGCGAAGAAGTCTCTAGGCGCGGCGAGAGGTTATAAGACGGAGCCGGAAGACGACAAAGGGCTCATTAATATGCACCCTCGTTGTGGTCGATGCTCGGATACCGATAAATAAACAGGGCCGGATGGTAACAATACTTTGGTTTAACAAAGTTATAAAAATGTTCCTGTTTTTACTTTTTTTAAACTGGATAATTGTCTACTATTATTTATTCTTATGATGTAATTTTTTTTTAGCTTCATTTAATTAGATATATTTCTTTTTCCGTATGTACTTTATTTTGGATAAATTGTCTATTATCATTATCCCGCTTTTACTTTTTTTAAACTAAATCAACGTTTTAACGTTTTTTTTAATTATATAATTGTCTTTGCTTTAAATGGACAATTGTTTTTTTTTTCTTTAACTTCTTTTAATTGGATAGTTTTTGTTCTGTATGTACTTTGCTTTTACTAAATTTAAAAACGTGTCATGTATTTATTTTGTTTAAACAGGATAATTGTCTACTCTTTGTTTTAATGGGATAACCGCTTTTTCTTCTGTATCTTCAATTGATTGGATAGTTGTCTTTTTTTGCAAGTATTTGATTTATTCCGTTCGTACTTTTCTGTTTTAACTTTTTTTAGACTGGATAGTCAAAAATTTGTTTTAAATAAAAAATTGCTCTTTTTTCTGTAGCTTAATTTAATTAGATAGTTGCCCTTTTCTGTATTTACTTTGTTTTAAATAAATTAACATCCTTTTTGTACTTAAAATTTTTTGAAACTAAATTAACTTGCTTTTTCTTTGATTTAACTTTGTTCTGAGTGGATAATTGTTTGCACTTTGCTTTATTTAGACAATCCTTTTTTTTTTCTTTAACTTTTTTTATTGGATAGTTTTTTTTGTGTATGTGTTTTGCTCTAACCAAATCAAAAACCGTATCCTGTTTTTACTTTTATTTAAATGAATAATTGTCTACTCTTTGTTTCTATGACATAATTTCTTTTTTTTCTGTAGTTTTATTAAAATAGATAGTTGTTGTCTGTTTTGCGTGTATTTTTTTATAACTAAATTAACATATTTTTTTTGCTTTTAATTTTTTAAAACTAATTTAACATCTTTTTTCGTTTTAAGTTGATAATTATCTGCATTTACCTTTGATTAAAAACTCTTTTGTTTTTTTTTCTGTAACTTTTTTTTATTGGAACCAGATAGCAAGTGTGAGAGTGGAAGAAGACCAAACTGAGACAGTTAAGATTTACGTGGAGTAAGACAGGGATGTGTATTGTCGCCACTACTATTTAATATTTACTCTGAACACATATTTAGAGAAGCCTTGAACAATGCACAAGAAGGAATTCTAGTAA
The DNA here is from genome assembly GCA_950111635.1 of Agelastica alni. Taxonomy (NCBI): domain Eukaryota; kingdom Metazoa; phylum Arthropoda; class Insecta; order Coleoptera; family Chrysomelidae; genus Agelastica; species Agelastica alni. The sequence continues at coordinate 15,698,875 of OX467718.1, forward strand.
ATGGACAGCGCTTGAATAACATTAGATACGCTGATGATACAGTAATATTTACAGTAATATGGAAGACTGAAACAACTGATGGATAAAGTAACAACCAGTAGCCACTAATATGGACTGGATATCAACATGGATAAGACTAAATATATGATCATAAGCAAGAACAACGTTCCCACCTTACGATTAAGATTAGAGGGTGAAACAATTGAAAGAGTCGACAAATATACATATCCCGGCACCATCATAAATGATCAATGGGACCACTCGCAAGAATTTAAACTCGAATTGAAAAGAGCAGAAATGTATTCATTAAAATGTCAGCAGTTTTTAAAAGTCGAGACCTAATCATGAACACAAAACTAAGAATGTTACGCTGCTATGTGTTTTCCGTGTTACTATACGGAGTGGAGTCATGGACGCTGACAGAAGCAATGACGAAAAAGATCGAAGCATTCGAGATGTGGCTCTATTGAAGGATGCTAAGGGTATTATGGACAGATCATGTAACTAACATTGAAAATCTTAAGAAAAATATCAAAGGAAAAAGAAATCATGAATATAATTAAAACAAGAAAAATACAATATCTAGGTTTCATCATGCGAAATAAAAACAGATATAATCTCTTGCAGTGCATATTACAAGGGAAAGTGAAGCGCCGGAAGGAGAAGAATCTCATGGCTAAAAAATTTAAGAACTTGGTTCTCCATGACAACCTTTTTTTTTTATGTTCTGGTTCCCACGAAAAGGGATATCCTGTAATGTTCAGAGAACATCGTGGGAACCAAGGGAAAGAAGGTAGGAGTTGGTGTTCTTCTTAAATTTCTGGAGGTTGTATGCCTCGGGGAACACCTCCCTAGGCAATGAGTTCCAAAGCCTCGCAATTCGTTGGATGAATGAGTCTTTGGAAAGTGATGTTCTGCAGGTCTCCAAAGTGACCACGAAGGGGTGTGAAGACTGAACTTGACGGATTAATCTTGAAGAGACTGCCAAAGGAGAAACGATTGTTGATATTTCAGAAGAGCATCGCCCATGAAAATATCTATAAAATAGAGACAAATGGCCAACTTTTCTACGGTGTTCCAGACAAGTGAGCGAGTTTGTAAGCGAGGCATCACCGACGAGACGAATTGCCCTTTTTTAGACAGAATCCAGTAGCTTCAGGATATGTTTAGGTGCTGCACTCCAAATATGGGAATAGTACTCCAGTACAGGTCGGATCTGTGCCTTATAGATCATAAGCAGCTGACTGGAGGTGAAATAGCTCTTGGCACGAAACAAAAAACCAAGTTTTTGGGATGCACTTTTGGCAATGGACCTCACGTGATTTTCTCAGGAAAGGTTATTGCTGATAGTAATACCAAGCATCGATATGGATGACTTCAGTGGTATGGTTACTCCTGACAAAGTTATCTTAGGCACAGTGAGATCGGCTTTTCTGGAGAAAAGACATGCTTGTGTTTTGTTTGCATTGAATTCTACCAAGTTATTGGATCCCCATTCGAGAATTTTGCTAACCTCTGCTAACTGCTGCTAACCACCGAACTTTTTCGAGCAGCTGTAAATAAAGTTAGATTAGCCAATATGGTAGCCAACGTCTGGAACAAATAGGCACCTGAAGAAGAACTGTTTTTTATTGGATAGTTTTTTCTGTATACACTTTGCTTTAAGTAAATTAACAAACTTTTAGTGTTTTAGATAATTATCCTTTTTATGACTGTACTTTGATTTGTCTGTAAGTTCTTTTTTTTCGTCATGTACATAATTACAATTATCAACATACTTGTTATGCTTGCCATAAATAGTCTGTATTTTGTTTTTACTTTTTTTGTAATTTGTTTTAAACGAATTAATCTGTACACACTATGTTTTAAATAGATAAATTTTCTTTTTTTGTTCTTGTTCGTCAAAACTGGATGAGCTCAACTTAAACTATTTAAGCTGTGAAATTTTGTCTAATTGACTTAATTAATTAATTAATACAAAGGTAGATTAAGAAATGCTTAGATGGTTTGGATTGGTAGAAAGGATGGATAAAGGAATATTGACAAAACAGATTTACAAGGCGAGTGTGAATGGACAAGTCGGTAAAGGTCGGCTGTTTTGAAAAAAGGCCAGGTTAAGAGTATCAGCAACGGACGAGCATGTATAAGAGCACTGATGAAAGTAAAAAAAGCGAAAGATGTGTGTAAGAACCGTATGAAGTAAAAGGAAATAGTCTCTGCCTATCCTTACGGGACTACGGAAACTACGGAACTATCTGTATGTATGCATGTATTTTTGTTACACCTAGTTTTTATTAATTATTTACCATTTTATGGAGTCTATTGTAATTAAACAAAATAACCATAACACAAAAATGCTTAAGCAACAAAAAAAGTGTGCGTTTTGAGACGTCCGACAGAAGAGATAAATTCAAATGATTTGCGTAGAAACTATTAAATATTGAACGTTTTTAATGTAACATATACTTACTCATTATTCATAATTACTTGAATCTCTCAATTTTTAAAAAATTTAATTATGATGGCGCCATCAAAATTTTTGTGCTTTTATTTAAATTTGCCAAATGGTAATAAATATAAACCATTATTACTACACACAATGTCCTATTTTACGTATTTGTAGCGAACATCTAAAGCCTGTAGTAAATATAAATTAAATAAAATCAGGACAAAAATAGATACAAAAATCATAATACCAAATATGGAATATAAATTTGTCCCGTTAGTACTTAATTATCGTTAGTTTAGCAGTGTATTAGCTCGTTCGCTCCGACCCGATTCCTATTTTTTATCAAGCAGTGTATTATAACATGACTAAATATCACCAAAAATCGACACCACAACTAAAATAAAGGACAGGATAAAAAAAATATATTTAATCTATTTAACTATTAATGATGCATTAATTTAAAGTAGCACCGAAACGGTATTGGATGTTTTATTAACCTTTTGACTTGTAAGATTGTTTTATATTCTTCATGTCGCACTTGTTTACAGTAATTCGTTCACTGTGAAGTTTCTATAGTTCCACCTTTCGTGTGTTCCACCATGTTTTCAATATACTAGTGAAGCAAAATGCTTTTAAATTAATTGCTTCTAGAAAACGCGCTTTATGTACAAGCATAAGAGTGATTTACTATTTCTCATAATAAACAGTTTTTACTATACAGATTGGCGCAGAAAATATTTTTCTGTAATAATTATTAGTAGAATACAATCAACAGCATTTATCATACAAAATTGCAGTTGTTCATAAATGTAATAACATTATTTATACGAAGTATTAGTATTATTATTAGTATTATTATTTTTACGAAGTAAAAAAATTATGAAGTATCTTAGAACAATTGCCTGGACAAAAGAGGTTATTTTAATTCCGTAAAAGAGAACTCACATCATGTTTATCTACCCAAACTATAAAAATATAATAGTAATAACTTACTTGTTATACAATATTAAATAGCCTTTAAACAATGCTCTGCATTGTCACAAATACCACACACACTACTGAACTAAATTAACACAGCAAGATATTAATTCATATAAATTGCTGACGTAAATAATTTAATTTAATAATTTTTAATAAAGATTGGTTTCATTAAAAATTAAATAAGCTTATTTGAATACGTTAAAGGTAAATTAAAATTTCTTTATAACATTGGAATTAAAATTATTGTTTATACCCAATAACAAAATTGCTATGTTGAAAAAAGTAAATTATGGTGTAAATAGGACACTATTAGTAAACTTAATGGTAAATGTGCGACACTAGCATGTGTTGCCTCCTTTACTTCGGATCACAGCATTTATGCTTCTAGACATGCTTTTAATTAAATTTTGAATAAAATCTTGAGGAATTTATTCCCATGCTGTGATAACTGCAATTTTAAGTCTAGGTGCAGGTATTTCACGTTTAATATTTTTTTGAGGTGATCCCATAAATGCTCGATCAGATTAAGATTAATCAGGTACCTCTCAAGTTATGTGAGGTTAAACGATGTCTTGCATAAACAGGAAATCGGGTTTCAAAAAAGGACCGAATGTTATATTACAATATTCTTAAGATAGTAATTTGCATTTATGGATCTCGTTAGGACAAAAACTAATTTTGTTCGAGCGTTAAAGCATGTACCATCCCAGAACATAACAGAGCCACCGGAATCCTTGCAGATATATTGCAAGGAGCAAACCTCTCTCCTGGTCTTCGCCAGACTCGTCCACGACCATCTGGATGTTTTAGGCTAACCCTAGTCGTATCTATGAATAAAACTCTTTTCCAATTATTTATAGACCAATTTTGATAATTTTGAGCAAAACGTAACCTGGCAACTCTCTTTTCAGTAAGCAAGGGTTCGGTGGCTGGTCTTCTACTGATTAATCCAGCTTTATTTGAACGTCTCCTAACTGTTTAAAGCCTATTTTCTAATAAAATGTTTATATCGGCAGTTAGGTGCAGCCCTAGTTTGGCCTTCTAGAATAATTTCCTACCTCTAAGCGTTTTACCATACGATTTATTGTGGAACAATTTTTGCCTTATAAATTGGCAACATAACTTTAACAATATCCTTTATCCAATAAAATTGAGGCACGCACTACTTTTTTTTAAATAAAGTCCTTGTTCGATTAAATAAGTAAACAGTATAACTTTCAAAAAAGGAACATTTTATAGGCTTACTTTTTCAGTTAGCATTAAAGACCTTATACTTTTTATTAAAATTCCAATTGATTCTCACGGTAGAGGGGGGAGGCACCGCCGTCCATCACTGTATCACAACGGGCCAAAAGGCATAAGTGGGTTCCCTCCGAACCGCCGTTTTAATCTAACCTAACCTAACATCTACTACTAATTAATATTATTAACATCGTAAAATGTTTTTTCTTTTATCTTATTTTTTGCATTTTGTGAACAGTTTATGAATAGCTATCTAGCTATTCTTCGCCTTTTCAGTCGAAAATTAATTAATAATCCTCTTTTTAAAATATGAATTAGTGTTTGTGTTAAACTACAAAATTGTGTTACAAAATTGTGTTAATTTATTTAATTGCTTTGTAAATAATATTATATTGATATAACTTGCATTCAAATTCATCCTTTTTTTTTTAAAATTAACAATTTAAAATAAAACTGTAAAAAATAATCTGATGGCGATAAAAATGGTGACTTGGAAGCAAGGGACCTCCTCTTGCAATACAATTTTTTTTAATTAAAATTCAACCAGAAATACTTCTTGCTCATATTTTTAATTGCTTGGGTACTAGAAACACAGCTGCAGAAAAACAATAAAATCCATAATAAAATCTGCACGTGAGTATAAAACTAACAAAAAGAAAAAACAAAATTCTCTATTCTCTACTGTGTTTACCCTCAATGCTCCCATTACTTTTTGTCTGACTAATATTGATACCGTTGTTGATACAAATGTCTACATCAGAGGTCCCAAAACTTGTTTGTCTTGTAGACCACTTACCAATTTATTTGATTTTGGGTAGACTTGTTTAAATGAGTTGGTTTTGACAGCTTGCAGATAAAATACTTGGTTGGCTATCTGTCTCTATTCTTTTAGCCCTATCATGGACACTGTAAAACACCTTTTTCGATATTTCTGTCGCAACCAATAACCTGCGACTATGATTATCAATTGAAACTTGCAAGCCATGTTTGGCCTCGTTTTTCATAAATAGAATTTCATGTTTTGTTTTTGCAGGTTTTTTTTTTCTTATTTTACGGTATACCCATTTAAAATTTGTATTTTAAATGGAAAAATATAATAGCAACAAAAAACACCCGTATACCTACGCACTCATACAATCAATAAAACTAAACCACACCTATAACCTCCTGTTACATGATTATATATTCCTTATATAAATCCTTCGGGCGTACTTCTTTTTTTACTTTTAAGCAGGGTTATTTGGTAATTGTCGTTTGCTTTTGACGTTTCATCCTACTTCGACAATAATTATTCAAGTCAACCTACTTACCAACAATGTTTTTCTGTTGACACTTTGATGAGACCACAGAATATAATGTACCACCCTCTTATTAATTTTTGTTTATTTGTATTTTTTTTGCCCGAAATAATTTGCTACAAGATATAATAAATCAAATGCGAAAAGAAAATTTCGTGCGTTACGTTTGGGGACATCCTGTAAATCAACCCATTCACAGTGAGTAACTTACAGTTAGAAATAAATAGCAGACATTTGGAAATGTGGGTGGCAATTAGGAGATTAATAAAAGCGTATTAATCAAATCAGACGCAGATTAAATAAATTCGGAATATCATTAAGACGTTGTCGTTGTTTTAATTTATTTTACCAAACCTTATAGTCCTCTTATAGTTAATGAAAATTTATCGTCGTAACAAAACTTGAAAGTTTTAATTTACGGGACTAACACTATGGGAAACTTAGCTGTAGTAACTAAGGTATTTTAATTCATGTGATTTATTTTATTTGTTTTTTACCAAAAAAGTTAGTCTTGTCAGTTTTAAATATAAGTGCGCGTCAATAAACTTTTACGTCAGTATCAATGCATACTAGTTTTTAAGTCAATAAATAACAAAATATACGATACTGTTCACATTTTGTTTGTGTGATCTTTGATCACAACATTTTTTATTAATACTGCTTTTGTTTAAGTTTATAACGATTTAATGTATTTCAACAATAGTAGTAGTGGAACAAAAGAAATTTTTTTTGACAGAACTTAATCGAAGAGTGATAATGAAGAAAATGTCTACCCAAATTATATTCTAAACGAAAAGAGCTCGGTAATTCAACGTGTCAACTACACCAGAGGCGAAAGTGCCACAGCCAAAAGAAACGGTAACCGAACTTGTAAAACAAGCAAGAAACGATAATCTTCTACAGAAACGTCGATAAGAATTTCGTTCGCGGTCGTGAAAACATTCCTAGACAAATATAGTAGTCACCATTGCTACCTTTTAGCTCTGTTCCATTTTTAAAAGTTTCCTTACTTTTTTTTTCTTTTTTATATGTCAAAGAGCTTTACTCAATATGTAGGCTTTCATGATTTTTTTTCCTTATTTTCCTTTACCATCATCGTCATTGCGTTATACAGTGTGTAACAACCAACTATTGTGCATATTGATAAATGCCAATAATCAAATCATACTAGCGTCATCTGAAGAGGAGTTGCAGGCATTGGTTAAAATTATGCAAGATGACCTAAAAATCAAAGGAATGAAAATAAATGTAAGCAAAAGGAAAGTAATGGTTTTAAAAGAGAAGAAAACATGACAAACTGTAAAGTTCTGATTAAGGAAGAAAAAGTGGAACAATTAAATGAATTTGTGTACTTGGGTTTAAAGTTTACGAGAGATGGAAAGTATGACAGTGACATTGAGCGAAGGGTGTTGGCATAAAAACAAATGAATGGGCCACTGCATAGTTTTATGTGCAGCCAGAAAGTGTCAAAAAAGGCACGTCTGGCTGTGCATAGAGGTGTATTGGTTCCTACTCTTATGTATGGTAGTGAATGTTGGGTTTGGCAGAAAAAGCATGAAAATAGGAATAATGCTGCGGAGATGAGAAGTCATGCGCCTGCATGTGTGCAAAATATAATTTACACTCCCTACCCCTTTTTTAGTAAAAATTAATACAGGGGTGGGTACGCATAAATAAAATTAAAATACGTGCCAATACCTATATTAAATTTTGATACTGATACATCAGATAAAGGGGTGCACACAAAATTGAAAAATCGCTGTTACTTATCTAATTTTGAAATAAAATATGTGTTACATCTTAATTTATGTACCGTATAATGTATAATCTATAATTTTTAATTATAATTATTATTTGATATTTGCAAATAAAGAAAATAAGTATTTCCGAAAGCTGAAATAAACAAAAGTGTACTTATTGTAATCAGCACGATACCTGATACCTGACTACAAGTCTAAGACATAAGGATTAACGAAGAGTGTAAAAAAAGCAAAGCAATAACAAAACTGACAAAACAATAAAATGTTACATAACAGAAAAAAAAATAACAAAATAACTTATTGGAAGCAATCCATAGGATCACTTTCTATGAAAATAATTTCCAACTTACCGAGTCTCTCTTGTGTCATAGTTGATCGTAAAAAAGTTTTTATTACTTTTAATTTTGAAAAAGACCTTTCTCCCGATGCTACAGATACTGGTAGCGTTAAAAAATTCGTATTGCCACTGCAGTATTTGGAAATGTTGAAATTAAATTGTTCTTTAAAATGTGTTGAAAAATTAATCTAACTCTGGTAAGTGGCAAATGAAACAAATAATTTCATAAAATAAGCCATTTGAATGGATATCTGATTCTTTACGTGCTTCATCTTTTAAATGAAATGATAAATTTTCACACGAGTTTCTTAATTCTTTTTCATTTAAGCTGAACATTTGATAAATAAATCCAAAAATGTTATTAAATTGCTCCAACCCCTTGAAGGTCGTATTTAATATAGAAAGGAAAACTTTTATTTTAAAATTCATTTTCGGGTCTGTTATTGGTTCGTCAGTACTTTCATAATCAAACTTAGCCGAATTGCCGCCCTTGGATGTTACCGCCCGTGGCCTTTGCTTACATTTGCCACATAGTTGGCACGCTCCTGTTTGGTCTATGTGGTAAAATTTTATGTATTTTTATTTATTTATATTGCTTGTATCTAAAAATTATTAAAAATAACATTTTTCTTGTATTTGAGGCAAAGTTTATTAAGAACTTATTATTTTGGTTTAAAACAGATTGTTTATAAGACAAATACACAAATTGTTGAAATGTTTTCAAAATAATACTCAAAATTCTTTCGGTGACAATTTTTCTTGCAGCATCGTCTCGAAAATATGTAGTCGAGGTCCCTAACGGATCTCTATCGATTTAGGATCCGCAACATGTTTAATGTAAACACATCTACACGCTTTCCATCCGACTAAAAACTATGCGGTAAAACAAGCAATACGTTATTTTTGCCGCATATAGTTTCCTCGGAAAGGAAATATGACATGTCACCTTTTTCTCGTTTTTATAAACCGTTTTTTCGTAAAAATAGAACTGGAGTTAGTTGCAAGAAATATATTACGCTATTTGCTTAATACTTTATAAAAAGGTCGTAGACAAAGTCAAAGGGTCATGATTTTTCTGTTCCTTTATCTAGAAAAAAATCGTTTTACAAATAAATGTGTCATAAGTATTGAATTTTAGTCAGTTTATGATGGCTCTTGTTGTGCAGTGAAAATTTAAAAGATAACTGCCCCAATTTGTTACGTATATTTGACTACCTACAGCCCGAAAGCGAAAATTAGATCCAATTTTCGCTGTCGGGTTTCATTATACTTTTATAGTTTACTCAAATAATGTAGTTTTCTTTAAATTTCGCACATTATAGTATTCTCCGTTTTGGGAAGTTATTTACCGGGTGGTGCTTGTTAAAAAGTACAGATGTCGCCACTTATGCTTTTGCGTGTCCTTCATGTGTACCTAATAGGAGTCTAGGATTGAATGTAGTTGTTCGAGAAAACCTGCGGCTAAACCGATTGGGATGAAATTTTCAGAAGTTGTTTTATACATACCTGAGGTGGTTTTAATGTTGTTAGCACCAATACGATGGGAAATAAGAAGGGAATGAAATGTAAAAACTATCGAAAACGGCTGATACGGAAGGGGTGGGTAGAGGATGAAATATAAAAAAATATTCAAAACGCCGATATTAGAGTCGAAGTCATAGTTTTCAGGGTCGCTGAGTTTGATTGTGATATCTCCACCCCTACGAAAGAGATTGAAAGGGGATAAAATATAAAATCTTTTAAAAACGACGATGTAAGTGTCGAAGTTTTCGGGGTCACTGAGTTTGATAGTGATATTCCCAACGTCTGCCGGGTCCGCTAGTTTAAAATAAAAGAGAGCCTTAAAATTAGTAACAAATTTAATAAAATAATAAAATAAAAAGAAAATGATCATGAATGTGAAAATGTTCCAAAATCGGTCTCACAGAAAAAAATTATGTCCCAAATGTTAGCTGGGTCAAAATTCATACTTTTAAATTGTTAGCTAGGTCCAAATATTACGCCCAAAATGTTAGCTGGCTCCAAATTGTTAACTGTGTTCGAATGTTAGTTGGGTCCAAATGGTAGCTAAAAAAATTTCCGAAGTTAAAACTTAGTATTATCTAAAGTATAATTTAAAACACTAAAAAAAGGATATATGTTTAAAAAACTATTAACTACTATCACTAAAAAAAGTATCAGAAATGTAACACTCTTAACATTTAGGTAGGTACTTAAGCATTTTTTTATAAATTATTTCATCGTCAAAACTTTAGGGGCTTACTTAACCATATTGAATAAGAATATTATAATATAATTAAAAGGTGAAATAAACTAATTAAAAGGTTAAATAAACTTATTAAAAGCCAAAAAGTATAACAATAACACATTTGCTTTAAACTAAACAAACCCGATTTAAAAACACAAAATATCTTAGCCATTCTTAAAAATTAAGTATGATCAAAATCATTAAAAAATTAACTATTTATATTCAACTAAAATTGGTAACTAACACAAAAAAAATTATGATGTAACTGCCACTATTTTTCTACAAGAAATGACCAAGAAAAAAACCTTTTACAGTAAAAACCGGAAAAAAAGTTTTCGGTAAATCTTTAGTCAAAATAGATTTAAAGTATCATCAAAATGCAACAATAAAATGTTAATTTTCTAGAAAAATCAGTGTCAGACAAAGACAAATTATCGTTGCTAAATTACATGACGTATAATGTCTCCTTTTCACAAACAAATTCTGGCCTTTAAATCTTACACCAATGCCAGGACTGGATTCAATGAACTTTTATTGAAGTTGAACAAATGAAATATATTTTTTTTTGTTTCCTTTAAATTTTTACCATTGGTTATGAACAGACATGAAAAGCTAATTTAAAATTTTACATTTAAGGTAAACATTTTAAAAGCAAAACATCTTTGCATGAAAACTGCATTCTAAGAAACACGATTACAATAATTTGCATTTAGATACACTCATTTGGTATTTTAAATGTTTTAATGGTAAATAGTTAGATTACAGCATTACAATTACCATTATATGTAAATTGGTACGGAAGCAACTGTAAATTCTTGCATGTTTAGTATTCAATCACAATTATTTAGTAGGACTGTTATATTTTAATATTAGGTGGAAACTTAAAAATATTAGCGTTTATTAGCAAATAAATTTTTTTAATTTATCTTTTAGCAATATTTTTAGATTTAAAATACTGTTACATTTTTTTATTTTATTATTTAATCTGTTAAATGACCACCAAGTAAATGTATTAAATGCAATTTTTAAAATAACCTTAATGAAAACAAATATATATAAAGTATTCTAAAGTCCTTAACCCGAAAATAATAGGCACACAATCAGGTTTTTTGTTAGTGGAAAAAAAGCGACGACAAATTTTTACAATTTAATATATATTTAATAAATAACAGAGTGCGCCACAGAAAACAGTCCACCCCATTATTTGGCAGTATTTATTAGAATTTAAGGAAATGCTAAAACACGTTGATTTTTGTTCCAAGCGAGACACATTTTTACGGTACAAATATCTGTCATTTGTCAACACCCTCCCTTCTACTCCTCCAAACCCTTAATTTGAAATAGGGAATGTACCATGTTGGCACATCATTAAAATGGCATTTGGATGAAGTATTCAGGCATATGATCTTTGCAAAAAAAATATTTGAGGACAATTTTCAAATTGTGACAAAGAACTACTCCAAAAAATTGAGGACAGCGTTTGATTACTGTGTCATTAAGTAAATTGTTATTTTAAAAATATAATTGTGTTATTTATAGATGCTTACTGTATTCAAGTATTATTTTTTTATTCTGGAAAAAATCATATTGTAAATGAATATTTGTTGTAAGACTTGTAATTTTGGAAATGTAACAGGACAGTAGACTGTGAATTAAGGTGTTTAAAGTGTATTTAATTGAATATTCTTATTTATTATTATTTTGAGCTATGACGTGTTAAGAGTAGCTAATATATTGTCGATATTAATACATTATACTTAGCAATAATAAGATCTAATTAAAAAAATTGCCTCGGACAGCGATTTTTCAATTAGTCCACTTAAAACGTATTAAATTTATGCACACATTACTAATGATTATGTAAATATAAAACATTTTACATGCGATGTTATATAGTAACAAAAACTTTCACTCTTTACTGTTGTGTTCAGTAGCATCCTCTCTTTTAAAAAGATCTCTAAGGTTTTTACAGTTTTTATCTTTGTTTTGCCCACAAATCCTTCTCTATACTTACTAAACACTTCCAGACTGCCAATTGTATTGTATTGTATCACTTAATTGGGGAACTATTTCTTTTGGGTGCTTGAAATAATGACTTTCTTTATTAAGTAAGGCTCATTGGTAGTTGGTTTAAATGTTGGATAACAACTGGTCCGCTCAGGAAGTTGTAAATTAGATCCTGATAAAGAATCAGAATTATCGGTAAACATGTCTAGGTATAAAGACGCAATATGTACCAGTAGTTGCTGACTGTGAGGAACTGGCCTAGACGCAGTCGAAATAAATATTTTAACTGCTTATTAATACAATTTGTTTTAGTGATACAAAAGTAGCAAATATACTAAATTTACAGCAAACATAACGATACCAAATTTTATTTTAATCTTTGATTTGGCACTTAAAATATAAAGGATACGACTTTTTGATTTTCTCGAATAATGATCTAGCTAGCTTGTGACTTGTGAAATAAATCATCCACCTATGTTAAAAAACCAATCCACTGGATTTATGCAACACTGACGACCAGAACTTGCCATTTTCTATAAAATTAACTTTGACTGTAAACAAGACAGAAATACCAAACTATAAAAAAAAATAAAACTGCACATAAAGGTTCGTCGAAATGAATAACTATTACCTTAAAAAGCTAAAGAAGACATATTGACCAATGTAATCAAAGGTGTAGCTAATTTGTATAATCAACCCTCTTAACTTATTTAATTCACGGAGCGACTTCTTCATGTCAAAAAGGCCCTTTTTGGAATAAATAAATACGAGTATTTTATTTTCGAATTTAATTTCAGTTTTTTAGAATTATTGTGTTGGTTGAGTTTTTTATAATATTTGCTTGTGTTCAACATTCAAGATCATTTTTTTTTGTTATTTGTCTGTAACAAAGTTTTTACCTCTGTGATATTTTCATGATATTTTCTACCAATACCATCCCGCACTAACATTTCTTATCCCGTTTCCCATTGCGAATGATAAGCCTTCCTATGGTCTTGGCCTGGCAGTGACCATATACAAAATTAATAATTAGGAAAGCAAGAAACAAGACAAGATAAATGTTTCCACTACTGTTTTCTGAAATTGTTACAGAGTAATAACTATTTCCCGTATTAATTTAACATTAACCAATAGATTTAAATTGCTAAATAGAACTTAAATTTGTAAAATTATTAAGTAGTGTATTTTTTTTGTCATTGGTATCTATTATTTTTTTAAATTTTAATTAATTTTCTGATTAATATTCAATTTTTTTTCGAAAAAAATATTTACATTATGGTATTGGTAACCAATTCAGTTTTAGTGGGACCTTCAACTTGTTTCTTTCATTAGTAATTTATCTCTATATTATTTTCGTTAAGAGTTTACATCTCATTGGTGGTAAAGTAAACATGGTAGGTACTAAAAAATACAACAGTATCAGCTTGTTCACCATTTAAAAGTGTCACCAGAATGGGCTACTTTAAATGATTGGGTACGACTGCAGTAGCACTTGTGTAGTCATTCGGATAAACGTAATCTTACAACCTAATGAAATCGAAAATGTCTCACAGCTACATTGTTGTTTGTGAAAAATAAAATGATTTAATAAAAGAGATTTATTTAAAAATATATAAAATAATTTTATAAAACTTTAACAATCTTCATATTTTTTTTTAATTTTTATCTCAATAGTAAAAAAGCCAGTGTATTGAACCTCTCAAACAGTAAGTCAGATCAACCATAAAAATGGAAGACTCCTTATTTCAAGGCTTCATAGACGAAGAGGGATGCTTACAAGTTTTGACGAAGTGGTAAAATTAATTGTTCGAAGTAAAACAGTCACAAAATCTGGTAATCGATTACTGTTGGCTTACAGTACATACAAAAAGTGGCGAGAGGAGAATAAAAATTGGTTATCTACTTCAGAAAAAATAATTACCTTATTTACCTTAAATGTCTTAAATCACAACTTAAGTCAACTACTTTCGGCTGTGATCAATAAAAATAGTATACGACCCATGGCCAGAATGTTGGATGCCCTGCCTTATGTGATATAAAAGTAGTTGGCTTTTAAATCACCATTCGCCAGTAAATCCAACTTTCTGGCATACGGTCGTAATATAATATTTTATAAAAATATTTGTTACATTAAAGATAGCTCATAATGTTTGAATTTAAAGCCAAAATTATAGCTTTTTTCAGATAATATTTGTGTCATTAAAAATAATGTATGTAATATTTTTAGGTAAATTTGTTCCTTCACTGTAGTGGAAATACTAACATTGTTTTTTTTGTCGTAATTGCTTGGCTTTGTGTTAAAGTACATTTTTGTGGAAAACATATTACATACATTTTTCCCAACTTTATGAGATCCGTCTCGAGAGGATTTATTTCGTATTCACGGATGCGCCTTTCTGCTGATATGTACAAGACAAATGTAAAAGTATCTATTCAAGAATGTAGCTTGTCACGAACATTATATAAAACATACTTATGACTTATTTCGAGCTTTCCGAATGTGAACTTTTTTGAATTTAAGAACAGCAAGCGTCTGCCTGACTACCAAAACTATTTTATATCTTAAGCGTTTAAGGGTTGTAGCATTTTATTGATAACCACACAATTTAAAACCTATAAAGTAATTTTGAGATATTTAAGGATATCGATTGGTAAGAAAAGAACGTAAAAAGGAGATCCTCATTTTTAAAATATTAAAATACATTTTCATAAAGATAATTGGACAATGGTGTCAATAGGCTTTTTCGGAAACCTACTCGGGTTAACACGATCCCTAACCTGCACGTTCGTTTATCTAACCCGAGTTGTCTACCTGTGTTCGGAAACTTTTGATTTGTTGACTCGATCTTAGACCCAGGATTTAGCTCTAAACAATCTAGTAGGAAAGATCGGCCATTCCCTTAAACATAAGGAAATTGCGCTAGCAGCTTTTCTAGATATAAAAGGAGCGTTTAATAACGCCTTACCACAGTCACTCTATACATCAATTAGGGATAGAGGGATAGACGGTAAAATCTGTAACTGGATCAAAAACATGATTGAAAACAGATATATAATATCATCACTGCATGGAGAGTCGGTTAGGTTCAGGGCGGCGAGGGGGTGTCCACAAGGCGGGGTACTTTCCCCCCTAATGTGGTCACTTCTAGTCGACTCTCTGCTGAGCGAGCTTTCCATGCAGGGAGTAGATTTTCAATGCTATGCGGATGATCTGGTTATAATAGTTAGAGGTAAATTTGAAGCGACGATCTCAAACGTCCTTCAAGAAGCTCTTAACACAGTATACAGATGGTGCGAGAGGGAACAGATGTCTGTAAACCCCCGAAAAACTGTAATTATTCCTTTTACGAAAAGGAAAAAGCTAGATAAGCTTCGGCAGCCTGTCCTATACGGAGAGAGCATTCCATTTGCGACGGAAGTGAAAAACCTGGGTGTAGTTCTGGATAAAAGACTCACCTGGAACGCCCACTTGGAAAAAACAATAAAAAAAGCCAGGTTTTCTCTCTGGAATCTCAGAAGAGTATGTGGCAAATCTTGGGGAATGAACCCCAAACAGATTTACTGGATTTATCAAACAATGATAATATCTATGGTCACGTATGGTTCAGTAGTCTGGTGGACCAAAGGGTTACAACAGACAGCTAGAGCAAAGCTTGCTGGCCTTCAGCGGCTGGCATGCCTGGCCATAACTGGAGCTATGTCCAGCACACCAACGTCAGCGATGGAACACCTCCTAGATCTCCCTCCCCTAGATATTCTCTTAGAGAGGGAGGCCAGGATAGCTTCCTATAGATTCTTGTCTTTGGAAAAGCAAATAAATGGAGAGCAACTCGGAGATCACTCCGGGATACTGGGTGAAACAAAAAACCACCAAATTCTCGGGATGGTTCCTGACTTGCTAGCCACAAAAATACACGTAGGAAAATCGTTCAAAGTCCTCTTTCCGGAGAGAGACGAATGGATGAGGGGACAAATCCTCTTCCCAGAGACTGAATACGTAATGTACACAGACGGCTCAAAAACCCCAGATGGAGTTGGGGCCGGTGGTTTCAGCAGGAAACCAAAGATTGAAATATCTACCAGTCTTGGCAGTTATGCCACAATCTTTCAGGCTGAAATATTCGCTATCGAATTGTGTGCAAGAGAGTTGACCAACAGACCTCTAGCAAACAAAAACATAAATATAATATCAGACAGCCAGGCCGCTTTAAAAGCACTGAGCTCCAACAAGATAAATTCTAAACTTGTATGGAATTGCATCGAATCCTTAGAGTACCTTGGTGCGAACAACAGGGTGACCCTACTGTGGGTACCTGGGCACCAGGGGGTGGAAGGAAACGAAAAAGCCGACACCCTTGCAAAACAGGGGGCCGAATCTGCGTTCACTGGACCAGAACCGGTTTTGGAGTCACCACAAGTGCCGCCAAAACAATTATTTCGGACTGGGCGGAGAGGAAAATACTCACGTACTGGTCCGACTTACCAGGACTAACCCACTCGAAGGCGTTTTTACCGTTACAACCCTCGAGAAACACAACTAAGCAGATCCTAGAATGGAGCAGAAATGACCTGCGTATTCTAACAGGACTGCTTACGGGACACTGTCGTCTGAGATACCACCTCAGAAAGATAGATCTGAACCAACAAACGGACTGTCGGTTCTGCTGCGTGGAAGACGAAACTGCTGAACATATACTATGTTCATGCCCCGGCCTGGGAAGAATAAGGTTCAACATATTTGGTTACACTAACCTAGAACCTACCGATTTTAAAAAAATCTCACCCTATACAACCATGAACTTCGTAAGAAGGGCTGGATTGTACGGTGAACTGTAGCCTCTAGGGGTGAGCCACAATAGACCTACTAAGGGTCGCGGTGGAGGGGCGACCATGCCCCACTCACATAAAACCTAACCTAACCTAACCTAGACCCAGGTTCGCTTTTGGCAACCCACCTCGAGGGAAGTTCGTAAACTACAGTTATCGGGAAGGTGATCGGAGTGATCTGTCACGTGATCTCATTGGATCGGGTTGGTGACCCAAAGTAAGTTTCCGAAAAGGCCTAATGAAACACTTAAAGAATTGTAAATTTAAGAAGAATAAAAAACCCTCACAAGTTATTTTAACAATACAGAAGTCCTGTCTAGAAAATGTAAAAGTGTGTGTATAAATGAAAAATAACTCTGTCACTTTTTTATGTTGAATGAAAAATTCTTATTTTTTAAGTCTGACTTAAATTGTGAATTCGAAGAGGGTGTCATTGTCATGGTGTTTCGAGGCAGATGTGTCATCGTAAATAAAAAGGGGAATTCTGTATACAGTAAACTTTCAAGAAGAAGATAACGAGTTTGTTGTTATCGAAGTAGCGGTGAGAAGCTTTGAGAAAGCCTTGTGAGAATTTGTTAACAAAAAATAAAATAATTCTAGAATCATTAATAAGTTAATAAGTATTATTTTAATTTTTTACACAAACTATTATTTTTATTGTATACTTTGCTTACCTCCAACTATCCAAACTATCTACGACTATTGCTTGGCGTATATAACACGCTACCTTAACGATAGCAATAAAAATAAAATGAATTATTAAAAACCACCACCCTTCTGTTTAAAAATAACAATTTAATTTTTTATTTATTATTCAAACAGACCTTAAAAGCTTTTTTAGGTATATAAATAAAAAATTTGTGGTATTATATATTTACATAGTAATTGTATGACCCACAATTTAATACATGAGATAAATTAAATTTTCTAATATACTGTGTAACGATCCTTTCAAAAACATTCTATAAAACTGTCCAAATAAAATCTATCAATAAGTTAAATGTACTGGCTAGTCGCAACATGATTATGAGCGGGGACCTTACAGTAGTACAAACTATGGGTATATTGAACGAGAGTTTCTCGTTCTTCTTGCAGGCACATTAAATCTGCCCATGTTGTGCAGAAGTTTTCTCACACAAAAGTGCCCCCTAAAGAGCCCTGTTATTAGCTTGAGGTTTTTCCTGGCTTGCCCGATTATTCTTTTACTGTGCCTCAAGCTATTGGTTGCTAGCCAGCTTTGTTTATGCTGCTAGGTTAGCCAAGACGTGGCCTTCTTTCTAACAGCAGATTTTGTTAAACCTATAGGGATTCGGGCCCCAGCCGCGGGTCTAGCTAGTGCGTCTGCCCTTTCATTGCCTGTAATACTCTTGTGTTCCGGCAACCACCTTAATTTAACTCGGTTGTGGTTTGCCAAGTTTCTCATGTATATTTGGCATTCTTTTACCAGCTGTAAGAGGAGTTCAGGAGAGTTGACTTTATGATTCAGTAGTTTTAATAAAAATATTAATATATTTTGGTTTTCTTATGTTGTCCTAAGGCAATATTCTTAACTCATTTTTTAATTGTTAAATTCTAATTATTTTGTAGCCAGAATTTATGCTATATTTTTATAGCACGGTAAACTCAAAAATTTGTTTTATTTTTTCCTAATTTAAAAAGTGTAATTTGATATACTCCTAACCAAATTTCTAGACCTTATTTCGATCTGACTAGAGTGCAGTATAAAATCTTCATAGCTTCTATATCGCAAAATTTTGATGTTTGTCTTATGAAGCCTAACATAGTTTGCTGATTTTATTTTATTTTTAACATGAATTAAACAGAAATCTCTATCATTATATTAATACCCAGGTTTTTCATCTGTCTCTGATTGTTTTAATTTTTTTTAAAATCTTAAAATCATTTGCAAATAATAAACAGCTTAAGTACTTGCAAACTAAGGGCAAGTCATTGATAAACATAATAAAGAGTAAGAGTCTTAAATTAGAACCCTTTGGTACTACATAATTAGCTTTATATATCAATGAAGTTTTTACAAGTGTTTTATGTTTTTTGATAACAAAGTCATGTTGCCGAAACATTATACTATTATTAACATATCCTTTCAATCTTAAATATATACTTTGTACAAATAATTTGGAAAGTGCCAGCATTATGAATATAGGCCTAAAATTTTCAATATTTATCCTGT
Source organism: Agelastica alni (assembly GCA_950111635.1). Classification (NCBI taxonomy): domain Eukaryota; kingdom Metazoa; phylum Arthropoda; class Insecta; order Coleoptera; family Chrysomelidae; genus Agelastica; species Agelastica alni. The sequence continues at coordinate 15,718,215 of OX467718.1, forward strand.
CACCCGATTTAAAAATGGGAGTAACTACAGCTTTTTTCCGGAAATTTATTTGTAGTCAGGATTAAATTAAAGATATGAAGCAGAGGTATTGCCAACCACTTACTTTACACCTTTTAATATATAGGGTGAAATATTATTTAGGTACTCCAGCTGCCTTTTTGTAAATAAAATATATAAATAAATTTGGGTTAAAACGTTCTTCAACGTCTTCCGATTTCCAGTCTCAATTGATCCCTATCCATCTATAAATCCTGTTCAATGCCTTTCTCTCGGACTTGATTATCGATACCCTCTCTCCAGGGTTTTTTGGGTCGCCCTCTTTTTCTTCTTTCTTTGGGTGTCCAGTTAAAGATTTGCTTAGATAATTTGTCCTCATTTATCCTCTGAACGTGTCCATACCATTTGAGTTGTGCAACTTGGATGTCCTCTACTATTTAATGTTTGACCCCCATAATTTCTTGAATCCTTTCAGTTCTGATCCTTTCCAATCTTGACTTTCCCGCAGCGCGTCTTCAGAAGTCCATAACGGTTGCCCTTAACGCATTTTCCGAGCGCTTTTTCAGTTGCCATACCTCACTGCCGTATGTGGTTATGCTTTTAATAATACTGTTGTAGATCCGATGTTTGTTTGCCTTCGATATATTTTTGTTCCACAGTACACTATTCAACAGACTGATGGCTCTGCGTCCTTGGGTTATTTGGTCCCTTATTGTTTCATTAGTTTATAAAATAAAATATATAAATAAAAATATTTTGTATAGTATTGGAATTTACACTTGTATCAAGAATTGTAAATTACTTTTTTAACAAATAATTTAAATTAGTAAAAATTGTGTTATGATCTATTAAAAATACAAGTTATATTAAGATGTACAAAGAATACAACTTAAAAATTTGTTATCGAAAATTTTACACTTTAACAGAGTAATAAAACATTTAACAAAGACGAAAATTTACCAAAACTCAAGAGAACAAAATTACGGAAATTTTGCTCGAACTAAATTTCCTTTGGGAAAAATAGGATCATAGATCAACACTTACATAAAAAAACGAGATAGTTTGTTGAAGAAGACAGTAATTGAGGGAAATAAAAATATTGATAGCAAACGAAATACGGATTTTATAATAAGATAAAACCTAGTTGTTAAAGCTTATTGGCTTATTAGCTATCTCAAAAGTAAAACTGTTTTTAAAAAATTGTAACACAAGAGAATAAAATGAAATATTTAACATTTATGTCAAGGTATATTAATGCATTAACATGTTGATTAGAGCTTTCAAAATTACATTGGCTATTTTTTCCTGCCATTTTCGTCAAAACTGTCTGGATATTGATGGTAAGATATCTTTTGTTTTAAAAGTAATTGATCATTGTCTCGCAAAACAGTTTCAATCGGATAATCGATAAATTTAAGATACTTTTCTAAATGATTTTTGTGTGGATTAAACTATAATTTATTTTCTTGTAAATTCAAACTAGAGATTAAAATCGCCTTTAATAATTTGGGTTTTAAGTAACCTTTCCGATGTTATTACAGTTCTTTATTATAAGACAAAATGCTTGTTAGTTTGCTGACAATCTCAATTCCTTAAATTTGCATTATTGGATGTCTAGAGTGTTCTTTACTTTCTTCGTGTATAATTTTATGCTCTTAATTTTCCCAGTTCCATTTTACATATATTTCTTAAATGTTTATTTACTTGTTAATATATCGATTTAATCTGGTAAATTACGTGGGTGGGGAACGACCTTACATTATCAAGCCATCATTAGACCCATTGTGCAACCTCTTGGCACTTATCTTAGCGTAGTCAACAACGTCGTCAAGAGGTACCTCTTTTATATTGGACGGTGTAAACCGAACTCAGATTTTCGAATTGAAGAAAGCACTTTACAGTCGCAGAGAACTTGTTCCATGGTCTCATCCTCGACATAAATGTATGTCCAATAATTTAACCCTTTGTATGTGTTTGTTTAGTTAAAAGTGAGCAGTAAATATACCTTTTCCATCGGATCATCGACAGGATGTTTCAGGCAATGACCTAACAGCTGTAGTTCCCTGGTTTACTTGTAGTTGATTGTGACATCCAATTTTTTTTAAATTATTTTTGAAATTATTTAATGTTATAAAAATGGTTGTCTATTTTGATATTGTGGTCTTTAAAGTTTATGATATCAATTAACGTTTATCTCTTAAAAATAAAAAAAAAAAAAATTTTATTTTAATAAATTATTCATGTTATTTGGTAGTAAACAATGTATATCTTGCTAACCTAGTAGTAGATACATTTAGTGCATCATGCCCTTTTGTAACATTTCCCACTTTTATACCAAAATAAACACAATTTTCAGTTGTCCACAACTTTTCAATGCTACTTTACTGCTCGATAAATCTATTGACTTTTGATACCGTTAGTAACTGAAAACGATTATTCAGGACCGGCATTCGTAAGGAAATATCAGTTAATTTTGTTAAAAAGTATAAAAGTGATAAAACAGATAAAAGTTTATAATTTTTAAAACAGCAGTAACGTTTCTTGATAATATTATCCGTATTTATTTGTCAATTTTTTAAGTCTGCCTTGAGATAATTACAAATAATTTTTTTTAGTAAACCACTAAGTAAAATATTTTTAATTTTTTTTGACATAGTTCCATGATGCAGTAACACTGGGGTTATATTGAACTACAGGGTGTAATCAGCAGTACTGGCCTTTCACTTGAAGATCTTAGAACTATTTGAATCTCTAACCTACCTTAAATAATCTTGGTTTGAAGCATTTTAAGCTCAAGATTTTGTATTACCATCTTTTTTTAATGCTGGTTTAGCCAATCGAAACAAGAGAGCTTCACCCGTTTTAGCCCGCTGAATGAAGTTGAAATAATTTTAATTACTGTCAGAATAGCTAAAATCTAAATAATTGTCATTATTTTGTTTCGACTAGCTTCAGACCCAATTTCAATGCAGGTAATATAGAATATAGTGTGTGGCACGGGATGAAACACGATTTTATACTGCGGGAGATGTCAGCACTTACCTACGGCTCGGGCAGCCAAATCTCTCTCGTCTTAAATTGTCTTGTTTCGTCTCTTGCCACGCAACATATCATTTAATCTTTATCTCTACTGACTCTTGTAGAAGATACAGACATTTTTGTTTTGTTATTTTAAGTTAACTTTCTACAGCTGATTACTGATTATAGCAAAATAATTGTTTTTTCTTTTTTTTTGCATTTTTTATAAAAGTGGTCGTTTATTATTTGGCGGTTGTTTAGTTTTTATTCCTGTGTAACGTAAATCACAATAGCTATGTTGTAATTATTTCTTTTTAATTTATTAGTTCATTTAGTTCTTTGTCATAAGTAGAAAGTTTACGTATTTTTACTACATAGTCATTAGCTCTTCTACTTGTGCTTTCCTGCTCGGAGTAGATTTTAATTCATTTTGGTTATAAAAGCATTTTTGTAAACCAGTGAATTTTTTTGCTTAAATTTATATTTATATTTGCTTTTATTTTAACCTTCTAGTCCGTTAAACTACTTAGTAGCGTTAAAAACTTTAGCTTACTAATCTTCGTACTTTAAATATAGTTAACTTAATTAGTACAGTTACTTAAATTAGAAGATACATGGGCTATTACATTAAAAAGTTTGTGTCTCAGCAAAAAATTATTGTGAGTATATAAATTAAGTTTAATTTAAATTTTTATAGCAATTTTTGATGTTTAAATAGTACGTGACATCGTGTCAGGGGGTGTATCATTAATGTTGGCTTAAGTAAATCGAGTCTCGCCGAAGACAATTGGTTTAGTGGAATAAAGTGAGAAGTGACAGGGAATACGTTTCACAATGTTATCTTGTTTATCGCAGTCACTGCATAAGATCGATAGGATTTGCCCTATTTAATAAGGATGTTTGCTCTGTTGTCAAAAAATCGTATCACGTAACGTGGGTTACCTATACATTTATAGGTGTTTGGTGGGTCGATTATTTATCAGAAAACAACTACTTTCCTGGCTACATTCCTTGACAAACATTGAATTACATCTGATAAATCATCGTGGATAATGCAATTTCGGGTGATATGCAGATACTTGTAAAGGAAAAGAAATAATTATTAAATGATAATCGTGCATAGTTTTTTTTCCCGGAGCTGCAGCTATGCAGATGATCGTTACGAAAAAGAGAAAAAAATTAAGTTATTCCTTCGAAGTGACCACCCATGAACCGCTTTCGGGGTGTCCTGCATCAGCATAGAATAGGTTCTGCAAACTATTATTGCGTTTGCAGTTCAAAGAGACACATCAATACTCCTCAATTTTCTCAGGTATATATGAAATTCCGAATACGGAGCGCTTGCCACGACATCTATACCTTTTAACAAACACCACGCAGGATAGGTTCCATATGCGGGAGCATAAAATCTGTAATATTTGTACCAGTAAAAAAAATGTGAAAACAAAAATCTGATAAGTCAGGTGCATTAACTAATAGTTACCTTTACATTTATAGGTGTTCGGTGGGTTGATTATTTATCAGAATGCAACTACTTTCCCGGCTACATGCCTCAACGAAAAATAAATAATATACATTTTTTTTTTTTTATGTTCTGGTTCCCACGAAAAGGGATATCCTGTAATGTTCAGAGAAAATCGTGGGAACCAAGGGAAAGAAGGTAGGAGTTGGTGTTCTTCTTAAATTTCTGGAGGTTGTATGCCTCGGGGAACACCTCCCTAGGCAATGAGTTCCAAAGCCTCGCAATTCGTTGGATGAATGAGTCTTTGGAAAGTGATGTTCTGCAGGTCTCCAAAGTTACCACGAAGGGGTGTGAAGACTGAACTTGATGGGTTAATCTCGAAGAGACTGCCAAAGGAGGAACGATTGTTGATATTTCAGAAGAGCATCGCCCATGAAAATATCTATAAAATAGAGACAAATCGCCAACTTTTCTACGGTGTTCCAGACAAGTGAGCGAGTTTGTAAGCGAGGCATCATCGACGAGACGAATTGCCCTTTTTTGGACAGAATCCAGTAGCTTCAGGATATGTTTAGGTGCTGCACTCCAAATATGGGAACAGTACTCTAGTACAGGTCGGATCTGTGCCTTATAGATCATAAGCAGCTGACTGGAGGTGAAATAGCTCTTGGCACGAAACAAAAAACCAAGTTTTTGGGATGCACTTTTGGCAATGGACCTCACGTGATTTTCCCAGGAAAGGTTATTGCTGATAGTAATACCGAGCATCGATATGGATGACTTCAGTGGTATGGTTACTCCTGACAAAGTTATGTTAGGCACAGTGAGATCGGCTTTTCTAGAGAAAAGACATGCTTGTGTTTTGTTTGCATTGAATTCTACCAAGTTATTGGATCCCCATTCGAGAATTGTTGCTAAGTCCATATTTATATTGTTAACATTTCTTCCTCGTTCATTTCTGGTTTCACGGGCTGATATAGGGGCCCTGGAAGAGAATGCGGTATGGAGGGTACTATCATCGGCAAAGCTGTGTACGGGACATGAAGTTGCTTTCAATAAGTCGTTGATGTGAAGTAAAAATAGTGTTGGTGCTAGAATGGATCCTTGCGGAACACCAGCATTTATGAGTAGAGTGTCAGATGAAACATAAAATCGTATCTGATGAATAAAATATATATAACTAATAAATTATTTTTTCCCTCTTTTCTGTAAAAAGCATTTGCATAGCAGAAGCTCCGGAAAAAAAACTATGCACGATTATTCATCAGATATCATTCAATGTTCGTCGAGGCGTGTAGCCAGGAAAGCAGTTGTTTTTTAATTAATAATCAACCCACCAAACACCTATAAACGTAAAGATAACCATCAGTGAATGCATCTGATTTATCAGATTTTTGTTCTCGCATGTTTCTCACTAAAACAAATATTATATACTGTTATATGTACTGGTCCTGTACCAGTTTGTCGGTTGAAATTTTGGTTCGACACGATTAAATTGAAAATAACATAATTTAGTATTAGAGCGAAATTCAACTGAATAGTAATTTGTAAACGGATACATTTTAAAACGAACAAGTAAACTCGATTCTCGTTGAATTTATTTTGGCGGGAAATTGGTTTAGATATTTGCCTATGTGCACAGGAAATTAAGTTTTTTAACATTATTACTTTTTTTTTAGAGGTCCAACAAAGGAAATTAAACTTCTGTGGCAAACGTATATTTTACAGTTAACACTTGCAAAAGACAGTATTAACCAAGGATTGTAATTTACAATTATTGATTAACATTTTTTAAAAAGCACTTGGTATCGCTAACTTTAATTTTTATTATTTTTAGACAAATGTTGAAAAAATAACTTTATTTAACGTCTTTGTTCTTAACATTTAAAATAAGCAGTTCCATCAATCATCATTAATATCGTCATGTTATATCTACACTCTACAGACATGTATATAATCTTGGGAAACCCTAGACGATGAGTCGTTTGATCAAATAACTGTGTCAAATCAATTCTTGTCCGCTTTAATCAACCCTTAAATTTTTTGATCAGAACTTATTCATAGTAGAGTTTTCAAGAACTAACGAAACTATTTAACAACATTATAAAGAACGGAAAAATTCCTGACGAATGGAGAAAAAGCACAATAATCTCCTTATTTAAAAAATGAGAAAGAACTGACCCTTCTAACTATAGAGGCATTACCCTCCTAAGCTCAGCGATGAAACTATTTACCAGCATTTTAGCTACCAAGATAAGTCCCCACACATCACTAAATAAAGAACAACAAATCTTTCGCAAAAACAGATCCACAATAGATGCGATTTTTACCATCAGACAAATAGCAGAGAAGTCCTTAGAATACAGCATACCTGCATTCCTCTGCTTCGTGGACCTAACCAAGGCGTTTGATAGAGTAAAATTGGAGGATGTAATCAACACATTGAACCAGAAAAATGTACCAAATCAACTACAACAATTAATATTGGAACTGAACACTCACAACACCACCCAAATAAGAATCAACTCCGAATTAACTAGAGAAATAAACAATACAGTTGGTATACGTCAAAGGGACAGCCTAAGCCCGCTAATATTTAACACCATAATGAACAACATAATAGACATAGTCATAAAAGACCGCTTTCGAATATAGAATGAGCAATACGGAAATAAAAATTCTCTGCTATGCAGATGACGCTGTTCTAATAGCCGAAAACGAAAACAATCTGCAAAAACTACTATATGCCTTCAACAAGGAAGCCAGGTAATGTCTCTATGCACTAAAGTTAGTGCTAGTATCGAAAAACATCTCGCGAAGAAAAAAAATCACAATCTATAAAACCGTTATACGACCGACTGTTCTGTATGCTAGCAAAACCTTGACCGGAAACGAACGGAAATTACAAAGTTTTAAAAGATAAGTTCTACGCAAGATTTTTGGACCACTGCGAAGCCCAGTAACCCTACAATACCGAGTAAGAACCAACCAAGAAATATCAGAATGCAATGGGCAGGTCATGTGCAAAGACAGCCTGACACACGGATGGTGAAATTGGCTTGAGAAAGAGCATTAGTAGGACGAAAACCTTCAGGGCGCCCTTGAACGACCCAGCATTGATGGAAGATCGAAAACAATGGAGGCAAATAGTACGGTCGGCCAAGACCCACCCCGGGTTGTAGAGCCATGGAGTAGTAGTAGTATAGTTTCCTTTTTCACAATATCGATAGTACAAAGGTTCTAAGCCTTAATTAAAATTAAATTATTTAACTGGTATATACATCGAACAAAATGCTTTCGACGAATTATGTTGATATAACTGATAATTTTGCTGAATTGAAGACTAGAAAACAATTAATAAATTTTTTTTACAATTATGTATGTACTAGTTTTAAAATATCTTGGCTTTTATTAAATTATCTTTTTCAATATTTAATTTATCTTTCATGATAAATATTGTAAAAGTAAAAGCAAATTTGTCGGAAAGATGCATTAATATTTTGTTTTTTATATCATTTTACCAGTAACTTTAAGTTTAAGTAAAAATTGAAGAAAAGGTTTGCTAATATGTGTAATCTGATACATCTTAACTATTAGCTCTTTAATGATCCATTCACGATTAATTTTCATGAATTAAGTGATTGTAAGATTTAAAGGCGAAGCTGAGAGTCTTACAGAAACTTTGTCACCGCGATCAATCAAAGTGGTTGGCGCACCCGGTGAAATCCAAAATGTGCTTGATACTGCTTAATGGTTGAAATGGATTGCAATGAGTTTTACTAATTGAATGTAACGATGATGTCGTAATAATGAAAGCCGTCATTTCCACCAATTTGAATTTAATGGCTACGATAGCGTCGATTGTCTCCAAAATCGTTCCAATAATGCGGACCTTAAGACCCTTTTTTTCCCGAAATTAATCCAGTAGACTAATTTCTCTTATAATGCTTACAAAACAAGTGATGTCGAGCAAAAAATACTTTTTAAAGATTTTTCTTCTCTACAGTTTTTGTTTGCTTTATTATTATTTTATAAATATCAAATGAAAATTTAATGGATATATTTAAAAAATTACAAAAATATAATTAGGTACTGAGTTAAATTAATATTTATATTAATTAATTAATATTTTAATGATAAATGTAAAAATTCTTGCTGTCGAGTTGAAATATTTATTTTAAAACTCTTGCTTCTTGTGTGTTTTGCACGTATTTTCATTCAGGTTACAGAATCTTCCCCTGGGGATACGGGAAAATAGAATAGATTCCAGGTATGGTCTGCCTGTCGTAAAAGGCGACTAAAAGACTCCCAATCCAAAGTGTTATCCGACCTGTGTTGATGGATGCATGGCGGTGAGGAGCACCGTAGCTAACGGAGCCTACAGGAAACCGGGAGAAATCCTGTAGTAGACTGCCTTAGTCCTGTGCAGGGGGCACCTCAGTGCCAGATCACATCTTCCCTCATACTCGTTGACTGCAAAGAAGAACTGGGAACGCTGGTAGACCCTAATAACGTCAAACTGATACGGGTTTCAGGATGCCAGGAAGTTGCAGGTAATGAGGAAGTAGACGAACTTGCAAGAAAAGGTTCGGAAAAACACAAAAACTACTGGAAAACATACCAACGGGAAATAATACATTAAAGGACCGTGTCATAAAAGGACGGCAGAACTGTTAGCGATGAACAGGAATAAGCTAAAAATCATTAAGGGACTGTATAATGGAGGCCTGGCAGCGGGTTGTGCGGCGGGAATCCGGGGGCAGTGGAGCGCGTGCTGTACTGCTGCGGGGCGCTGGGGAGGATTGGCGGTTATTGTGCGGCTACATTAATCTCACCCAGTACAAAACGTGTACAAACTTATACATTGTAGGAAGGTACTGGATTGGGTGCAGCGTGGTTCTGGGTCCCCGGTTTTAATAATAAATGTAAAAATTTTCATTCAGGTTACAGAATAAATATTCCCCAATCTACTAAACGATCTAGATTGCCAGGGAGAGATATACTTGTCAAAAAGGCACTACTGACTGTACATAGAGGAGTGCTGGTCGTTTTACTTACACATGGTAGTAAAGGTTGGGTTTGGCAAAATAAACCTAAAAGTAGGATCAACTCTGCTAATGAGTATAGCCGGAGTGACTTTGACGGATAAAGTTGGGAATAGTAAGATAAGGCTACGCGGTGTTGTAAAAGAAGATGTGGTAACAAAGATAGATAAATGGAAGCTTAAATAGTTTGAAAATGTAGAGAGGATGGATGAAAAAAGATTTTTAAGGCGATTGTAAATGGCAAGTCGATATTGTTGTACTATAACAGTTAAAACCTGGAATTTTTGAAGAATTATAAAACTATGTAAAAAATGGTGTTATTCAAACGTATTCAAATTGCCATGATAATTATGTTTATCTAAGGAAATTACAGAAACGTGTAGTAGTTACCTAAAGTCTCTATTGTGTTTTTTAGCGCTCAAAAACATCATAAACTTAATATGGTATAATAAATATTCAAGTTTTGTTTTAGAGGTACAAAATTATTATTTTCTTAAATAATATATCCTGTTTTTCATTAAATTTTTATCAAACGTAAAATTTAATTTTGAATATTCACCGTTTCTGTAATTTCTGTCTTTAAATGAATATATTTCGTGTCGTACACAGCAAACCCAGTTCTGTTTTATCCTGAAAAAGTATTTTGACAAACGAATTTAGCCGTGAACGATACAAAGATTCAAACCCGAACTAAACGAAGTGACAGTGTATGTGTTTTAAAAAGAGAAAATGGTTGTGAAAATTAAATAAGGCTTTTATCATTAAGACGATGAAAAAGCGACTCGCAATGGAACTTTTGATTAGGAAAGTTCCAGTTTTGCTAATTGAATTTGCTGTTTCCAGGAATATTGCTGTAATTGTGAGACTCAATTAAAATTAAAAGAGAGTTGTTGACGTTTCATATTAATTAACTGATAATTTTTAATCCAATGGTCAGCTTAAATTTAAAACGTTTCGAATTTCTCGGTAAATTGTTCAGTGCTCACCGGGCAGAATAAACATAACTGATAATTTGTATCCATAACAATTGTTTTAAATAATATTTAATACATAAAAAAATATCAGTGGTCTGGGTGCGACCCGAGAAATCTACCCTACACTTTCCCGATGGAAAGAATGAAAAAATAACAAATGTTTTTTTGTTATTATTATTATTAAAAACAATTTCAATTTGTTTATAACAAATTTTCATTAACAATATTCTGTTTATGTCAACCGTATTCTTTTAAACTTTTTCTTATTCCATAAGCAGAAGCTATTTTCAATTGTTTATAACAATTGCAAATTTTTACCATTATATTTATATAATACAATGGCACTACTAAAAATAAATTACGTATATAACTATGGTCCACAGGTGTCTACAGTGTGTACTGTTTAAAATTTATCAAGAAAAAACATTGCAACACCCACAACAATGCAATGCCCAAGAATCGAAAAATGATCACAGTGGATATTTAAATTATTGCTAGATATCTATTAAAATAACCAAATACTAATAGCTTTAAAAAAAACAACCAAGTATGTATAATAAGTTATATTTATTGTGAAAACAATATTAAATTAGACAATATAATAAATTAACAAAAGTAAATACAAAATATTTTAATTCCTTAACTTTAACATTAGAAAAACGTTTTACTATTTTCACAATCATTTTTTCACCGGGAAACCCAAATCAACATTGCTTTGTTGAAAAACCTTCCTATTAAATTTTTTAAATTCGTCGAATATTGAAGGGAAGTATGTTTAACACGAAAATATTATTTTAGGATGTTTGTTCTATAATACTTTTCTTGAAATACCAAACGATTTATATAACAAAAGCAAATCAATTTATCAGCGCTTTTTATTTTCACAATAAAAAAATATTATTGAAAAAACCTAAAATAGAATATAACGTTTATTTAACGAATATTATGCTTTGTATTCAACCCAAATACTTGTATCTTTACTGCCATGCCAATAATAGGCACAACTAATTTTTTTAAAAAAGTTTTGTAATTATTGCAATCTGACCATTACTTTAATCAGTAAGCAGATCTATCGTAACTTAATACTACAAAAGACTTATCCAAGATTATATTTACCAATAAAACCTTATGATTTAATACATAACCTGATTACACTACCAACTAACGTGTACACTTCAGCCGCATAATGCTCTGATTTTTTACTTATCATTTCCCGAATTTGAACAGACTCGTCCTCTTAAGTCTTCTTAGCCGGAAGCGTTGCCAAAAAGTTGCATGGCCTTGACTTTAACACGGTTGGATAGCCGCTTATTATGACTCTTTGCAAACTTACTTATTGAGTTGTAAAACGAAGGATATCCTCCCAAGATAAGGTTATGCTTTAAAGTAAAAAATTAAAGTATAAGCTTGTCCTTCTTTTTATATTTTAATGATTACCTTATTCTTGCGAGAATATAACTTCAAGCACAAGTAAAAGGTAGACTTGTCAGAGCGCTGAATAATATGTTACAACATGTTCTGTGTTTAGCTTATGCACTAGCAGTCGTGTATAATTTTAACATATTGGTAAATAATGAAATAGACCTGTACGAAGAAGTTTTAGACGTTTTTTTTAACTTTGTTATCATCATGATTTCTGCAAGTTTTTATGCCTTTTAAACGTGCTTCGGTATGAAAGAAGAAATTATAGGATGTGTTGGATTATAAGTGATTATTATGCAATATTTAGGTGTTATCATCTATAGTAATCACTTTTAAACAAGAATATAGATTATGGAAATCATTTGCAAATGGGTATTTTTTTCTTTTGCTTGTTATATAACCATTCATAAACCAAAAAAAAAAAATTTTTATGTTATTGCATAATGGAAATTTTTAATTGGCATTTTTGGGTTATTTCAATACGACTCCAGCTAAAAAAATTTTAATTAATATCGTTTACATAGTTTTATTATTTTGAAAAATAAACCAAAAAAATATTTTTATTAAATTTCTTTTTTACTAAATGTGATAGAAATTTGATGTTGACATATCTGGTTAGCTAAAGTTAAAGTTTATTTGTGGTTTTGCTCATTTAAATAATAGGTCTATTTAAAAAAAGATCCTTTTTGACGTCAGTCATTAGAAAACAACACATGCCTAGTTATTCTTACTAGTTTTTATGCAAATTTTATTTCATTAGCACAAATGAACCTTCAGTAAGTTTTGGTAATAAATTGACCTTATTCTCCGAGGAACCCTCATAACAAAGTACTTTCGAGAACATACACGCTCTCGCGTAGAATGTTAATCATCTGTTACTAAAAACGTGTCTTTATTAGACCATGAATACGTAGAAATACCTACCCTTTCTGTGTCACCAACTTTCACCCTTAAGATCAATACTAAGGTTTATCCCGTTTGGCCTAATTTAATTTTCTTGACACTCAAATGAGTGGGAATGACGTCGAGTGATGAAGAAGGTGCCATTGTTGTTAATATCTTTGCTTTGACAGCTACCCACATTTTTAATAAACAAATTTTCATTTTTTCAAACACTTATTTTAAAAAACAACTTTTGAGCTGCTATTAATAACAATTTAACTTGCGAACATCATAATGCCAAATATCATCAGTAGCTGCATGCGGTTGTCATACATAACTAAAGAACTTTTTTAAGAATTTTTTATTTTAATAAAGAAATGATCCATAATACATAGTAACATCACAATGGTGCGGTAAAGTTCTTGTATTCGTTATTATAGTAGAAAAATACACAATCCAACATCATAATTACACATACACTCTTTAACTGCAGACCTAACTTAATATACATTTTTTAATGACATCACCTATTTTTTACTTTATAAATTTTTTATTTGAATTATACCTATCGACCAGTCTCTTTTATTTTATAATAAATAAAAAAAAATTGTCTGATTTATGTGTAAATAGCTAACAAGTTATACAGATAATAGTATCCACCTTTAGTAATTTTTGACGGACTAAATTTTAGGAAAAATAAAAGAAACATGTTAATTAATGTTTAAAGCAGTTTAAGGAGTAAGTTATATTTGAACTTGCTTTACTAATATTTATTTATAATCTACTCCACTGCAGAAGGTGGAAAAAAGATTGTTTAAGAGATGGTAGTAAACGGTGAATTTTTTTACCTTATAATGCTGATTTTACAAAATAATATGGACTTACGCGAGCAGAATTTAAGGAAATTTAACTAGGAATAAATACCGCAAATTCTCCTCTACCAACTATGTCGAAACTGTGTGTTTAAGGTATCCACAGTGGCACACGCGTCTCGAATTCTGTGTCTGGACCACAGACTCGAGCATTCGTGTACTAGAGATTCTGGTTGGGTATCATAAATTTTTGTTTTAAAAAAATCCATAACAAAAAATCTAGAAGTGTTAAATCCGGGAACCTGACTGGTCACACCTTTGGGTAAACAAGCAATTTTACTTATTATTGTTGTCATATATTTTATACATTTTTGAAATTAGTGAACTCAGAAAAATCTCAAAATTGATAATAAAATGGGAAAAGCAATTTAAATAAATTGAAGGGGTTCTTTTGTTTTTCCCAAAAATCAGTCTTTTGAAATTTATTTAACGGAAATACCATTATCTTAAAAGCACTGCTTAATTATTGCGATAAATGACTTAAAAAACTTTTACCGTTTTTAATATTGTGTACAAACCCTACTCATTTTTCTTCAGAATCTAAAACGAATGCTGCAGTTTAATTTAAAAGTCTAACGGATTCAAATTGTTACTCTTTATTACATACATAAATGCACTACTATATCTGAATCCAAGTTAATCCATAATCTCATAAGCAGATGACACTATCCTTATCTTTGAAGACGACTCTTGGGAAGGTGTTACAAAAAAGATATTAAAGGTATCCAAAATGTTACATATTGGCTTGATTTTTAATAAGTCTTACTTAATATAAAAAACAAAATACGTAGCAAAAAAAAGACTGAACTTAAATACTCATAGCTTTTTATATTGTACTTAATTGTAATTGTATATTTTATGTGCAATAAACTTTCATGTGCAATAAACTTTAATGCTGCAAAACTACTTAAAACTTAAAATAAAGGCGCTAAATATCTGAAATACTAATTTCTAGCTTTTAAAATTTAAACATTTAAAATGTTTTAAAACAATAAATTTTCCTACAAATCGATTTATATCACATGTTGAAGATGCTAAAGCATCAATGTACAAAATGATGAATTTTAAAAAAATTAGTTGACGGACTGTAATAATAGAAGATTATTTTAATCTTTGATGGTAATAATTAAAGATTATCTTAATCTTCGATGGTAATCACTAATCAGAGATCATCGCGGAAATTTTTAGGGCTTTGAAGTAGACTAATTTAAATTTAATTTAAATTTATGCTGTTAGTTAAAAGAACCCTATCAATATGTTTAAATGTTTACTATACAATTCAATATTTTCAGAACGTTACAGGTAATATAAATGCTTAAAAAACCTAACAATATAACATTGCAAACAAATATAGAAAAATACTTTGCAAAAATTATATACCAAAGTGACAAGATAACAGTCCCATTTATTACGTAGATAAGAAATTATCATTTTTATAACATCTACCTCTCTTTTGAAACTGTGCCAAGAAATATTACACAGAAAACATTAACTTCATAACTTTTCTAAGCTGTCGTCATTCCAAGAAAAAAATGACACATTTTTTTCCCAGTTCTCAATTTATTGCTTCACAATTTTCACAGTTCTGGTAATAGAAGTTTAGCACCAAAAAAAAATGTACCTCACAAAAAGTTATTTATTATTTTTTAAATAAAACAGAAAGTATCGCTAATTATCGTAATAAAGTAACATGTTAAGAATAAAAACATACATACATATAGTCACGCCTTTTTTCCGTAGGGGCAGGCAGAGACTACTTCCTTCCACTTCAGCTACGGTTCTTACACACATCTTTTGCTTCCTCCACTTTTTTCAGTGCTCTCATACATGCTTGTCGGTTGTTGGTACTCTTGACCTGGCCTTTTTTAAAAACAATGTTGATCTGATCGAGATATGTTCACCGAGGTCGAACTCTACCGACTTCCATCCATTCAAACTTACCTTATAAATTTGTTTCGTCAATTTTCCTTTATCCATCCTTTCTACGTGTCCAAACCATCTAAGCATTCCTTTATCTATCTTTGTAACCACATCTTCCTCTACACCACAGCGTTCTCTATCTCACTATTCTTCACTTTATCCATCAGTCACTCCGGCTATACTTCTCAGACTACTCATCTCCGCAGCATTAATCCTATTTTCCTGCTTCTTATGCCAAACCCAACATTAACTACCATACATAAGTCTAGGAACCAACACAACTCTACGCACAGCCAGACGTGCGCTTTTTGACATTTTATGGCGGCACGATAAAAATGATTCCGGAAATAAAAATGGTTGCAAAGTGATAATTTCACAGGCATATAAGAGGGTGGCTATTTATATCTCCGCAATTGAAAAAACTGTAAACCTTATTGTTGACAGTTCCCCGAAAGTAACAATCAATTGGTGTTATGTCAGGAGAGCAGGAAGGCCATTGTTCATAAGGGCGATTTCTAACAATCCAACGTAATGGAAAATATTCGTTTAACCACTCTCGAACCATCCAAGAATTATGATCGGAAGCTTCGTCTAGCTGAAAGTACACCTCGTGTCGCACATTAAGGGGTAGATTTTCAATGATTTCCCTTCCGCTCCCGTTCAGCGTTAATGGTATTATTGAAAAAAAACTGTCCAATTATTCTGTCGCCTAATTGGACACAGGCTAAGAAAGGACACTAAATTCAATTAACTTACATTTGATAAAATAATAATTTTTAATTTTAGATAGTTTAACAAGTTTATTTTGTTGATTTTTACTATTTTATCATTTTCAGCTTCTTATTCGGAACCATTTATTAAAAATCGGACTCTTTTTCATTGTTTTTTTTTTAATTTCCCGAAACAGTCCTATCTGCAAACAAAATGGTCCCAGAGCAACTTAAAAATATTTGTTTGTGCTAAAATTAAATTTTCTTGCTAAAATGAAATTTTGTATTTGTACTTCTCAAACAACTCCCGTAATGTTATTGCTGGATTACTTTGATCTTGGAAATATTTTAATCCCACTTTAAAAGAAATAAATATTTAATATCCTTAAAACTCTTTTGGTTTTTTTATACTACAGCGAAAAAGGAAGACCAAAAAAACCCAGTTCAAAAAGGTGAAGTAAAAAGAAAAACAACAGTAAAAATGTATTTGAAACGGCCAAAGATTAAAAGGAATGGAAAGAAAAATAAAAATAAAGTATCTTACACTACATAGTAGTAAAAGAATACAACAAAAAAAATAGAGAAGGAAACTTAAAAAAAATAAATATTTTTTGTTAACAGTAAATTTTTTTATTTTTTCTTTGAAATGGAATGTTTTGTGGTTAAAATCATCAGAATTGTGTGACATTCGGTATATATCCCAAGTATTTAAAAAAGTTAATTGGGAATAATTAAAAAATTTTATTTAAGCTGGTCGACTAGGTAATTAACGGTTAGTCTTAAGTCGATTTTCATGAAGTGAAGTTGAATTTGTTAAAAATAATTATTCTGTAACAAAAAATTTTGGGATCCCTACTGCGTAGAATCATTTAGTTTGACGATATTTTTATAGGTTAAGTGCAAAACGCGACAAATCTAAATTTATTTTGGGTAATCCATTAAATAAGAGGTCGTATATTCATAAGAGATAACCACATAAAGCAGGCCGTTCAGGACTTCGTTATGCTACATTATTCTAATGCATAATTTTTTAAGACAATATTTTTTTTTATATATTGTCATTATTACCCCCTTTTTATTTTTGTTTAACATTTTAATACTATTTATATATAGATAGCCAAAGAAAAGGCAGGTTTTGTCCCAGGTCAGGACACAACAGAGCAAATTATTAATACCAGAAATTCATTTAAAAAGCCATAGAATATAATGATCCCGTGCTACTTTGTTTCGTTGACTATACAAGTGCTTTTAATAAAGTCAAATGGAATTCTTTTTGACGCATGTATGGTGGACTATATTTAGGTAACAGCAAAAGTGCGAGTCAACAACACATCTTCTTCTTCTTCAAGAGCCCGTCGCCATTCACTCTTGGACGTAGACCTTCTCTTTGTCCCTCTACGCCGATCTGTCTTGGGCAAGCTGCATGCTGTTGGATATCGTCCCTTCACCTCGTCTGAGGACGCTCAGAGAAACGTTTTAATGTTCTAGGCTGCCAGCAGAGCAAACATTTTATCCACATCTCATTGGTGCAATGTGTCCAGCCCATCTCCACTTAAGGAAAGCGGCAACCTTTATTACATCTGCGACTTTGGTCCTCTGGCGTATCTTTTCATTCGGGCTCGATCACGTAGGCTGTTACCGAGCATGCTGAGCACCATATCTCTTTGTGTGACCCGCAGCTTATCAGCACTTCTCCCCGTCAACGTGACCGTTTCCATGCTATATGTCATTAATGGTAGAACGCATGTATTGTAGACCTATTTCTTAAGGTTTATAGGAATCTTTGGGCTTTTTAATGTATGGGCTTAGGTTGCTGAAAGCTGCACAGGTTGGTCCAACCCGCTTATTAAGGTGCGCTGTTTGGTTTTTTCATTACCAAGTTAAATTTTGTGACCCAAATACATGTAATCAATTACTCGCTCATTGTCTGCACTATCAACCTTAATAGTATTCGAAATAAGGATCATTACTTTTGTTTTATTCTTGTTCACTTTTAGTCCGACCTTTTTCGATGCGGCACTTAGTAGCTGCAACATGCTTTCTAACTCATTAGATCTACTATACTTCCTTTCTTTTAGAAGCGGCCTTTTTTTAGGCATCTAACCACCCTTTTAATCTAAAAGGGTTGTAATTACTCTTAATATGATTTTTTTGCAGAACAGTCTCAGAAGGAGTATTCAGTTGTCTCGCCTTCTTGTTCGCAGAAGTGTTTCACTAAGCTTTAAAAAATTATGATTATGTTTCTCTTGCTCTGTTCTCTTTTTTAAGTATTACAGTCAGAAAGCTTGGACTATCTCTGATAGTTCAAAGATAGTCTTCTGGACATTGCTAATTATGTTTTCGGTGTTTCTTTGCTAGTTCGTTGTGAAGTCCGTTGTTTTATCCCACTAATTTCTTTAGTCCTGTTTATTATTGCTGTTAGAAGAAATGCACCGGAAATTCCATATTATAGTTAATTAAATGTCACTGCCTTTCTATCAAGTTTTTCTTAGCTTTCCCTTGCCAAAGCACCCCGTATGCCCTTCGACACAGCAGTCTTTGATTCAGTTTGTCTATTATAGTATGGACATTGTAGATTGTGGTTTGGACATTACCATTACAGAGTATAATTAACGTTTTATTTTATGAAATATTTATTAATAATGGTATATTGTTATAAATAGACAATTGATCTAGCAGCCACTACCAACAACAGTAAAACTAGCAAAAAACGAACTGTTGGAGTGGTCGATTCGCATCTGAGGGTCTTTTACGTTCACGTTCGTATTTAAATTTTAAAACCTTGTCCTTAATGTATAAACCAGGAAATAGCTGCTAAAATGGAGGTGAATACGTGTCTTCCTCGAGCAAGACCTCGTAGATAACGTACTTTATTGAGTTTAATGAGAGTCTAGGTACTTGCATAAGCATACACTGAGAGGAATGGTTTCCTGGGGAGCTTCATAGAATATTAATCGGGGAAGTTGCCGGTCTAGGGAATAGTTATTTAATAAGTGTGTTACTTTCTTGGAAGGGACATTTCAGATATTCTGTTGTTAAAGTAAATAAAACGTGAAAAAACAACGGTATCAGTCATGTAATATATGCAGCGACATAGTCTAACTATAAATTTCATTTTCATTTATTTTCATTTACTTATAATTTATTTTAAATAACAAAAAAGTCTGGATTTTTTGGGTTAACATTTAGGGTTTATCGCCGATTTTATTATCAGAGGAACCTGTCACCGAAATTATTTAAAACTTTTGTTTATTGCAATACTACATGTGAGAAACTTCAATATAAACTTTGGTTTTGACAAAACTTTATGGGGGCATGATTTGGACATTGTTGTTTTCTCCTCTTCCAGAAGATATTGTGTACAAATTGACTTACGAAGACTTAAATTGAAAGACCTAAAGCGTTGTTTGGTAGAAGAACAAGCCATGTTCACCAAATCATTAAAGAAGCTGAGACTGGCTGCTATTGCATTAAACAAAATATGCTACTCTCCAGCTAGAAACAAGAAGCCTTTTAAAACCAAAATAATGATAAACATTTCACTATCAAAGCAAACCGTGACTAGACGTGTTAAAACCATCAGCAAGAACTTTAAACCATAAAGAATCTCAGAGAATGCACCTGTTTTTTTTCACAATTTGATAAATCAACAGAGGCAACAGACGTGGCACAAAAAAATTGTGCGTATGGTGTTCTCAGATAATAATCGCACAACATTATCAAATAATTGTGTATTGTAATTGTATGAGAGCACTGATGAAAGTAGAGGAAGCAAAAGATGTGTGTAAGAACCGTAGCAAGTGGAATGAAGTGGTCTCTGCCTACCCCCATGGGAAAAAGGCGTGACTTTATGTATGTATGTAATTGTTACAAATAATTTTACCAGTTGCTCTGTTAAGTTAGGTAACATAAACACGTAATCTACATATGAAATCATTAACATTTTTATTATTAAACCAATAAATTAAGAATTATTTTATAGAAATGTCAACATTATACAATATTGTAAATATTTTAACGAAATCGATACCACTTTAAAGATAAATAGATTATGCTATTATCCTTGCTGGTAATTTGTGGTCAAATGACCATGTAGAATATCTTGGACTTCAATTAACCGTCTCATTTGGTATCCTAATTGCTTTTACATCATAATAGTGCCATTTAGAATCTTAATTAGTGTCTCTCGGCTATCTGTTTTAGATTTTAAATAGTTTTGACAACGGTAAAGTTTCAATTTTGCAACTAATTTAAAGTAAAATTTAATTATCTCAACTTTCACATTCAAACCATATTTGTTCTGTGTCCCATTTTGTTGTTGTAGTCATATATTATTTGAGATCCACTTGAATTGTGTGTTTGTACTTGCACCCATCCGTTGGAAGATTTTTTTAAAGGATTAACTCAGTCTTCCTCTGGATATTTTTTTTTCATTAGTTTTATTTTTATTTAAATTGCTTTCTTAATACTACAAAAATTTACTTCTCTTTATGGAAATATGTATACCTATGAATAAATTTGTAAATATTCAATAGGTCTGCTATTGTGAAAGGCTTTAGCGGCCATCGTTTAGTGGTGAATGGTTTTTCGCGTTCTTAGGCCGTCGTAAGTCAGAGATAATTCTCGACGTGCAACTTTCAATCTTCTATCCGTTGAGTCCTGCAGCGATGTTCTTCCTTTTGTTGACTGATTTAATTAAAAACTGTAAAATTATTATTGAACCATTTCAGTTCAAAACAGAAAATCTTAATTAAGATAATTTGTTTTGGTTTATTAGCAAAATTGAAACCGTTTGTAGTCGAACCTAGTATTTCAGCAGTTATGTGCAAACGGTAATGAAACCATACTAATTACACAGTACAACAGTATTTTACCTGGCTTTCGTTCTGAGAGGATAACGCTGGATTATTCAAATAGGACCGCGCTCCAAATTCATCCGCACAAATGTGTGTAAATAATGGGTATCTGTGAATGCGGCTTCTATTTCATGCCTAGGAAGGCTTAGCATGTACCATGGGCCGCGTTATATCCGCGTTAAATGTAAAAATCTAACAAATAATTTAATTATATTTTTTTACGTAGTAACAAACTGTTACGATTAATTAGGGGTAGTAAATTTTTTTTAAAATAACACAGGTCATGCATGCATGGATGGTTAATATCATGCATGATGCCATAAAATCATAAAATCATAGGGATGAAAGTAAATGTAAACAAGACGAAAGTAATGGTATTTGAAAAGAAAGAAAGCTTGACAAACTGCGAGGTGCCGATTGAGGGATTGAGTGGAACGGGCGAATGAATTTGTATACTTGGGTTCAAAGTTTACGAGAGACGGACATTGTGACATTGTGACATTGAGCGAAGGGTAATAAATGAATGGGGCTTAGCATAACTTTATTAGAACGTAATTAAAAGGCACGTATTGCTGTGCATAGAGGAGTGCTGATCACTACACTTACGTAGAGTATAGTAGAGTAGAGTATAGCCGGAGTAACTGAGTTGAATTAAGTAAAGAATAAATAAAGGAACACTCCGGTGTGAAGGAAGATGCGGGTACAAAGATAGATAAAGGAATACGTAGATGGTTTAGACACGTATGAGGCTGATAATTTCATTGTTTTTCCTCCTATTTATAAATAAATAGTACAGCAGCAAAAAATATAATGAGTTTTAAGTAATTTAAATAATATTTTGTACGAAAATTTGCGCCTGCAGATAAACGTTGACTAAACTGAATATTTTAATAGGCTGTATCCCGGCTTTGAAACATCATTGATGTCGTGCAATGGGTTTTGATCTGTACATAGAGTGTTCAATTTTTTCGGGATATTATTTATTTTTGTTATTAAATATTTATATAAAGTTATCCACCTACAAATAATCAAGAAAAAATTAAATTCTTGGTGCTAGTACCAATACAAACGTGTCATTACCGCTTTAATATATTTATTTTTTTCTGTTAAAAATTAAGGATGTGTCAGTTAAATAAATATTCTCCTTAATTAATTACAGATAATTTAAGCGCAGCCGATTAAGAAATGATAATATTATAAATTAAATTATACAGTACTATTGTTTCGTTTCGCTCCAGTCTGGGTGTGTACTTAATTATTTAGAAAGTTTGGAGATATTACTATTAATAAATCTCCGAGGCTCAGTAAAGGCTTTGATGCCACGGAGTGTGATTCATGCTACACTCTTTTGATCCACCTCTTTTACGTAAAATGGAACAAAAGAATCGAGTTAACTACAAAACAATAAACTTTTTAAAGATTATAAATATGATTATAAACCAGAAACCTGGCTCAGTTAAAAAGTAATGTAGTATTTTGGTGGTTTTTTTATTTATTAAACATTTAAATGTTATTGTTTTTTAAAAGATATAATATTTACTCAATCACAATATTTGGAAATATTTAAAAAATAAACCTGTAATTTTTATAAAAATATTATTTTATTTTAATAATAATATGATGTAATTTTATTTTTAATATAAACACATTTAATAATAATAAAAAAACATGCCAACGAGAAATTTATTTTTTCAATGAAACCAAAATTTTAAAAACGTATAAAACTAAAAAATACTCTTCAAATAAGTACGATTCGATAATATACTCACATAAGACCTTCCCGATTATTAACCACTTTTTGGCATTATTTAAACCTGTTTCGAATTAAATAATATATGTTATATTGAGTATGTATGTTTTGTTCGATGATGGATTATTTTAATGTGTGACAATTTGATCGGAGCTTCATTGTCAACTTGCAAAGTAGTAGCTGATTTGATGGCTATAGTTGCCTCAAACAGTCGTTTAACGATATCATCTCTTATTCAGCCATTTCAGCTACCGTTGGGGATATTATGACTAAAGCTTTACCTTGACTAAGCCAAAATATTGCTTTACCAGCAAACATGCTCAATACTCCTGAGGTTAAGTGTCCTGTTATTTTAACTCCACCATGATCAGCATCACTGTTTGCCTGATTTGTATGTTGTACAAAGCTCTGTTGTACCGTGTATTTAAAGAAATATTATTTTTACTTCCATATCATCAGCATCTTAAGCTTTTTTAAGACAATACTCACCTCATAGGCTGTCTGGCATAGTTCCTATCATCTAGACACCTACTTTTATTTTCAATTGGACCAAATTATTTTTTTTTTGTTATTCTACCTGGACTTTCTTCTTCTTCTTCTTCTTCTTACGTTAGGACTACGTCCTGTGTTTGCCTCAAAGGTTGCCCAAAAACAATTGGGACGATGAAGACCAGCTATCATACCATCTTTTTGGTGGGCGTCCAGTTGGGCGTGGTGTGTTGGGCCGCTTCTCTCTCACAATTTTTGCCAGCCGGTTGTTTGGCATTCTGCTAACATGGTCTCTCCATTCTCTTCTTCGGTTTCTTGCCCATCTTACTATGTCTTGGACTTTACATATTTCCCTTATCTCTTCGCTTCTTTTATGGTCAAGTAAGGTATAGCCAGTTATCGATCTAAGAATTCGCATTTCCGTTGATCTAAGAAGTCGCTTTGTAGTCGTGTTCTCCGCTCTGGTCTCTATCGCGTATGTCATAATCGGTCTTACACATGTCTTATATATTCTGACCTTACTTCTGGTACTCATGTGTTTATTTCTCCAGATTATGTCTCTCAAGAATCCTGAGATTAGAGATGCCTTTGTTGTTTGAGCTTTTACTTCCTCCTTAATATTTCTAGTGCTAGTTATATTAGCTCCTAAATATTTAAAGGACATCACTTGTTCTACACTCTGCTCATAGATTGCGAGTTTACATCTTCTCGGTTCTTTGGATATTGTTAGCGATTTGGTTTTCTTGACGGATATTTGCATGTTGAATTCTTCAGCTGTTTTTTGGAACTTGTGTAAGAGTCTCTGTAGGTTGTCCTCGTCTTCCGATACGATTACAACATCATCTGCGTGGCATATGATTTTTATTTCTTTATTTCCCAGTCGATATCCTCTCCCAGTTACTTTGACTTCATTTATAATTTCATCCATGAAGATATTAAATAGGATTGGGATTAGGCTATCTCCTTGCCTGATTCCGGTTGTCATAGGTATTTTATTGCTTAGCTTATTTGCAGTTCTTACATATGTGTAGTTGTTCTTGTTCAATTCTTCGATGGTCTTTATTACATTCGGATGAATTCTTCTCTTTTGTAGTAGGGCCAAGACGTCTGTTAACCGTACCCTATCGAATGCCTGGGTTAGGTCAATGAAACACGTGAAGGCTACTTTATTGAACTCAATGGACCTGGACTTTGCCTGCATTTATTCTTCTTTGAATTCTTGGTAATAATGCTCTTTGTTACCTTCTGTTGGAATAATCCAGTCGCGAATTTCACTTATTTTCTTCTTTGCGTTTTACTTAATTATTTTTTCTAGACGTGGGGCTTTAAATCCCGCAGCTTGAACCGCTTTGCTACTATGTTGATATATAATTCGTTTAACTTAATGTTCAAACTGTTGACACTTTTATGACAATTCTTACCCCGATACTGATTTATCTCCTAACCACAACTGTTTTTCTTCAAAAAATGAGTTTACTTCCTAAACGTTGTATAGTTTGGCTTTCTCCACATACAAACCCTTTTGAAGTAACTAGCAGAACATTACAAACCGGGACTAATCTGTAAAAAACAGAGTTAACCAATTTTTATTTGGCCATAAAGAATGTTTCTTTGTCAACTCGTATTTCTCGATTAATAGAAATAAAGGTTAAACCCTCAAAGGTATGCATCATGGTATGTAGTTCTGGTGCCGTCAGAGTATTTAGTTATAAAAAACTGTCAAGCATAGGGGTTGTAATACGAACACAATCCCTCTGTCTTTTTGTTATATTTTCCTCTTTTCTTTTCCAGTCCAATGATTTTTGGTGCATAGTTAACAAACTCTTTACTGAGCTGCAGTCATTAAATTTAAAAACCAAAAATAAACGTGAAGACATTTTTAAATTCGGTTTTAACAACCTAAAATAATGATTAAGTGGTGGTATTTTCTAAAATAACTGACCTTTAAATACGCCTAAAAAAATTAAGCCAAAAACCAAAATGTTTCTAGACCTTGCAGATGTGTGTAATCATAATTTTTTTTAAATTATAAATAACAACATAAATTTTTTAATAAACAATTAAATTTTATCTTAAAGTATTAAACATTAAATAATTACTTAAATATAACACAAGGGAACGATGTGGTGTGAAGAAAGTTGTGGCCACAGAGATAGATACAGAAATGCTTTGATAGATTGGACACGTAGAGAGAATGGATAAATGAAGATTAACGCAACACATTTATAAGGCGATTGTGAATGGGCAAGTCAGTAGGGGTCGACCTCTGCGAACATATCTTGATCAGATTGACATTATTAAAAAAAAGGCCAAGTCAAGGGTACCAACAACTGACGAGCACGTATGAGAGCACTGGTAAAATTAGAAGAAGCAAAAGATGTGTGCAAGAACCGTTGCTAGTGGAAGAAAGTACCTCCTACCTCCATGGGAGCGTGACGATATGTATGTACGAGTATGTTTGTACATATATAATATAAAAGTTACTTAAATTGTTTAAAATCTTATCAAGTTTTAAACGTTTTTTAAAAGCAAATTTACTGTTAATAAAAAATGATGACGAAACCATAAAAAATGTAAATTCAAAGAATATGCAAAACGAAGCATACTAAGTAGTTATTTTCAGTCCCATTAAGGCCGATTTTTTGAGCACCTCTTATAGCACTTTTTCATGTCGATGACGTAGTAACACTTCAACAACAAATAAAAGTTACAGTTTTCTCCATTTCGGTACAATAGGTTGGGGGTCTTAAGTTGCTTAGTTATTTTAAAAGGTAACGTAATTACACCAATATATTTTATTGTTATCTTGTAGATTTGTAGATTGTAGGGGGGGGTCGTGAAGACTACGCAGCCTCTTAAGCACATCGACCTATCAGATCTTTTGTGCATAACCCTTAATCTATTCAAGGCCCGGGATTCCGAGACTTCGAGCAAAGTTTATCAGTTTCCTGGGGGCTCAGTTTCTGTTGTTTATTTGCAGTGGGTTTGGGTTTGGTTGATGAAAAATTGAGTCCAGATTTTGCAATAACTGAATTTATTGACTTACAATCAAAAATTAGCATGTGGAGACAAACTTTTAAAAGAAAAATACAGTTTTAATTTTACTGAAAAGTGACATACCTTTTATTCAATACAATGACACTTATCTTTTTATAAACAAGATTAACGCCAAACAATTGTCGGATTGTTGCGCAATGTTTATAACAAACGTGATTACAAATTTCGGAGCACGTCTTGCCTATCGCTATTCAATTCGGTGTGTGGCTGTCACATGAAGTTATTAAAAGATGCTTATGGCTTGCCAACTTAATTGTACGAAACTATCAATTTACATAATTACCAACTTTGACTCTATATAAAACAGTAGTATGAAGTGAGGATAGGGTCAAGGTTGGGTTGGGTTGGGTGAGCTGTCAGTTGATCAATTCTCAACAGTTTCTGACATCGATGGGCTTTGGGAACTGGGGCCCCTACCAAAAACTTAAGACTCTTGCAGTAGCGGCAACTATTACTCTCTGTTTTGCCCATCTTTTTAAGGTGATACATCAGAGGGCAGTGTCCAGTGAGGAGCCCCGTCACCAGTTTCAAGTCTTTCTTGTCCAACTCGGAAGCTGTTTAACTTTCCTTGGCGAAAGACTTCCTAGCTGTCCTAGCACTTTATGCCAATGAGATTTCATTTCATCTGTTTCCCAGCGTCGAACCTCTTCTTTTAAGTGGGCTTTGGAAAGTCCACAGAAGGGTTCTGGGCCGGAAAATTGTGTATTTGCCCTTCTTTCGATGCACTCCTGGGCAATTATCTTTATGGCATGTAATGTTTTAAGTATTGTTACTTTATTTCTACTTGTGATATTAATTAAGTGATTCTTAATAACGAGAAAACACTTGCTTAATAGTATATTACGTAACAAGAGTTGTAAGTATCCCATTATGTACTTATGAAACTTTTTCACTTCGGGCTCACAACTCGTGTAATGTACTATACTTTTTCTACGCCCATCTAGTTTTTTCTATTAAATAAAGAAAATCGCAATTATTTAAACTTTATTATAATAGTTGTTAATAACAATTAAACGATTTTAAGTCGATTGTGTCTTATAACTTAATGGTGATGAACGGTTATTTATAATTGTAGTACTGCACGGTACATCAAAAGACGGAGATTGATAATTGGTAATCAATTTTGTAATGCGTTGTCATAAACTAATGTATTAGCTGACGATCTTCTAAAACAATGCCACGTGTATTGAGATATTTAGCAATTTAACGTGGGGTTACTTTTAATTTGTTTGATTTTTTATTTTTGGTTAATTACTTTACTTACTAAATCCATCTGATCCCCGCATCAGTAGGGAGATTAGTTTTG
Source organism: Agelastica alni (assembly GCA_950111635.1). NCBI lineage: Eukaryota > Metazoa > Arthropoda > Insecta > Coleoptera > Chrysomelidae > Agelastica > Agelastica alni. Next base: position 15,745,975 of record OX467718.1, read on the forward strand.
GATAATCTGCTATGTTAATATTATTATTAATATTTAGTGTAGTTCTTAGCATTAAATAAATGGCCCACGGCGAAGATGGCTTTATAGTTTTGGATATTTCTTTAAAATACGCAAGGAAAACATTCTCCGAAAACGATTTAACGTTATACTTGTGTCGCCAATCCATAAGTTTTATATATTTATATATATATATATATATATATATATATATATATATATATATATATATATATATGTATATATATATAATATTACTATATACTATATATACTATAAAAGCGCAATAGACCTTCTGACTTCTAGCCAAGAATTTTTCGACTATACCTCGTAAGGAAAAGACCTGATCCATACATCTCCTTCCTCTTCTAAATCCTGCTTGCACATCCCATATCATCTTTTATTAAAACGCACGTGAATATTATAAGATCTTATTACGTGCAAGTTATTGTTAAATGTCACTTACAATTCATGTCGACATTGCGATTTTTGACGTTTACTAACATGGGCGTAGAGAAAAGATTTATGATTATGTTTTTAATTTTTTTGATCGGGTAAATAAACATTTTTTAAGTCAAGTACAAAGTAAAAAACAATTTAAATTTAATCTTATTTAAACTTTCTGTACTTTTAGTAGATTTTTTTTCTGCTATTCGTGTAAATACTTTTTTGGGGTTATTTTGCTTTTCCAAGCTAAGTAAATATGATTTTAAAAGTAATTTTAAATTTGTGTACCTAATGTTTATGTTCTCGGTTTCTACTTATGTAAAGATGGAGAAGTATTTTTGGTAGCTTGGATCCCAAAGATTAATATATCTACACAAACAAAGAAAACCCTGTATGCTTATCTTTACTTGAATTGGGTTTATTTTGTTTTTAGAGACAATGCAGCTAATTTTGCGATTAACCATCATTTTCGATTTGACCTAATTTACTATTATCCTGTATTCCCAATGGTCCACCTGAGAAATTATACTGTTGTGGCTAAGGTTTACTAAACTAAGCTTTAACTTTCACTTTTACCACAAAATTAAAAGATTGGGTGCGTTTTATCCTGCGGACTAGGTCAAGATTATATAGAAGTTCGAACACTTCACTATTTATATGATTATGATGTCGTTACTTGTGACCCTTAGCAATCTTTTTTAACTATTTTAATGGGAAATTCCCGATGAAAGTCTTTATTGCAAACATACCACGGGACGTTGAATATATTCCTTAGTAGTCGGTTCTGGATGCAAGCATAAGTCTCACTAGTACAGCTCCATAGTTAAATACCGTAGGTCCATACTGGTTTAAAGATTTATTTGTATACTGGCACCTTATTTTTAAATGTAAGTTGTGAACGTCTTCCTGGTAACCAATATAACATTTTATTTTTTAGTTTTGGTTCCTCTGTTTTTATTTTTATATGTTTCTCCCACTTTAGTTTGCTATCCAAATGTAGACCCAAATATTGACCCGTTTTTTTATGGGAAATAATTTTATTGTTTAGTATAGTGATTGCTAGTTTGGGTATCTATTTTATTGGGTTGGGTCTTGTGTGAAAAAAATTAATAGGTTATCTTTTATTTAACTAACATTTTAGTTTTGTGATGTTAATATTTAACATATATTTTGTGTCTTCTCGATCTTACAGATGTCCCGAAAGGAGGTTTTTTGTAGAAGACGTAGAGATGTAAAGGGATGTTTATTTTAGGTTTTCTGGTGAAGTGTATCTTCCAACCCAAAATCTCTAACGCTCTTGTCCTTAAGGAAGAAGTCGTTTTATTTTATTTAAAATAAAGTCGTTAATACCCAAAAATAACAACTGCTTCTCAGGGTTGTGAATTCTTGATTGAATTAATTTTGAGGGAATGGAACGATCATTTAACGGATTCTTTTTTCCCAAAAAAAACTAACTCAATGAACACTAATTAAACTAAACCACGTTAGGGCGACAAGTAATTTTCCTAAAAATCATCAAAAGCAAAACAAGTAAATTAAGCTTTAAAAAAATATAACCTTGCTATTTAATTAAATACTTTTTAAATGAGCAACTTATTTCGTCGTAGTTTGACTGGCTTTAGTACTGCTTTTACTTCTTTTTATTTCCTTCAGAAACAATTAAAACCTAGAAATATAAAGACCAGTTTATAACAAAAAAAAACTGTTTACAGAACCTTGAAAAAATATTATAAAATAAAACAGATACATTAAAAGAAAAAACGGCTAAACGCTAAATCTGTAGGGAAAAAAGTAAGATGAGTTAAAAACTCTGAAAAGGATCCGAAACGCGGAAAGGCGAAAATCCAAAAATCCAAAAATCTAAATTATGGAAATACAAAAGTCTGCATGGCAAAAACTAAGTCTGAACAGCGAAAGTGGAGTGGCGAAAAAGTAGTAAATTTCAAAACATTAATCTTATACCCAAAAATGTGGAGTTTCAAAAACATCAGAAAAGGGAGAGTTTACAAAACACCAAAAAATCCATTACATCAGAAAATCCAAAAAGGCGAGTTTCCAAAATAGCAGAAAATTTAAAATGTCCAAAAAGGCGAGTATCCAAACATCAAAAAGGTCAGTCACTATAATAAATTAAAACTAATAATAATAGTCCGGGAATGTAGTCAGCTGGTCTTATCGCGATTTATTGTACGTCAGTTGGCCCTGTAAAAATAAAAAAATTTCAATGATTTATATCGGTTGAAAATTTATTAGATGAAAGTTAACGTAATATTTAAACGAAAAAAAATCATCAGCTAGCTATACGTAGGAAGAAAGATCGTCAGCTGGCGCGGTGAAAGTTAAATCTCTATAGAAAGTTACGAGTGGCGCTCACTAATTGAAATGCGTCAGCTAATGAATTTTCAACCAACATATATCCAGCTCACGTTTTTTATTCGTTTAAATATTACGTTAACTTTCATCTGAAAAAATTTTCAGCTGATATAAAATAAATTATGAACCGTTATTTGCCAATAACGCTATTTTTAAAAGCTTTGGCTTCAATATCAATGTATGCTTAGTATTGACCTTGTATTTTATTTATTATTGTGTGTATAAACATTTTCAAAAAATAAATTATGATTACTTAATAACAAAAAGTGAACATATTCAGAAAGCAATTTATTGTAACTATTATGACATTTGTAAAAAAAGTAGAACGCGTATAAGTCATATTTTTGAAGTGAAAACTTCTTTGACGGATATAAAATCACTTGAAATTATTTTTTATTGTTATGTTTGCTTGTGTCAGGTTAAACGGAGCTTGCACGGACTGGTTTAACATCGAAAAATGTGTGAGATAGGGATGTGTGGCTTCGCTATGGCTGTTGACGCTATGGCTATGGCTATGACGATTGTTTAAAAGATTTGCAAGAGAGTGCGTATGGATTGAAAATGAATGATTTGATTGTCAAATGCCTTCTTTACGCCGATGATCAAGTCATATTAGCGTCATCTGAAGAGGAGTTACAGGCGATGGTTAATGTTATGCATGATGCCCTAAAAATCAAAGGGATAAAAATAAATGTAAGCAAAACGAAAGTAATGGTTTTTGAAAGAGAAGAAAGCATGACAAACTGTGAAGTTTCGATTGAGAGAGAAAAAGTGGAACAAGTAAATGAATTTGTGTACTTAAGTTCACTGTTTACGAGAGATGGAAAGTATGACAGTAACATTGAGCGAAGGATGTTGACAGGAAAACAGATTAATGGGGCACTGTATAGCTTTATGAACAGCCAGAAAGTGTCAAAAAGGGCACATCTCACTGTGCATAGAGGTGCGTTGGTTCCTACACTTATGTATGGTAGTAAATGTTGGGTTTGGCAGAAAAAGCATGAAAATAGGATTGATGCTGCGGAGATGAGTAGTTTGAGAAGTATAGCCGGAGTGACTCGGTCGGATAAAGTAAAAAATAGTGAGATAGTAGAACGCTATGGTGTAAAAGATGTGGTAAAAAGATAGTTAAAAGAATGCTTAGATGTACTTGTACTTGTACGGAAGTCGGTAGAAGTCGACTTCGGCGAATATATCTCGATCAGATCAACATTAATTTAAAGAAAGGCCAGGTCAAGAGTACCAACAACCGACGAGCATGTATGAGAGTACTGTTGAAAGTAGAGGAAGCAAAAGATGTGTGTAAGAACCGTAGCAAGTGAAAGAATGGAGAAAGGCGTACCCGTATTTATGTATGTAACAATAGTGACGTGCCTGACAAAAGTCTTTGGTTTTTGCCAACCCCTACGGGAAAAAGGCGTGACTATATGTATGTTAAGAAAAAATTCTCGTTACACACCAGAAGACCTTCAAAGTTTTTTGGGCGCACACATTTAAACCCATTGGAGTTTGCTCGTACCAGCCCTGAAATTCCTAAAGTATAGATAAAAGGAGTGTGATCTTTATTTATTGTTTAATACCTTTAAAGTGTTATTTTTATTATTTAAATCGGGTTTTTAATGTATAAGTTACCTTTTTTTAAATTTATTTTCACCGAAAATAGAACCTTAACATCAAATAGGTTTTTTCCTGTAAAGTTTGTCATCGAAACATTCAAAATAGGGTAGTTTGAGATATAAAAGAAGTCTGAAATGGTCGTCGAGGGATGTTGAAAATCGTTCGTGTATTGCAAATGCGAAGAAATGCCACCAAATTTATTTTAAGTATGTTTTATTAGAATATAAAACGTTATATTGATTTTATCATTTTAATATATTTTTTTTATTGTTCTTAACTTATATAAAAAAAATTTTATCCACCTAAATCATCACAAATTAATTTTGTATAAACTGCTATAGATCCGTGCAAATTTAAATAAATTTAACACAATAAACTATAAATTAAAACAAATAAATGCAATAGATACAAATAATAACCTTTTTAATAACTTTTAAATAAAATACTTGATAAGAACAGCGCAACATCTTCGCAACACAATAAGTAATATTCACTTGGAGAGCAATATTTCAAGGCTTTTAAAAGCTTATTATTAGTCCTTACATAAAAACTGTATAAAATTATAAAATTACAGGGCAAAGACTGTGAAGGCTATTGTGGAACAATAGTTTTATATTTAACTATTAAAACCGCATAATTAAATCATTACTGTGCATAAAATATTTTTTTGGCAAATTTTAAAAGCAATTAAGGAACTTTTTTTTGTCGTTTGCAATATCTTTAAAGTTCCTTCCATGGGTAAACTAATAAGAAATGCAAAGGGTTTTTTTAACCGTTTTGCACTCTTATATTCTACAACAGTACTTGGCTTTTATCTTAAGTTATAATGCACAAAAGATCTGAAAGGTCAAGGTTCTTAAAAGGCTAAAACCTACCTAAAGGTATAATATAAACCCAAGTCTGGAAATATAACTATTTTGTTTTTAAGCACTTAGTACAATAACTAAACAATTTATTTTATAAATTCTTACAATAACTTGCATATTTACAATTGAATGACACCTAAAACAAACCGAGCCGTTGCCTCCAGCGATATAATTGAACAGGGACGGACTGCAATTCGTAACAATATTAAATAATTATTCAGATTAGTATGTAAACAGAACGTGTCAAAAAAGACACATCTGGCTGTGCATAGAGAAGTGCTGGTCTACACTTGTATGTAGTGAATGTTGGGTTTAGCATAAAAGTGAAATCAATGCTGTGAAAATGGGTAATCCAAATAGTATAGCTGGAACTGCAATGACTCTAATGGATTAAGTCAGAAATAGTGTAAAAAGAACGATGTTATGTATATTTAAACTCAGCGTCATACAAAACCTACACGTAAATTTAATTTAACGATAAAAATTTATTCAAAAAAGTGATAACACGGTTAAATTTTCCGAAAACTTTAAATCGCTTTTTTTAACTTAAATGGATGTTGTACTAACAAAGTTTTACGTAATAGTAATCGATGACTTAGCCATCTGCCAGACGAACGATGTCAAAACTGCGATTTTCCACAAATCACTTCTTTCACGGATCGTTTATCCTAATCCTGTATTCCATCGTCGTTCATCTGAACCGTTTTGACCGACAGCCGACAGCTTTATCATACCGTGTGAACCACTGACCATTCAACTCCCTAGCTCCATTCACATGATAATGTGCTATATCGACAAGATATTTTTCATCAGAGCCTGAATTACGTGACCGTTTTGCGAAGAGGATTTTTTGTCGTTTTTTTTTGTATGTATTTATATTGATTATAATTGCTTCCCAATGGCAGTAGCGAAAAATCAAAAATGGGTCTACAATTGTAATATAGATGTACGTACAGCTTTTTTAAAAATTCTACTACTATTATAAACGCGAAAGTTTGTGAGTATTTATGTATGTATGGATGTTTGTTACTCTTTTACGCAAAAACTAGTGAATGGATTTTAATAAAACTTTACAATAATGTAGATTAAACATTAGAATAACACATAGGCTATAATTTATAAAGATACCGTGTTAATCTACTACTATTATAAACGCAAAAATCAAAATGACATTACCTATATTTCCAACTGGCATTAATCAATATCAAATTGGCCATAAACTAAATTAAATTAACACTGTCGGTTTTAAGTTTCTTTGTCAGTGTCAAGTGTGTATTATGTTATTTTAAAAAAAATACATTTTAGTTATTTACAATATAAATGGGATTAAAGGCATCATTAATATATGAATGTGTTAGTTATAAACGAGTGCGTACCAGGAGTTATGTAAGCACACGAATAAGTAATAAATTTTGGTATTAAGATAGATGGATAAATTCCTTGGAGTAAAAAATAAGCTACACGAAGTACTAATCTTGCGCAGACTAAGTACCATATAGGATAATAATGTTAATGTAGGACTGATTTCGTTACTATTTTGTAAATTAAAATATTTAAAATTAATAAATATTTACTTTTATTTATTTTTACTTTATTATATTACGTAACTGACCGCTATCGGTGCGAAGTATTCGCACAGGTCACCCCTAGTACTATACAGTGTGGAACAGCCAAATGGAATAAATTCGATAACGAATAAATGAGAGCGTGTTGGGAAAAATGCTTGGACACGTGGATTTGTATTTTTAGATGCGCATTTTTTTCAAAAAAAATAATTATATGTTAATAAATATTATATGTTATGTGACAGTGGCCGATACCAACTTTCTTATTTTAAACACAACCCCCTGTATATTATTTATTTTTTGGATTCTTCAGAAAATTCTAGACATAATTCATGTACAATGTCTCATACCTATCTTCAACTGTTTCGGAAATATTAAGTGTTTTCAGATGTATTACAAAAATTAACGTTAAAAAAAGAAATTATTTTATTTCACAGATAATGTAAAAAAAAACATTAATTTCAATGTAAGAGATGTTCAAAATGTCCGCCGCGAACGTGGTGGATAGTGAGGCGCGGATCGATAGAATGGCCAGCACGATCTCCTGATCTGACGCCATTAGACTTTTTTTTGTAGGGAAATGTCAAAAGTATTGTATACAAAACTAAACCACTCAACTTACATGACTTAAAAAGACGAATCACGCTTGCGATTAGATCAGTCACGCCTGAGATGTTGAGTAACATTAGAAGACATTTCTATACCAGATTAGCATGTTGCCAAGACGTTCGCGGCGAACATTTTGAACATCTCTTGCATTGAAATTAATGTTTTTTGTTTTTTTTACATTATTTGTGAAATAAAATAATTTTTTTTTTGTTAATTTTTGTAATACATCTGAAAACACTTAATATTTCCGAAACAGTTGAAGATAGGTATGGGACATTGTACATGAATTATGTCTAGAATTTTCTGAAGAATCCAAAAAATAAATCATTTACAGGGGGTTGTATTTAAAATAAGAAAGTTGGTCTTGGCCACTGTCACATAACACACCCTATATAATTTTTAAATTTTTTAATATTTAGGATAATATTAATAAAATATGTTTATTTATATTCCTTGCAATAGAAATTCTCTGTGGCATACAATTTCTCTTAAGCTCTTCGTATTTATTCAAAGGACTTCATTTTGGTGCACTTTCTGTTACAAAACAGATAAAGACAAAAAGCAAAACTCTGTGAAAACAGCACGGACAAAAAGTAGAGCTAGTCCCATTTTAAAAACCAACGCCTTTCAGTATTTTGTTAAAGATGTTAAATTTGAAAATGCAGCAACTTTTTGTTCTTGCCAAATTGAAAAGTCTCGGAAAATTTGTTACTTAGAATAGAAAGAAATAAAGGTTTATTTTTTTATTGAAAGTTTTATGATAGTAAGCATAAAATAAAGTTATTTGGTCTTAAAAAAACTCATTGTTTTTTTCGAAAAGTTTGGAAGCATACGTTGTATAAAATAAAAGATGTCGATCATTGAATATATTGATCCATGTAGTAAAAGAATCTAGCAAATATTTACGTAGATTCTGTGGAACATGCATTATTCATCGTCCAGCTTACACCAATAATTTTAGTTTGGTCATCCCCAAAACAACTCTGAATTTTATCTTTGTGAAAACTTTGAACTTTAGCTATAAAATTTTCTTATAAAAGTAAAATGTTTGTTTGAAATACACAGAATTGAATTACGTAGATACGTAATGTGGAAGTTTTATTTTTATAACAAACAACCAAAATAACCAATATTTTTGTAAAGAACTTTAAACAATACCCTCTTTTACAAAGGATTACTAGTGAATTGTTGAGCTTTGTTAAAATGTTTTTTTAACCATACTTAGATCTTTTTTCTTCTTTTACTTGTATACAAATATTTTTTGACTTTGGTTTATATTTTATAAGAATAAAATATATATACAAAGTTTTTTTCTTCTTCCTTATTTAATGTAAGCAAATTGCTTTCTTTTTCTTCGTATCCTCGGCCGTTCAATTGTTAGAGAGGTTTTCGCTCCATCTCTTGCGGGGTCTTCCAACGTTTCGGCGCACTAAGGGCGACTTGTCTCTAGTTATTATGACCATTCTGTCGTCATTCATCTGATCTTCGTGATCGTTCCACTCTCTCTTTCTTCTCAGTATCATGTTCTTCTAATGTCCTCGCTTCTCTCTCTGTCAAAAAGTGTTTTTCCAGCGATCCTGCGCACTATTTTCATTTCGGTGGTTTTTAATATTCTCTTTGTGTTCGAGGTATCTGGTCTAGTTTCCGCTGTGTATGTTAATATAGATCGGATGACCGCCGGGTAGATTCGGGATTCGGTCTCGATTCCGATATATTTGTTTCGACGATTTGTATTGTTCAGGTAAGCAGAGGTTCGTGCTGCTTTTGCCGCTTGGTTTCTTACCTCCGCCTTGATGTCAACGTATCCTGATATTTCTATGCCTAGGTATTTAAATTTCATCTCCTGTAGTATAATTTTATCATCCACAACCGCTTTGCATCTGATAGGTGTTTGTGAAGTGGTCATGCATTTCATTTTTGCTGCATATATCTTCATTTTTGGGTTTTTTGCCATTGTGCTGAATTTGAATAGTAATATCTGTAGGTCATCTTTGTTTTCTGCAATCAGAATAGCATCATCGGCATAGCATAGGATTTTGACGTCTTTGTTCCCCATTTTATACCCTTTCAGCTTACGAGTGCTTTTATTTCGTCCACAACGATGTTGACCAATAAGAGGCTAAGAGAATCTTCTTGTCGAATACCACTATTTACAGGAATTTTTTCGGTATTTGTGCCATTAATTTTGGCTTGTATTTTGTTTCTCTGGTAAATATTTTCGATGGTTTTTAATGATGATAGCCAACCTTCTAAAAGGAGATGGCACTTATAGAAGAAGATGTATTAAATCAAAATATTTTAATATGTGCTTTAACTTAACTTTGCGACTACAAATTTGTTAACGTCCGTATACTCGTAAATGCTAAACGAACGTTTTTAAAACTTTTATATTTTATGTTTTCTTGGCTTAAAGAATAGATTTTGTAAGAATTAATTTCCCGAAATACAGTAATTTAAATTTGAATTACGATGCTCTTTATTTACTTTGAACAAAAGAACATATTTACAGCAGTATTGATTTCAATAAACAAACTAAATGAATCTTAATAAAAATGATTTTTTAGTTAATAAAATTTTACTTCTTTAGAAGTTTGTCCTCTATTTTATCAGTAAAATGTTTTACTTAAATTGTTGATAGAGTAGCAAAAAAGTATATTATTATAGATAAAGAAACAATTTTCTTGTTATCGACGTGATCTAAATCAATTTAAACGCGATCAGGTCGAAATATTTTATTTTTGTCTGGATCTCTCTAAACTTTATCCGGCATGTACTTTGATGCATTTTTATTCCCTGACTAACTACAATGAATTCTAAATTTATCACCGTTTTCGTGTCGATGGTATAAATTCATCATTTAAACAAAACCTATAAATATTCTTCCTTGCACATTATTTTTGACGCACGATCTCGTATATCGACGAACAACACTAGAGAGTAGCTTTTGATAAACGAGTTTTTTTATTATTCAATAATAAAACATCGACTTAAAAAATCAAAAAACTGTTTTTAACGTAAACTACATATTACTTGTTATTAAATGTGTTTGGTGTAAAATTTAAGAAATTGTCCATATATTAAGAAGGGGTTTATATCAATTTGATTTATTAGTATAAATAAGATTACTTAAAGGTCGTTGACATAATTTCAGATTTTTTCTGCCTTTTAAAATTTTTTTATCAAAATCGGTCAAGCCGTTGGCTATAGAAAAAAAAATTTAAAATATGGGGACGTATTAAAAAAGACTCACAGGCTTTATTCATTTACATTAAATTTTAGCAAAAAAAGTTATTCTCATTTAATGATCTTTTTTTAAAGATAGAAAATTGAAATTTTGTGATTTCCGTGGTTTCGCAAACGACCAACCACCGGTATTTTTTCAATATTCCTGTTCCATTAAAAAATAAGATTACAGAAGAGAATACTATGAAATATAGGTACAGCTTCAAAACAAAAAAAAACACACAACATACAAATACTCTATTACGAAAATTATTTAAAAAAATTATATTCTATTTTACGTTTTAAAAGAATCTCAATAACTGTTTTTTAAAAATGCTTAATGATGGACCATGTTTGGTAATTTATTGAATGTATAAAAACTGTATGGCACTTCTCCTATATATTCTAAATAGGAATATAAATTGATTTTTATTGTAACAATTTGACATAAGGGCATTTTTACAGCTAGATTAAGTTATTTTAGCAATACTTATCTTTTCTAAAACTTTAAAACTATAATTATGGAAATAATATATACTATGCTGAGCTGAAAAGTTTTAACTTAAATTCAATTTTATTACAAAATAAAATAAATTAGCAAGTGGACTATAATTTTTCACTATTAAGAACAACTCTTTAACGTATTTGCATAAATGAAATCAACTTATCTATTTTTAATGAAGTATAGCTTTTCATCCCATCTAAAAGGTCTCTAAAAATTGTTGGTGGTTTTGAAAGTTCCAGCCAATTCTTAAAAAATTTTGTTAAAGCATGTCCCATACATTCTTTATTGGCTTAAAGTATATTGATTAAGCATTCTACAGCAATACTCACTTCTTTTATAATATTGAACCTTCTGTCATTATGCCGTTGTACTTCACAGTACTTTTTACACTTTTATACATCTTAAGCTAGCATGCATTCCAAATCTTAACTCGTCTGAAAAACAAACCAAACTTTATTGGACATTTTGTCATAACATGTGTTCCTTTGACCATGCTAAACAAGCAGTGCGATTTCCTCTCTTTAAAAACTGGCAACTTAGCAGTCTTTTTGATTTAAAGTAAGCTTTAATAGTTCAAGAAAAAACATGTGTTCACTATGTTGGCAGCAGCTGCATTTGTATTTCAGTTGTCATTACCGTAGGGTTCCTTCTACAGCTAATTGTAAAAAAACTATATTAATGGTTCTGGATCTCTAGTTATTTAAGCAGAGAATTACATATTGAGTTGTGCCAAATGCTCACTCTATATCTGTTTACATCTATATTTGAAACCAATTAAATATTAAGCAAATTTTTGTTAAAAAATGTAAACCAATATCTTTGAGTTGTTTGCATGTGTGTATATTATTCTTAGTGCTAAACGAGAGCTTTTGGCTTTAGAATCGTTGCTTTTCTATTTGTGTTAACCACCCCATTCGTACTCCGGGATTGTGAAATCGTAAAACCCACGATCGTGTTCCACGTCTTATGTAAAGTCACCCTTATTTAACAGTGTTATTATACTTTCATAGTGACTAGAGTTGGCCAATTATTAACACAAACTCTACATTCAAGTAAGCAATATGCCAACACGAACTTAGAATTCAATAGAATACCAATTAAATTCGCCCTTTCCTTATGTTATGGAACCATTGTTACCTAAACAACATAAATTTAAATTAGTGTAAAATTCGACATGGGTCAACCACATTATAATATATTGCTTTAGTAGAGACCATGACTGATGGGATAAATTGGGGCACATGTCACGTTGTCCTTTTCATGTCGTTTCGTCCCTTTTACCCTTCTCACTGTGTTATTTGCGATTTCCTTCAGATCGAGACCCTCTCAGTTTTCCTTATCGTGTTACGGGTTAAGAAAGCGGGAGCCCTTTTCGGAAATAAAAGAAGTTCTCCAAAAGTCGATCGTCTTATCCATCCGGAACAGGTGGTTTTTATTATTTATAACAGATTGCTGCATTTGGAAAATGAATTACACACCATTTTAAATATGTTTTGGTAAAGAAAAAGGCAACTACATAGCACCATTGGCTACAGCCACAAGTTTTTATTAATAAATACAGTATTAGTTAATTCTAGATATTTTTATTTAAGACTAGACTCATAAAACAGCGCAGAAGTATTCTGTATTCTGTAATTATTAACATGCTTATTTGATAATGGTTGAATCTAAGGATCCACTAATAAATAGGGATTTCTAAATGAAAAAGAGTTACTAGTTTTGTGATACAAATTAGAGGTACCTAATAAAATTTTTTATTGAATGTCGCAAACAAAAATCACACAATAAGAGCTTATCTGTAAATTCTCATTTCTAAAAACATCGTGAAATCTGTTCCAAGGTATGATTGTAATACAGTCAAGTTCTGTCTTTTTTGTGCTAATGCTACGAACTGTAAAATTGTTGGCACGTTTTTATTTCCAGTTGATTTATCGTTTTTATGTGAGTTATTGTTTATTAATTAGTTAGCTGAATATTAATATTTGTAACAATATTGTAAGTGTCAAAATTTATTTTTTAAATTGGTGAATTCAGAAAAAAAAGTATTAAATCGCTGAGTTCAAAAACCAACTTCTCCTTTTAGTGCCTATCGTCTATTGATGTTGGCGATCACGTTGGCCCAGCGTACTTTGTTCACTGAGCTCTGAACAGTTCTGTAAATGTTAACCTGGTCCACTTTCTAAGGTTTGCCTGCCAGTTTGCATCTGCGTCCGGGTCCTTTCTTGCTGTTAATTTTGCTTGTAAAATGAGCTGCAACAACCGGTACTTCGCGTTGTGCATTATATGCCCAAAATACGCCACTTTTCTATATTTAATCGTATGGAGAATTTCCCTGTTTTTCCTAAGTATTTCCAGAACAGCGTCATTGGTGACGTGATGTACATGACACTCGCAGCATTCGCCGGTAGCACCACATTTGGAATGCTTCCAGTCGCCTACAGGCGTTTTCAGTAAGGCTCCAACTTTCTGCTCCATATAGAAGCACAAAGATCACATAGCATCGAGGGACTCTGATTCTTGCATCGATGCTTACAAAGAACTTTTTGCAGTCGGCTTACGGCATTTCTTGCTTTTTCAATACGAGTTCTTATTTCGTTTGAGTGGTCCTAAGTATCAAGTAAATTGTATCCCAGATAACAAAATCTGTTTACTCTTTTCAATGGCGTGTTGTTCACCATAAAATTGGCTGGTATGTTTGGGTTCTTACCAGTCAAAAATTATACCTTATACTTAGCCATTACAGCTGATTCGATCCGTATAATAAGAAGGGTACCAGCAACCGACGAGCATGTATGAGAGCACTGAAGAAGCGAAGGATGTGTGTAAGAACCGTAGCAAGTGAAAGGAAGTGGTCTCTGTCTACCCCTACGGAAAAAAGGCGTGACTATATGTATGTATATAATGAGAAGAAAAATCGTACATTTCCGTGACTTATACGGTGGTTCATCTCAACAACAGCATTGCGCAGTCGTTTGTTTACAAGCCCAGTGTTCGCAAGGTGTTTGCATTGTGTTGTAAACAAAAGATTTATTTAACAATTTTAAGTAAAATTATGTCCATTATTTTTTTGTTTTGTTTGAAATTAAAAGAAGTCCCTGTCATATGAAGCCTATTAAATGTTTATCAATGAACTTGCTTGCATCTTTATTTTTCGTCTTATTTTGTCTCAAGTAGGCATTTTAAAAAATATTTTGTATAAAGTAATGAAAGAAAGACATGAATTAGTTGTGGTTTTTTTAGATGCTTTTTTAATTTTTATTTCTTTTTGATATTAATTTACCGCTTTTTTCACGCCGAAGTTACATATAACAAGTATTTAATGATGGCGTCTATATAACTTTATATTAGCCCAAATAGATGAGGACGTAAAAAATATTTTAACAAGCTATGTACAAAACAAGCGATGGTAAAGATAAGAAATAACGCAACATCAAAGTCGGAACTGCGTCATTAAATTGTGAATTTTTTATGTAAAATTTTACAAACATTTACTAAAATCTGACAACACTGTCACACCATTCTTTAATGTAACGGAGGCACCATCAATATTTTTTTTAATTATAATCTGTTTACTTTCCAAAAATATCGTTTTCGTCAATTATACCAATCTTTTACTTTTAAGATGTTTTATTACTTTTTAATTGTCAAAGAAAAATTATGCTGTCAAAAATTAGGGAAAAAATTCCGTTGAATTTTCTTATACAAAAACTTAAGTTTCGTAATTAGAAAAAAGAAAAAAAATATCGAATAAAATGTTTCAATGGTTTTAAAATTCCATGAGTTATAATACAGGGTGGCCAACCGAAAGCGAAACAGAGCCATTTGCAGGAACCTCGTCAACATTTTAGAAAAACGCTCGGACCCTTCGATTTATGATTAAAGGGGGACACTCTTTTCCGGTATTTTTGACTTCACTTCTTTTAACCCCAAGTGAGGGTAAGAATATTTCCAAAATTTTTATATGGAATTGGGGATCGAATAAGATGTCTTTTAAAAGCTCTGACAATTCTCTTTACAATAGTCTTTGAATTTTACATTGCTTCTTAATAATTTAAAAAAAATTTAAACTAATGACCACCCGCTTTCATACAATAATAAAGATTTAATTCAAAATGTTCACGCACATTCCGAAGAATTTCCGGAGTAATTTGACAACACTCGTCAACGATTCTTTGACGCAAATCTTCCAACGACGCTGGTTGTGTTTTATAGATTTTACTTTTCAGATGTCCCCACAAAAAGAAATCGAGGGGCGATAAATCTGGCTATCATGGAGGACATTCAATGCTGCCTCTCCTCCCAATTCAATACCGTGAAAAACGTTGGACTAAATACTGACGAACAATCGCCACATAATGCGGAAAAGCACCGTCCTGTTGAAAATAAAAATGATCTTCGTCGGACTGTGGATTATTTTTAAATACGTTAACCTTACCTAACCTAACCTAACTGGTTACTGAAAGTATTAGTTTGGTCGATTAAAAATAAACAGATTAACATTACCTAGGAAGAGTAAACTGCCTGCTGTCGTTTAGTAAATGTTGATTCACATTAAATGTTGCTCTCCACATGTAACTGCGCGCACAATAGATCTTCGTGGCCTTTAGATTTAATTATTATTTTGGGCACAACATATTAAATAATTTTTTTTGTACAACATATTTATTTTTTTTGCACAACATATTTAATTATTTATTTTTTAAAAGGCTACATTTCTCGAAGTCATATTAATTGTCCTTCATTCATTATTCGTAGGTTCTCACCCACTATCGCATGCTTTTTCGCACAATGTTGAGCGAAATTTCTCTATTGTCTAATTTAGGAACAAAGTTTGTATTGTTTGCTTTATTCCATTTCCAAGTGCCTCTTGCACAATTTCAAAAGCTAACATGGCATTTGTAATTCAAAAATGAGACATATTAAAGTGGCATCTGTTAATATAAAGTTGTGAAGCTAGACTTTTGATCGAGCACGTTCAATGCACGCGATAATATTCCAGTTACATATTTTTAGCAAAACCGTTATTTGTTAAATTAGTTGTAGTTAATTGTATAGCAAAAAATAGTAAGAATAAAAAAATGTTTCAAATATTATAACGAAAAATTACTAGAATGTAATAATAAGTGTTTTAACTTTCCAGGATTTAAAGAAAAATGTATCCAGTTGGTATTAATAGTCAACCGCTTGTTATAAAAATAATTTATGGGATATAAGACCACCACGGTTGTACAGGGTGAGCGAAACTCAATGTCTTAGCTCTATTATAAGAAAAGGAAAGACGAGAGAAAAATCTGAAAATATTTTCTTAATCGGGATCGAATAAGATCCACTTTAAGCGTTATTTGTTTATTTCTCCTTATTTTTTAACTAAAGTAATGACGTCATCATTTTTTTTCAGAAATATACCTATATTTGGCAAATTTAAAATAAAAAATTTGCTATCTTTTTGCGTTATTAAATTATACGCAAATTTGTAAAAAAAAATTATCAGAAATTCGCAATCGTCACGATTTAAAAAAGTAGCCTTTGAAAACAAATGGTAAAGTCGCATCTGTCAATAATTGAATGTTGAATCACTACAATAAATTTTCAATGCAACAATTTCCTACTTATAAACACTTATTCAATCTCCGCCTTACTGCTCTCACTAAAACCATACGTAACATTTCTCTAGATAGTTCATCGCAAGCATTTCTGTTTCAAAATAACAGATGGTGTTCTGTAAACTTTATTTTTTAAAGTTCCCCACAAGAAGAAGCCTAGTGGGGTTAAGTCCGGTAATTTAGGCGCCCACTGTATCGCTTCATTTAAACCTATCCAATTTTCTCCGTACATTTTATTTAAATATTGTTGGACAATTCTGCTTTATGTGGTGAAATTTCATCATGCTGGAAACACATGTTTACTCGCAGCTGTAATGGCACATTTTCGAGAAGCACAGTAAGTTTTTCTTAAAGAAATTGCAAATATCGCTTACTGTAAAATCCATTCATGAAAATATGGACCAATTAAATGCCTTTCATAATAACACACCAAACGTTAATTCCAAAGTATCCTTCAGTAACCCAAAAATGTTCATTTTTTTTTATTGGGCTTACCGCTACTAACAAAACAGTTTTCGTCCGTACAAAAACGATTGTCATTGATTCAACTTACAACAGGCTTGTCGAATAAGGTTCCTTAATACTGCAACAGTATTGTCACCCTTTTAACAAACATTTTTCCCTTTTAAGAAGAAAATGCTTTGTTATTAGCACGTAAATTGCGTTCCAATCTTGCAAATTTTTTTGAGCTTGGAATAATACGTTCGGGGTATCTCCGGGCGTAAACTGAACTGCTCTTCTATGGTTCATTTGAGATTCCCCATAAACTAATAACGTGATGACTTTTCGTTGTGCGTGAACATTTTTTTTAGGTCAAAAAACAGCAAAACAATATTTGTCAACCATTAGTTTAATTATTGACAGATGCGATTTTGCTATTTTTCAAAAGCTACTTTTTTAAATCGTAACGATTCTGAATTTTTGTTAATTTTTTTTTACAATTTTGATCATTATTTTATAACGGAAAAAAATGGCAAATTTTTTTTTAAAAAAATTTGTTTAGAAAGATAAGCTCTTTTTAAATATGCCAAAAATAGGTACGTTTCTGAAGAAAAAAATCAATAACGTCATTACTTAGGTTTCCAAATGTGGTAAAATATGCAAATAAGGCTTACTCAATCTCATTTAAGAACATCTTTTCAGATTTTTTCTATTACTTTTCTTTCTCTTTTAATAGAGCTGAGATATCGAGTTTCGCTCACCCTGTACAAAGTTAAGCTTTATTACCAATATCATTGTTAAGCTTCCCAGAGCTGATTGTTTTAGATTAAAGTTGCAAATTTGTTTTTCAGTTTTTTAAATTTTTTTATTAGCAACATTTTTGCTGTCTTTGTATGTGTGCTGATTAATTTGCCCGCAATTTCGCCATGGAAAATGAAACAAAAGCTGCAATGAAATATTTATGAAATTTCTAATGACCGTCTTTTTCGCTCACGCTACACGTCGGCGTGCATCTCTTTCTGTTCAAGTCGAATTTCAATTTCAAATTTTTCACTTAATACCCATTTCGGTCTTCGGTCAGGTTGTAAAGCAGCTGGCGCCTTTTTTATTTGAGCAGAACTGAATTCAGGAGTTGTAACTGCATAAATATGGATCGGAGGATACATAAATTCAAAACGGTAGCGAGCAATCGTAGATTTGATCCAAAAATGATACCGGAGTCTGAGGCAATCAAAAAGACAGTATAGCCGAGCTCAATGTATCATTTTTATGGTCAACGATAACACGTTTGTCGATGCTATTTGAGGTAAAAAGATGTCAGCCACGTTGCTATATTGGAAAATTTTAAATTATCATTAGTAATATTTATCAGATAATACATTGTTTGTTCTGATTTTGTAATAAGCAAGATTGTAAAGTCTTCTTTATTAATAAATAATTCCAAATTAATTTGTTTAAAAACGTTTTAAATTTTTACACCTCAAAGCTTACGTTTACAGTCTAACACCTTATTCTAGGACCTTAATCAAATCTGGAAAGGCTTGATTGTAGTCACCGGAAATTCTTTCAAATCATCAGACATTATTGCTCTAGACTTATTATTATTAGCGCTGTTTATCTTAAAACTTTTCAGTACTATAATTAATTTAAATAAGTTATATATATATATATATATAAGAATCTCAAAAACTTAAACCTTGATAATGTAACAACCTCTATAACTTAAAACCTTACAAGAGTAATTCGGGCATTGGACCTCACTTACTTAAATTAATGTTTCGATAGCTTGTAGCAACCATTAGTAACTTAATTAAACTTAATTAATGTGCAAACAAAGGGTCCCGTGTAAAAATTTGTTGTAGTTGTAGCGGATGACTATAATTAGAACTGCACATTTGTGAATTGTGTTTAAATTCTTTGAAGCCTATACCTAAGTACAATAACTTATTTGGATCACAAGCTTTTAGCCTTTCTCCAGAAAAAATAATAATTGAATTGCTTGAAACAAAAAAAAAACCGACTTTTTGGTTTAGATTAAAGAAAATTAAATAAAATATATGTACCTTTATACCTAAATTATATAACATTTGAATTTAACCTAGTTCTTCTAACTATGTAATATGTAATCCCTAAACAAAGCACACAAACCAACCTTACTAAGTAAAAAATGAACCATTTTAAAGTCCTTTACTTTAACCCCTAGTAAGTTAATTATAATCTTAAAAACTCAAACGATTTGACGATTTTCTTTGTTTTTACCCTATCGAGGTTCTAATGTACTAATGAAAATGATTATAAAATAACGAGGTACGTATTTGGAATTTGCATAAATCCATAAATATGGACGAGAATGACAGTGAGTAAAAAAATTGATTCTTACTGTATACCATCAATTAAGTTGTACTATGAGTTTTTCCTGGACGGCCGTCTCTTTAATCTTCTTTTCCAATAGTGAAAATGCCTTGGAAAATTGCCTTAAAATAATTTTAGTTAATGGCGTAAACATAAACAACCTTAGGTACGCTGACGACACCGATATAATAGCGGACTTTCTGAAGGGTCTTCAGATTTTGCTTGATCAGGTTGTCACGTGCCTATTATTTTCTTCTCCTATCTGCCGTTTCAATAGTCTGCATTTCGGTTCTTGGATCATCGATGTTACCGTGACGTCTCAGTGAGGTTTTCAATTGGTTACATGGTATGGAATTTAATTTTATCAACTTATCAGTTATGTGTTTGATATAAGTGTTTTCAGTAATTTAAAAGTAACAAGTTATTCTCATTTAATTTGTACCTGCTCCCAGTGACGTCCCAATAAAGTTTTCAATAGTTTAAAAGTAACCAAATTATTTTTCGTTAAATTTGTACCGGCTCCAAGCTGAATCTGAATTTATATATCACTGAATATAATTTATGTGGATATTGTAAGGGTTTTAAAATATTATTTTTGTAGCAAGTCCATTTATTTGGTTTTTCCTTTTTTTGTTGTGTTAATCTTTTGCTATCAGGAATTTTATATAAAACCAATTATTTTCGAAATTTTAAATATTGTGAACATTTTCTTGTTGTTGTTTTTTTTTTGTTATTTTAATTCTCTTTTGTACCTCATTAGGTTTTTATTACTGTCTGGAAGATTGTTATAATTAATTTAAATATTATTTTAAGAAAGTGTATTAAATTCGTTTAAACCACTTTTCGAAAATACAGAATTTATTGTAAAAAATCAGAACATCATTTTTACTTAATTAATATATTGCCTAATTGTAAATATAGTTTTATTTATCTAGTTCACCATAATTGTTTGTTGTTTTTCGCGTGGCTCTGCTGGTGCCTACAAGACCTAGGGGTTTCCGGCTTGTACCGTTTTAAGTCGGTGGCGCGGCTCACTTTTAGATTTTTTTCTTCTACCCTCTACGGCTGAGCTCGGGCATAATTTGCCAGTAGAGAGACCACTAGCAGAGTACTCTTTAGAGAACCAAAATAAGATGTGGCAAGGTGGCTACTAACAGTGCAGAATTTGGATTAAATTTAAACATTAAAAAACCAAATGGATGGTGATTAATAAGAGCCAAGGTAGAGGTTGTATTCTTCAGGTACAAAACCAACAAATCGATGGCGTTCAGTCATACAAATATCGTGGATGCCAGGTCAACGAAAGCTGGGATAATATGCAGAAAGTCCGTGCCCGGATTAAACAAGCCAGAGCATCATTTTTAAGGATAAAGTCCGTGTTGTGTTGCCAAAAACTGTCGCTCTCCGTTCGCACTCGAGTATTACGTTACCATGTCTTTAGTATACTCTATTATGGAATTGAGGCGTGAACTCTAACAGAAGGCATGTGTAAAAAGCTAGAAGCTTTTTAAATGTGGACGTATCAACGTATGTTGGAATACTTCGGACACATTCTCAGAAACGAAAAATACAGACTTCTCAAACTAATAATAAAAAAAAAATTGAATGCAAAAGAGGTCCCGGTCGTCGAAAAATATCGTGGTTAAAAATTTACGACAATGGTATGATAAAACCACGACAAGTCTCTTTGGAAAAGCAGTCGACAAAGTACAGATAGCGCTAATGATTGCCAACGTTTAAAGAGGACAAGGCACTTAAAGAAGAAGAAGAAAAGTGCAATTACTCACACAAATTAACCGGTATAAATTTGGTTAAGGACAACCATTAACCATGATACGAGGCCCTTTACATTTAAATAAAAAGCTTTACCTTCATCAAGACGTGCCTTTTTTGACACTTTCTGGCGGTTCATAAAGCTATGCATAATTTATTATGCTTGACAAATTAAAAAACTAACAATTAAGGCTTTCCCTTTTTTTATTATTTTTACAGACAAGCACATGAGACATCTGGTCAACAGACTCACTTGTTAGTATTTTTCCCATTTATGAACTACTTTTGCTTTCTCTGTAAAGGGTCAACCTATCGGAGTTTTTCTGCTATTGTACCATTAATTTCATATAACAAAAGGTACAAAGCAGAAAAAAAAAGAAGTACCTACAAGAAATTTATTCTTTTATACCGTCATTATTTTATTAAAAGTTCAGTCACCCTCACACACAAACAATTATAAAAAAATTACACCAATTATACATTCAATAATCACAATTTATACACATGCAAGTCGTCAGATTTATCAGTATTTGGCTATGGAAACATATATTGAATACAGGAGTATCGTACTCAGTAGCCAGAGAAAGTTAATGTTTATGCGGTAATAATAGATAAAATAAATGTGCTTAGTTGAATATAATTCATTAATCATATAATTAATAATAAAAATTTATTAATAAAATTAGATGTTGCAATGTTGGTGTGTAAAAATATTTCAAATAGAAAACTTCATAATTGTCAGTAAGGTAAATGAACACTTAAAGAAACACAAGTCAGCATTGGGACCATTCAAAATCCAACAACCATAACTTCAGCTCTAACAACAACTCACAAATGTTACACAATATAGACAATAAGAATAATTTAAGACTGGATCTTTTTGAAGAACTGAAAATTAGTAAAGAACTTTCCAACAATTGTTTGTTTGTTTCCAATTATTGTTTGAACACTCAAGTAAACTTGA
Organism: Agelastica alni; assembly: GCA_950111635.1. Taxonomy (NCBI): domain Eukaryota; kingdom Metazoa; phylum Arthropoda; class Insecta; order Coleoptera; family Chrysomelidae; genus Agelastica; species Agelastica alni. The sequence continues at coordinate 15,768,309 of OX467718.1, forward strand.
ATAGAGATTTCATTCCTCTCCATCCAAGGATTATCAACCAAAATTAATTTCATTCTAGTTACTTCATTTCATTTTCCTTTTTTTCTTTAGTAAAATACAATTCTCCCAACTGTTCTTTTTAGTTGGTACCAGCATTTCTTTTGTTGACTGCTAACAATTATAAAGTTTTGTTATTCGAAATGTCTTGACGTATCAAAATGGCAACATCTAATTTTCAAGTAATATGTTTTTTTTGTGTTTATTTATTTTTTATTCTATGCAAGTTATTATGGTATTAAACACCAGAATGTCTTTTAATCTAATTTTATCAGTTTATTTGAGTATTTACTTGTAGGAAGCACCGAAGATTACGAAAGTCGAAAGTGCAAAATTCTTATGAATACTGCCAAATATCGGGGTAGACTTTTTTCGGTGGCCCACTTTGTATTTTGTTAACCATACTTAAAGTGAAATTAATATTTTTTTAGCACAAATTTAAAACACTTATATTATTTTTTTTCTTGAAAACTAATTAACGTGATATTTTTGACAAAATTTTAACCATTTCAACCAATCCTTCCATCCCATTTTTTTGTATCTAAATATGTTTTTGTTTATCATTAAAACGTTAATTAAACTAGTAATATTCGTTAAATAAAATTTATGACATACAAAAAAGGAAAATATTTTTACAGCTCCCGTCTTGTTACCCAGTCGTTTGTTTTTGCTGTTTCGGAATTATTTTTAAGCATCATTTGACATTGCTTCAGTCCCTTCTAATAAAAATGGATATGAAACAAGCACGTAGAATGTCTCTCCCTCACATCGTGTCCAATTTAGAAAGTTGCCTTGCGCTCATATTTTCCTCTCCAGCTGCACCAGAACATCCTGATATAATGTAATAACATTCTCTGGATATTTTGTTTTCAATTCAACACGAGATAAAGTTTTTTTATGCTAAATTTGATAAATAAAACGAGACACCAAAAACACTTTTCAAAATAGAAAAAGTTCCAAATATATATTTTTTATTTCATCCCTTAATATCCGGCTTTATTTTTGTTTTTAATGCCAACTTTATTATTTCTTTGGCAAATATAAAGAAACCATTATTTGTAAAAGGATTTAAAATCTTGTACATTAATGTTAACGCGTATACAAGATGTCCCATAAATTATAAAATACAAAAACTAATTAAAAAAACCAAACAAAAGGGGCTAGCTAAAATGTATTTCCTTTTTACCTCTATTAACTCCACTATTACGCCACTGTTTCAATATTTGTTCTTACATATCTTCAATTTGTTAATTTTTTTTATCATTCACGTTCTCTGGAAAGGTTTAAAAAAGTTTGTTTAATGCAGAAACGTTTTTAAATTTTTTTTCTATAGGCTTTGTACTTACGGTTGGTGTAAAAATTTTTCGTTAAACTCATCGGTAGAAATTAAAAAGTGATTTTTGAATTTTTAATTAATTATAGCCCGGCCAGAATTTTTTCAGTCAACCCATTTTTTTTATAAATTTTAACAAACTAAATTACTTATAAAATAATTTTTATTCATTAAACAGATGGGTAAAGGTCGATATTACTTTGGATCCTCTACAAATAGGTATTCGAACATATTATAAATTAAATTAATCAGGAAGACAATGAATGAAAATAAATTACTGTAATGATAATAAATTACGTCATAAGTTTTAATCAAACTCAAATCCAATTGAATTATTGATTATAATTTCCATACAATGCAGTCCTTTGTTGTAAATTAATAGGTATTTACTTTAATAGTAAAAGCAATTCTGCAAAATAAAATGGGATTTTATCGGATTTGTAACCAGTATAATCCCTTTAAAGAATATCTCACCTTTACAATTATTTTTAATTACATAGTTCTTCATTTTATTGACCCGTTTTTTTAAATAAGTAATCCCATTTTACTTTTGCAAACATTATTTTACTTAAATTTTAAATACGTTTCTTAAATTTAAAGGATAATGTGATAAGTAAATTTTTTTTAAAAATAAGCATTTTCAAATGCTTCAAATATTTTTAAAAATACCCTATTAACGAATTAGTAATAGAACATTTGTACGTACTTTCTACTTTTACCAGAATATTTGTGAATTATAAAAGTTTATAATATTATAACTTTTAGTTCAGTTGATATTGCCTGTTCATAAGGTCACAATCAGTTTAGAATAAGTTTATTTGTCCTACAGTCACAGTAACCACTTAAAAAAAATTTTCAATTAAAGACAAAAAGATTTACCTACACTGCAAAGAACTTAAATAAGGTCAAATTTGAATTATTAAAAAATAAATCTTTTGGACTCCTAATTAACCGGTAATCTAGGCCCAGATATAATATTTTTTTTCGTTGGCCCATCATAGAGCAGCTGCTTTGATGTATGGAAATACGTTTTGACTTTTTTAATTGATGTTAAATAAAATTTAAAAATAACTTTCTGTTAAAGTACGTTACATCTTTGCATAATAACATACATATTTTGCTTCATCTACTTTAATCAGCGCTCCCATACATGATGGTCGGTTGTTGGTACTCTTGACCTGGCCTTTCATCAAAAGAATGTCGATCTAATCACCAAGGTCGACCTCTACCGACTATTCCATTTACACTCGCTTTATAAATTTGTTTTATCAATCTTCCCTCATCTATCTTTTTTACGTGTCCAAACCATCAAATCATTTCTTTATCTATCTTTGTAACCACATCTTTCACACCATAGCGTTCCCTTACCTTACTATTCTTCACTTTATCCAACCGAGTCACTCCGGCTATACTTCTTGATCTACTCATCTTCGCAGCAATAATCCTATTTTCATGCTTCTTCTGCCAAACTAAACAACTTTGCATTGTAAATAATTATCAAGATAAATTTATAATTTAAATCAACTTATGATTTTAAATTTTTTTTTTAACTTTGTCCGAATAAGAGATATTTATTGCTCAATGTAAATAAATAAAAGTCTAAGTAATATGTTTCACAAAAGCTATTTGTACTCGTATATTTTTGTTTATGTAGCTTAAATGAACCAAAGTGGCGGAAAATGTAATTTTATTACATCAAAGCTTCGCTTGGGGCCATTTTGTCTTATGGATCTCTGATAATATTCCTGATTTTTATATTGGAAAGTCGGAAAGAGTTAAATCGTTCTTAAATATCATTTCCTACAAATAAAATGTCGCAGGTGCAGCTTGTCATACTATCTAGGCAACAAGATGAATTATATTGCGATTCAACTTCACTGGAACGTTTGATGTCAAAAAAAACTGCATACTAAAAGTATCTGTAATATCGTTTGCGTGGAATAAAATTGTGTTCTTATGAAAAATTCCATTGGTTTCAATGATGTGAAATTTTGAGTTACTTAAATCTTTGCAAAGATAAGTATGTATTATTATTTTTCAATTTATCAATGTTTGTAATCATTAACAGATAATAATTAGTAGTCTCGTTTTAATTTTCTAAAAATTAATTTATTTTTTATGTTTACTATGGTCTCTTTACAACTGTTTCAATACAACGTTTACTATATTACATTGTTATTGTTAGTTTTTATTTAAAAACAAATTCGGGTCTGTCGACAGCTCTTGACTTTAAAAGATCTTGGAATTTTCTTCTTACATACATACATCAGGTCACGATTTTTTTGCCGTAGGGGTAGGTAGGTAGGTTCTTACACAAATCTTTTGCTTCATCTACTTTCATTAGTGCTTTTATACATGCTCATCGTCTTAACTATTATGGCATTGCCTTGTTCAATGTTCTACCGACCTTAATCAAGGAAATGAACTCAATGACTTTTAAAAAACAAATTTAAATGTAATTATTTCGAAATGCATTTTACTGAATCAAAAAATTTCTGACTGCTGATTTTTCGTCAATATGTGTTTGTATCAGCGGTAATATCTCAAGACTATGACAAGTAGCCGACTAGTATTTTCGTCATAATGTTATCGAGAGTACCTTGTATTTTGAGACAATTCAATTTGACCATATGTACATTAATAATCTGAATTACCTCCGAAAGCTAATAGCTCGAGGGAGTTAATATTTTCTTATTAATATTTATATGCTCAAATTGAATTGTTTAGAAATACAAGTAGGTCGAGAAAAAATTATGACGAAAATAATTGTCGGCTATTTGTTATAGTCAAGTGATATTCAGGAAGATTATTTCATGAAAACCGCAAAATCATTCGCTAAGATTCCGGTCATATTCGTCACTTTCGCTAAAGTGAAAGCAATCCAATTATTCATAAACTTTTATCAACATTTAATTCCACCTACCTTTTACAACTAAAAAATTCATAATTCTTCTGCTGACAAAAAGACATAAATTGTCTTCAAACAGACTCCTTACTCTTTTTGGTATTTTCTGGAATGGATTTGCTTATATTTTTGCTGATTTTGCTTGTGGGGCATGAACCAAAACAAGACATTTTCAATTGAGTGAATTTTACTTCAAATTTTGCCCCTTATCCATAGCACTCTTATACAATTAAACTACATAGCCGCTCATTTGTATTTATTTACCTAAATAGTCGATTATATTGCATATTATGTGACTTAATTTATGACTTTTTATTGGTGAACCCATGTGTGAATGAAATAATCTATACTATGTATTGTAACATTTAATATTAAGTTCACCTGATTTTAAACTTGTAGCTTTTCCACTTTATCTGACATATGTAAGTAATTCACTGTACATCAATAAATATTAATATTTTTATATAGAAAAAAAAATAAATTAAAAAAAAAGGTCTTGTATCATTGTTAAGTCGAAAACTTTTCAGATCACCCTCATATAATTTAAAGTTAACAAATTGTTTCAGTTTCGTCTCCACTTACCAAAACAGTTTAACCTCCCACACTGGAAACTTTTGCTTAAACAACCTTCTTTTTTTTCTAAACCGCCCCATAAATCTCGTAAAGTAGTCTTATCATGGATTTGCACCCAATTTTACTGTTACTTTGGTCTTTGTTTTTTATTTGATAGTTTTTCGCTTTGTGTAGTTCTCGTGTCTCGAATCTATTAGCTGTGAATTTTCGTTGAAAGGATTTTTCAGGATGTTGAATAATTTTTTTTTTTTTAGGCGAAGTTTTATATTTACAAATGATATATTATAAATACAGCAAGTTTTATAGTTTCTGCTTATTTCATTAAAGGATCATCAATAACCATTGATCTTTTATTAATTTGTTTCAATTTTTTTTATTAAAGAAGCTCACTAATCACAAGAATAAGTTTGGTCAAAATTACCTTGACACCTTTTTTTTATTTATATGCGTTTTTGAATAAAATGAAATTTCTAAAATAATATTTTTCAAAAATCGTTTAGATAAAGTGAAGAATAGTGAGATGAGGGAACGCTGTGGTGTGAAAGAAAATGTGGTTACAAAGATAGATAAAGGAATGCTAAGATGGTTAGGACACAAGGAGAGAATGGATAAAGGAATAGTGACGAAACAGATTTATAGGGCGAATGTGAATGGGCAAGTTGGTAGAGGTCAAACTCGGCGAATATATCTCGATCAGATCGACATTGTTTTAAAAAAACAGGTCAAGAGTACCAACAACCGACGAGCATGTATGAGAGCACTAAGGCACTAAAGCATCAATGCATTGTCTTCGTCTTTTAGATTCCATTCAGAAAAGGGCCATTCGGTTAATAAACAGCTTAATTCTCACAGATACCCTTTACCCACTAGAAGAAGAGTTGCAGACCAGACATTACTCTACAGATATTTCCATGGCAGATGCTCTAAAGAAATAAAAACTCTTATACCACCACTGGTCACATTCGGCCGAAGAACTCGGCACGCTGATCAGTCTCACCCATTTACTCTCAAGATTGACACTACAAGGGCCAATCTCTATTAAGAATTCTTCTTTTACAGGGCTGCTACGGAATGGAACAAGCTTCCAAAATCATTTTTTTTAGAGAATTATGACCTGCAACTTTTCAAAAAGCGGGTCCACAATTATCTCCTTTCTATAATCCCTCCTCCTTCTAATAATCGCAGTGCGGGCCGTCCGCGGCCCACACGATAGGTCTTCCCCTTTTGCGACTATTTTCAGAAAAAAAAATCAAAGTAAAAGAATCAAAAGATTTGTGTAACCATCGTAGCGAGTGAGAAAACGTGGTATCTGCCTACCTCTACGGCCAATAGCCCGAGTATCCGATAGCTATGCACAGATTCTATACATATTGACCGTTCATTATCCCAACTGAAGTTACGGCTGAATAATTATGACATTTGTTGGAAATTCTGACTATGCCACGATGAACAATAGTAAACCTCAAGATTGGTATGTTAAACAACCGATTGAGTCATTGTACTTTATGCGTATTTCATATTTTTACACAACGAATGAATTATAACAGTTCATTTATTTGTTTAATTTTTAAACAGACTCTTTAATTTGTTTAATACATGTTGTTTAAATTGTTTGTTATTATACACGCTTCTATCTAATATATCTTTAAAGTAACATCATATTAAAAAAAACAAGATCCAAAGTATACGTATATTTACAGTTTCGCAGACGATAGCACACTTGTCTCAACTTTCACATCCTATCGATCACTTTCGGTGAATGATACAAATAGACTCAGGCAGGAACAGGTTGATTTCATCAATGGAGATCTTAAAGCAATCGTCGAGTGGGGAACCAACAATCATGTTCAGTTCAACGCGCAAAAAACACAAAGTGCCACGTTTTCCAAGAAAGTGAATTCCTCAAATCATCCCATCACAATGTCCGGAAATACCCTTGAACCAAGTCCCTCCATCTCGATTTTGGAAGTAACGGTGTCTAATAATATGTCTTGGCATGACTATGTTGCTAACATCGCAAAGTCAGCAAGCCGGAGGCTAGGTTTTCTATGGAAAGCTAGTAAGTTTTTTACTCCTGATCAACTGTTGACGACGTACAAGGCTCAAATCAGACCTCTACTGGAGTATTGTTCGCACATTTGGGGTTCAGCACCAAGGCATTCTCTTCGTCTTCGAGATTCCATTCAGGAAAGAGCCATTCGCTTGATAAACAGCTCAACTCTCACAGGTACCCTTCACCCTCTAGAACATAGAAGAAAAGTTGCAGACCAGTCATTGCTCTACAGATATTTCCATGGCAGATGCTCCAGAGAAATAAAAACTCTTGTACCACCATTGGCCACATTCGGCCGAAGAACTCGGCACGCTGATCAGTCTCACACATTTACTCTCAAGCTTGACACTACAAGGACCAATCTTCATCAAGAATCCTTCTTTTACAGGGCTGCTACGGAATGGAATAAGCTTCTAAAATCAGTTTTTTCAGAGAACTATGACCTGCAACTTTTTAAAAAGCGTGTCCACAATAATTTCCTTTCTATAATCCCTTCCCCTTCTAATAGTCGCAGTGCGGGCCGTCCGCGGCCCACACGATAGGTCTACCCTTTTTGCGACTATTTTTATAATAAAAAAAAATACACTGTATTTATTTGACTAACTCTTAATGATCAGAAATGCGACAATAAAAACCCCTTTGTGTTCTTTGTCGATCTTGTTACTGTTTCCTGACGCTACGTTTGTTGCCGATTTATTTTATTCCACAGTTTATTTTTTATTACAAGAAGCGTCACACAATAATAACATCAGGTAAAAAGAAACATATTTCAATCTTTTCTTGAAAGTATGTATTTGTAAACTTGTAAAATATTCAATGGAAAAATTTAAATTACACATAAATTCTCTCGAAAATATTTTCCTTTGCAAAATCGGATTGTATGAGTTTAAAAAGAGTCGACCTTGGCTGATTTCCAATTCTAAGACACTCACAAAATACTCTGCTTTGGTGCGGGATACGAATTATATAGGACAATAACAACTGATAGATAAAGTTGGGAAATGTTTTTGTCTAACCCGGTGTTATTAGTATTTTATTGTACCCTAAAAAGTTAACGTTCACAATTTTGAAATTGTATCCCGTCATTTTCTTTGGGAAATGGGCGTGATAAAGAAGGATTAAAAAAAAATAGGTTTATTTGGCTCTTTATTACAACAAGTATTTAAAAAAAGTAGTTAACATTCAGACCACTACGAAACCTTAATATTATTAAGTGATTATTTTTATTTAGCCATTTTTCTGACAGGAGAAATAGGCGACAAGCAAGCGATAAACAACATAATTAATATTATGCTTTTATCCTACGATGATAAAGTTTTATAGTAATGTTTTTTGTTACAAATGGTTTTTTAAATTGATAATAATGTTTAAAATGACATAAAACTTGAAAAAAAATAGCTGATTAGTTTTAAGTATAATTTGCACAGTTTCATTCGCGAAACTTACCGTAAGCAACATCCAGTTTACGGTCGACATGATTGTCCATCCAAATAAATTATCCGAATAAGTGTTTTCGCAACGCATACTACTTGTATAATTGATATTGTGCATCCGCATACACGTCGTATAATGCGCACTTAAAAAGTTATTGCTGCTGTGGAGCGTAGTGTTTAGGAAATAGTCGATTTGCCATCGTGTGTAGCAATTGGAGCTGTGTCCATTCATATTACAAGATTGAGCTTATGCATGAATTAAAGCCATGCGACGATCATGCCCGTCGTAAGTTCGATGTATTGACTAAAAATAAGATTAATCCAGTTTGAGTCTGAGTCTGAGTTTCTACTCGACGTTTCGCCATCTCTAGTGGATGGCATATTCTGGAGATATAATTGTCTGCTTTTTAAGGCTGACAGTCTATGACATTTGTAAGTCGCGATCGCAGGTTGTATACGTTTTGGTGGGCGGGGCATATTTGATTGGCTATTCAGAAATTGGTCATGTTCCGGAGATGCATTCTTATTTTTGTAAAGTAGCAGCCTTGTATTTTTATATACAGGTACCCATGTTCTATTAATTTTAAGTGTTTTTTTTTGTGTTCGAATTAATTTAAAGATCAGTCAGTATATTTTGTACCACTATTTCAAAAAACATTTTCTATTTAGGTGAAAACTCGATTTATTATCGTAATGGTAATGAAAATTGGTTTAAACTGATTTTAAAAAAGCACCTTAAATTCTGAAATCCAAGAAAGTTTTAACAAATGTTTAACATTGAATACTTAGTTTTGTTTTCCTTAATATTAATTTTGTTTAAATTTTCTGCAATAAAAATAAAATAAGCATAATTTGATCAAAACAAAAGTTGTCTTTTAATTTATTTTAAAACATCACGACTAAAAAAAACATAAATAGTTTGTTTACAAATTTTTGCATATTTCAGCAACATCATTATAGTTTTTTCATCGACTAAATTAAATATTAAAGCAACCATTTTAGTCAGCAGCGTAAGAATTTACTTTGTCTTAATTACAAATGATTTTACGATCTAAAATTAAACAATGATTAAGTAAAACTAGGAAATATTTGTCGATAATATTGTAAACAATCACAATCTAGTAAAAAGAACACAGTCCGGCAATTTAAGCTAATTGTTGGGCCATGCCAAAATACATTAATAAACAGAAAAGAACAGACAGAATAATCATGAAAATAGGATCATTGCTGCGGAGATGAGTATTCCGAGAAGTATAGCTGGAGTGACTCGGTTGGTTAAAGTAAAAAATAGTGAGATAAGAGAACGCTGTGGTGTAAAAAAATATCTGGTTACAAAAAAATATAAAGAAATGCTTAGATGGTTTGGACACTTAGAAAGGATGGATGAAGAAAGATTGACGAAACAAATTTATAAGGCCAGGTCAAGAGCACCAACAACCGACGAGCATGTATGAGTAGATGAAGCAAAAGATGTGTGTAAGAACCGTAGCAATTGGAAAGAAGTGGTCTCTGACTACCCATTAATTCCTGTTATCTGAATAAAATGAACTTTCATGTGACATTTGTGAAAAGTTCGGTCAGCAGTGAAACACAGCTTTGTTAGACTATACTAATAGCAACAATTTGAATTTCATAAACAAACTATAATAATTGTAGGTAACTTATAAACTTCACCTCTACTGACTTAAAGGGTTAAAGCGGTTATTTGTTATAAAAAAAACACATTTTAATTAAAAATCAGTTAATTAGGAAAGCTCTAATGCAACATAAATTTTTGGTAAACTATTTTGTAAAGAAATTAATACATTGAATAAAATAATTAGTAATTTTTTTTTAAACAAAAAAATTTACGTACGGCACTGTTTATCAATGTCGTAATCTGATATTTTTATATACTACATTTCAGGCGCGCCTAGTAATATCCCCAAGATTTATTAGTGTTTTTATAGAAAACCCTTGTAACTTGTACCCTATGTTATTGAAAAACTACACACAAAATAGCAATGATTTCAACTTTGAGGGGACGCAAGACAGGACCGACCTATAAAATTTGATTTACATATCAAAATAGATACGACTTTTCATTAAATTTTTTTCTTTTTATGCTCAATTTAAATAAAATCAGTTTTTTACTGGCACTCTGCATAAAATTACAGACTTCTCACTTTTCTTACTGATCTCTTTGGACCATATATTTTTTTTTGGCTTTTTTTCTTTAACACGTTTTGTTTTTTTTTTATTTTTATGTTCTGGTTCCCACGAAAAGGGATATCCTGTAATGTCCAGAGAACATCGTGGGAACCAAGGTAAAGAAGGTAGGAGTTGGTGTTCTTCTTAAATTTCTGGAGGTTGTATGCCTCGGGGAACACCTCCCTAGGCAATGAGTTCCAAAGCCTCGCAATTCGTTGGATGAATGAGTCTTTGGAAAGTTATGTTTTGCAGGTCTCCAAAGTGACCACGAAGGGGTGTGAAGACTGAACTTGACGGGTTAATCTCGAAGAGACTGCCAAAGGAGGAACGATTGTTGATATTTCAGAAGAGCATCGCCCATGAAAATATCTATAAAATAGAGACAAATCGCCAACTCTTCTACGGTGTTCCAGACAAGTGAGCGAGTTTGTAAGCGAGGCATCACCGACGAGACGAATTGCCCTTTTTTGGACAGAATCCAGTAGCTTCAGGATATGTTTAGGTGCTGCACTCCAAATATGGGAACAGTACTCCAGTACAGGTCGGATCTGTGCCTTATAGATCATAAGCAGCTGACTGGAGGTGAAATAGCTCTTGGCACGAAACAAAAAACCAAGTTTTTGGGATGCACTTTTGGCAATGGACCTCACGTGATTTTCTCAGGAAAGGTTATTGCTGATAGTAATACCAAGCATCGATATGGATGACTTCAGTGGTATGGTTACTCCTGACAAAGTTATGTTAGGCACAGTGAGATCGGCTTTTCTAGAGAAAAGACATGCTTGTGTTTTGTTTGCATTGAATTCTACCAAGTTATTGGATCCCCATTCGAGAATTGTTGTTGTTTTTATCCCAGTTATAGGATTTTATATTTTTTTAATAATTAAGAATCCCAATTGTTTAATTTTTACTGTTGCTCTGGTAAAAACATGCCAAAAGCAACCCAATCGCATGTGATAAAAAGCTTCCAATCTAATTATTGGAGTAATTAGTTTTAAACTTAATCAAAGTAGACAAAACTACATAATTTGTGTTCTTTAAATAAGTGACGTGATTTAAACACAACTTTAAAATGTTTTAAAACGGTACCGATTAAATAAAATCTAATTTAATCTCACTAATTAACTATATAAATTGTAGTGGGTACTGATTCGTTATTCTCTTTTAATTGTCTTTGTTGACAACCCAAATACAGGCGGATACTTAATTTTTTTAAAAGATTTTTAAATATTGTGTACACCAGAAGTAAACGATAATTGTCGTTTAATCCTTGTGCATTTTTAGAAGGTAGTTCTTCTAAGCACTCATTACGATATCTTCCCTATTAAGGTAGAAGTATGTGAAAACCTGACTGCTTTTGTCGTTGCTGCTTTTTTCATGTTTTTTTAAACGAAACAAGTTCGATTCTGTCTTAGCGATCTAGATAGAATTTATAGAAGTTTGTTTAATTTTTTTGTTTAACATTGGTTCGCGAGCTCTTGTGGTTTTTTGTTGTAATATAATTTTTGGTTTATCGATTACGAAGAAGATCCCTCGATATATTTTCCATTTAATATTGGATATTTCGTCGTGCAGCAAAAAATAAATTATTAGACATGAAATGAGGCATATTGTTGCATGAAATCATAAAAATGGTAAACGAAACAACGCAAAAAAATTATGAAAAATTTAAAAATAATGCGAGGTATTTATGTCATTTTTTTTAAAACAGTGCCGTTATAGTTAATTAATTATTTTAATACACTTTTTTGTAATAAAAATAATCACTTTTGTTAAATACTTTATTTTTAATTATAAAAAAGTTTTACCCCTTGGTTTAACCTAGCATTACTTCCTGCAGTATATATCGTAAATTTCTTATATAAAAGTCCTGGAATCCAATGATTGCTAAGATTATAAATAAAAAAAAAACAAATTTTTAACGCCGATTTTTTTTTAACTTTAAAGTAATAAAAGTAGTTTTCAGCCCTTCCCTATTTTCTTAAAACTTTGCTGTAAGTGCAGATCCAAGACATAAATAAAAAAAATCATCCAGTAGATTTTCATTAAGATATATAAGATGTATTTAGAAACCAATATTTTTGAACGAACAATAAAATAGTCACAAAAATCATAGCAATTCCTACCTGTGCCCAAATCATGTTGCAAAGCTCCTATAACAGCAGAAGAATCAACATTATGACAGGCAGCCAGGTAGCTCTAAAAGTGCTGACATTTACCAATCCGATTTTAAACTAAAATATCAGTGGTCTGGGTGCGACCCGAGAGGTCCACACGACTAACTTCACAGTAAAAAGAATAAAAAAAACCATATGTGTTGTTGTTATAATTATTATTATTATAAAAAACGATTTTAAATTGTTTATAATAAATTATAATTGTTATTAACAATATTCTATTTATGTCAACCTTATTCTTTTAAACTGTTTCTTATCATTTCATAAGCGGAAGCTATTTTCAATTAAAATCTTTTTTTAATTATTTTGATCTATAATCATTTGTTAGTAACAATACTCAATTGTAATAAACAATGCTTGATTATTACTAACAATAATTTTTCACTGTTATCGATCTTCAATGCTATTCTCTCAATACTGACACAAATTTAAAATTTTCCAATTTCTTTTTTTGTTTTCTAAAACTATCTCTTTTTATAAAATATTGTCATCATATTTTTCATACAAATATTCCTAACATGCAATAATCATACTATTCAAACCGATTTTAATGAAACTCTAATCAGTTTTAATTTGCATAATTATGCGTCAAATGCAATTGGTTCCACGTCGATATCATTTTTTATTCTAAAGATAATCAAGACAAACATACGCACATACACACACAGACGTCCACTTAGAAACTATTGTATTCTACTCTGGGGACCTTAAAATGTGTAGATATGTCAAAATTCGTGATTCGCAAATTTTGACCAATTACTATAACTTTCCACTGGGAAGTTAATTAAGAATGCCATAGGAAACTTGTAGAATTGGGGAAACACAACAAGCTCTGATTAATCTGGGTACCCGGACACCAGAGGGTTCATGGCAATAAGGAGGCAGACAGCTGGTGGCTGATGGGCCCGGAGCCAACCTGCAGTATTGCTTACAGTACTTCTAGAGAGCAAACCAAAATCTGGTTTTAGCACAACCATCGCAAATACTAGATAGACCATCCAGATATGGGACATCCGAAATCTCTTATATGGCTAACAAATTATTGAAACTCGAGCAATAAACAATAACTGAAAGTGTAGCTGTTTGCACGTATTATACGACGGTTTATTCTGTTTTACATATATATAGTTTTAATTTGTTTTACATCGTAAATGTCGATATTTTATGGATTTATTATTATGCCGGTATGCGGATGATACCGTAATACTAGCAGACAGTGCACAAGACCTCCAAAGTCTACTAAATCAGGTCAATAAAGAAAGCCAAAGACTAGGGTTTAAAATAAACATCAGCAAAACAAAGTTTATGATTATAAGTCGGAATGATACCGCACATTCAAATACATCTTAATTGAAAAAACATAAAACCCGGATCAGGAGATAAGATGCAGGATTGAGCAGGCTAGAACAATCTTCCTTAAAATTCTTACGGACTTGAATTTCAGCCTTAGATACAGGATGGTGATATGCTATGTCTGGTCCGTTTAACTATTCGGTATCGAAACGTGGACGCTGAAGGCATCAATTATAAATAAAACCGAGGCCTTCGAAATGTGGATCCTGCGGCGATTGTTAAGAGTGACTTGGGTTCATCATGTAAAAAATGAGAAAGTACTCAAAAGAACTGTACTTGCAGATCAAGAATTTTTCGAAAATATTAAGAAGAGATATATAGGTTATCTCGGAGAAGAAAATAAGTTCTAGATTAAAAGTGCTATACGAAAAAATATATTATTTGCACAGTACACAAGATATTTTAATTCCGAATAAGGATTCTTACAAAACACTGCTTCATGAATAAACACCAACACATTACAGGGCTCCGAAAAAGCATACTTTGTGGGTAATAAGAAAATGGGGATGACTCCTCTTTTCTGTATATGCTACTGTGAAGAATTTTTCGTTTCCAGACAAAGGTACTTCGCCGAGCCAGAATTGGAACCTGAAATGCTAAGCAACTTCTTTTACCGTCGACATCCCGGAATGTTAAGAAAGTACAGAACTGCCGCTTTGAGGACCCAATTTTATACAAAAGGCGCAATAGACCTTGTTAGGCGCAGTATATATTAAAATTGACATTAATACCCGTGAATAAAAAAGATTACCCTACTTCGCTTATTTTAGATTTTTATCAAGTTAATCAACATATTGAAGTAGTATTCTTGTGTAAACTGTACGTGTTATGTAGATAGTTTCATGCGTCCCATGACAGACACGTTCGGTCTAGGTTTGACACTTAATTTAATTGAATCTTAATCCCTATTACTAATCTCTAGATGTTGTCGGTGAAGTTGGTTAAACGCACAAGTGGATCCCCAAGGATTGCTAACACTTTGACAACAACTAATTAACACTGAATGTTAATTTCTTATTAGATTTTGTTTGATTTGCTTTTTTCACTTTTTGACCATAAAATTATATGAAGAATATGTACAAATAATAAATAAATTTGCTTAAAAGTGATCGACGAAACATTTTAAACCACGTAACCAACTTACTGAATGTGCTAAAGGTAAACTTAAAGTAACGCAATAAAAATAAGCTGGTTTTTTTAAGACCACTTTTCAAAATGACGCGATTTTTACTTACTGTGACTCTTGTACTGAATTTTACAAAGAGACACTAAATAATTATGTAAAGCAACTACAGGTATCACTGAATTTATTTACTTATTATCTGCTGGCCCAAAACAAACCCACAGTTTTTGTGAACATATAAATATACTCGTAAACGATGAAACCCCTGGCAATGGTAAAAGTTTCCACTTAGTTGGTCTTCTTTTCATACAGGAGCTAACTTAATATTAGCATATACAATTATTTTTACGGTAAGTTTTAATCCTATTTTCTCTTTATTTATTTCCATTTTTATGTCACCTTCAAACAAACATATTGTTTCTATTTTTGAGGTAAGGAGTGTACACCTGTTTATTTTTTTACTTCTTATTCTTTTTTTAGTTTTTTGGTTAATTTTCTTTTACGAAATGCCTCGCAAGCCTAAATGCAACCTTGTCTAAGATATCATTACGTGCCCGGGTGGCAAAAATTGCTGGATCAAAAGCAAGCATTTCATCGATAAATGCATTTGTTCTAAGAGGTAAGTTATTTAACGACGTTAATAAAACCAGGCATTTCGTTTTAATATTTTTAGCAATAAGAGGAACGTTAAGATACTTTTTAATGATCTTTGACAGTTATTTAAGGATATTAACGCGAGCGAAGCCGCGGGTAAAAGTTAGTAATAAATATCAATAAAAAATAAACTAAAGCTTTCTGCAAACAAACAGGGTACCTATGTCTTTACGAAGCGAGATATAAGTTGAGAATCTGTAGATTAGAGTGTAACTATAACGAGTGTCCTCTGAGATTGAATCAAATGGTTTAAGTGTCCCTTCCTGGCTGTTTATCCCTTGGATGTAAGACGTGAGTCTTTCATGCGCTCTGCGTCGTCATACAACCGCGATGTTGCCCGAAGACGAAAAGTCCTTTTATGAAAATATATTTTAACAATTTTTTTTTGAATAAGTAGTATTTTTTTCCTGTACCAATGTTATTTTGTAAAAGATGTCTAACTTGTACCATAAAAAATGCTATCCCGGCTAAAATAATGGGATGTGTTGACTTTGTTTAGCCGTAAAATTGGTTCTGTAAAAAGTATAAATCACGACCAATAATTTTTGTTATCTACAGAAAATCCAACAGCAAAAGTCTCTTGGCAATTTATCGCTTTGTCCACATACGTGATGATGAAAGCAACACCGTGCTGACAACACAGCAGTTTGTAAATAGGAAACTTGAAAGGGGCGTGTGATTGATAATATAACCAGGATCGGGGTTAGTCCTGATGGAGATGTTTTTCGGTGGCGTCTAGTTAGGTTGTAATAATGGAAACATTTTCTTAAAAAAAAAAACCATCCAAAGTTGAAATTCCTGCACTGCGCGTCATGACGCGCAGTTCAGCGGTTTCAACTATCTGCCCGTGCGGTGAATACTATTTTCCTTGCTACCCGGTTAAAAACACGAAAACAATTGCAAGTCCGTTTTGAAATATATTATTGCCTGCCCCGACATTTGTGGCACGAGCGCGTATAGCTTGACCAATGCATGAAAGTTAGACATTCTGTCGTAAAATCGGAACCGAAACCACGTACTTTCGATCGAGGTAGTAAGAAATAGTGTATTACACACCTAGAGCAGTAAAGTAAGAAATGTCTCAGAGCAAATCTACATATGTTCTGAGACATTTCTTACTTTAATGCCCGTGGTGTGTATACTATTTTTCTCCCTACTGTAGGCGGAAAGCGGCAACTTCGTTTTGCGTAGCAGGCCGAAAGTGACGCTTTCTGCACAGTTGGGATAAAATATTTTTAATCGACCGTGTTGTAAAAACTTTGCCTTGTCAAGCAGCAATCCTGAAATAACGATCTTCCCGTTCTAAAGTTGTTTGCAGTTTTCCGGATCCGTAATGATAGTGTGGATTTCTTTTCAGACCAACTACAACACTTTCATACTGTTGACACACTGTGTTTTATAAGGTCGGAAATTTGTCTGATTAAAAAACCGGTTTCCCGCGTACTAGCAATTTGCCACCTGGGGAATTTCATGTGAAGCGAACAACGAAAAAAATGCGAGGTCCTAAAATTCGTTCATATAAGACCTAATACTTCTAGATGGCATAAACGTGAACACAATTTTTTTTGTATGAGGCTTAGTTGCCAAGTTACAGGCTTTTAAAAAATTGACGTTTTTAATAAAAGGATTTTTGAAAGCTGTTTTCCGAATGAAACAATTATGCTATAATCATGGTGATTTGCTTGGAAATTTTTTTTTTAATATTTTAATTAGATTCAAAATTTAAATTTTGTTTTTTTTTAAACCCGAAATAAACATTTCAAATAATTTCAATACCTTTTTTTAATTATTTTAATTACAAAATAAGGCTATAAATATATTAATTTTACCAAAAACTTTTTAAAATGGGATCTACATAAGTTTAGAAGATACATGAATTTAAGTACAGTACTTAGTCGCACTGGTTGGTATTGAAACGTTGATGTGTAATATTTACTAACCTATTTAAACGTATCAATGGTATAACTATGATATTTATTTATTAAAAATTTAAAATAAAATGTATACACGAGTATAAAAATATTAAGTGGTAGTATCTAGAATAACTGGATACTGAATGGATACGGCAAAAAACGAAGGTGATGGATGTTATCGAAATAATAACCAGAATAAAAAAAAATGGGCAGGTTATATAGCACGACTTAAGGATAAAAGATAGTAAGAGGCCAAACAAACGTTCACAAGGAAGACCACCTATAAGATGGGTGGATAACATTAAGAGTACCGTTGGTAAAGATTGGATGCAGAAAGCCAATACCAGAAGGCCTATGTTCAACGGAGGACGCAAACAGGCTTATGATGGTGATGATGATGATATAAAATAAGTTAAGTATTAATTACTTCTTACTACTGCTTCTAACTAATATTTCACGTGCCATACTGCAGCCGTAGAGGTAATGTTAAACCTATCACCAATGCACTCATGTGTAATAAAAGAAGCAGCTATCAGTGCCTTTAGTCTAAGCCAGACAATAAATCTTTTTAAATATTTTGAAAAATATTTCCTTAGAATCCATGCTAAGCTAACAAATATTATGTCAGTTAAGTACGACTTCGAAATGGACTTTAAAGTGGTCATAAAAAACCACCAAGTTTGCATAAAGAACGGACCTCATCTAAGAAGAGATACATTAGTATGGTACACTGATGCTTTCAAGATGGATAAAAGGATTGGCGTGGTCGTTACAGGGCCGAATTCAGGCTCTTGAACCCATTAATAACATCATCTAAAGATATGTTCCCAGAAGTGCACCAAAATCTATATTCTATCAGATAGCCAAGCAGCACTAAAAGCTCTGAAGTCATACACTTGTAAGACCAAGTTGACTTGGGACTGTAAACAATCCCTGAGACAACTGTCAGCAAACAACCAGGTCACTCTGATGTGGGTTCCAGGTCACAAGGAGGTTAAAAACAACAAGGAAGCAGACTGCCTTGCCAAGGAAGGGACAAATACACAATATTCCGGCACAGACCCATTCTGTGGACTATCCAAGGCCCACTTGAAAGAAGAGGTTTGACGCTAAAAAACAGGTAAAATTAAATCTCACTGGAATAAAGTGCCAGGACAAAGACAAGCGATAAGGCTAGTAAGCCTTTCGCCAAGGAAAGCTAAACATCTTTTTGAGTCAGATAAGAAAGACACAGCCCTCTAAAGTATCACCTGATAAAGATGGGCAATACAGCGAGAACTTCGCTAAAACTGCAGAACATTTGCTTTGCGAATGCCCAGCGCTTTTCTGCAAGAGACTCAAGTTTCTGAAAGGGGCCTTCTTAAAGCCTATCGATATCACAGAAAATTGATAAACTTTGTACAAAGTCTCAAAATTCCGGGCCTCGAATAGATTAAGGGTTATGCACAAAAGATTTAAGAGGTCAAGGTGCTTGAGAGGCTGCATAGCCTTCACGACCCCCCCTTCAATCTACAATCTACTGATATTTTTGTTTAAAATTAAAGGTTTTATTTTAAATTTTTAGTATTAAATATGATTTAAAAATTAAAAAGAATAGTAATTTTTTTATACAAATTGGCACGTTATATTTTATTGCAAATTTGTTTGTTTTGGAAAACAGCTTTACAAAAATGTCAATTATTTAAAGCAACTAAGGTTAATACAAAAAAAATTGTGTTCACGTTTATACTACTCGTATCTAGAAGTACATTTAGGTCTAATCTTCTTATTCTAGGTGCCATGACCTTTTAACGATCGTTGGCGATCATTATGGCTATCATGTTTGCAATCATTATTTTGTTGGTAGCCGCTCGGAAAAGTTGTATAGTGGTGAGACCAAACCACTGTCTGAGATTTTTGAGCCAGGAAGTTCTTCGTCTGCCGGGGGGCGTCTCTTACTATTAATCTTACCCTGTATTATAAGATGTAGAATGTTATACTTTTCTGGGTGTCTCATGATATATACGAAATATTTAAGTTTTCGTTGTTTTACAATATTGACCACTTCTGTATCTTCATGCATTTTTCTAATATGAACGAATTTTAAAACCTAGAACTTGTACAAGGCACGAAAGTACTGAGTGTCACCGGAGCCTGACGGACCTACACAGTGGTGGAGTTTTTTGTGAGTAGGCCTGAAACAGTTAGTTAAGTCTCACAGTAGACCTTAAGCTTTTAGGCTCATAACCTCTCCATAAAGGATTGTCTTCACCCAGCAAAAAAAATACCGTTTAAATGTAATTATAGGTCTAATAAACTAATTTTAGAACCTTACATTTTTTTCGCTGACCGCTTCACATGAAAAAATGTCGTTGCAATTGATCGACCTATTTTGGAATTATTTAAAAATAAGTATTATTTATTATCTAAGTATTGGTAACTAGGCCGGTCCATTTAAAATTTGATCTGAGATGAATAACCCCAATACATCGTAATTAAAATATGTATTTCAATTTGATTTGTACATTTATCGAAAAAAGGCGGTATATTAAAACCGTAAATTTCCGATTTTGGTATTATATTTTCCGCTTTTGTAATGTTCTAATTTACACTAAAACGACAGCTACGAGTATATTATGTACACGTTCATAATAATGCTTGTATGTTGCAACTAGAAAATGTCAGCATAAATACAAATCTAGTTTAAGCTGGTAACCGCAATAAACAGCAATTAATTTTGGGACGATTGTATGTATACAAACTTTTTTCAATTATATGAATTTTATAAAATTTAAAAACAATTAATTGTCATTTGTCTATTTTACTTTTTTATGAAAAAAATTCGTTGAGCCAGACCCAACATTCATACCATACATAAGTGTAGGAACCAACACACCTTTACGCACAGCCAGACGTGTCTTTTTTTACACTTTCTGGTTGTTTATAAAGCTATGCAGTGCCCAAATCATTTGTTTTTCTGCCAACACCCTACGCTCAATGTCACTGTCATACTTGCCATCTCTCGTAAACTTTGAACCCAAGTACACAAATTCATTTCCTTGTTTTTTTCCCTTAATCAGAACTCCACAGTTTGTCATGCATTCTTCTCTTATACCATAACTTTTGTTTTGCTTACTTTTATTTTCATCCCTTTAATTTTCAGGGCATCATGCATAACATTAACCATGCAACTCCTCTTCAGATGACACTAATATGACTTGATCATCGGCGTAAAGAAGGCGTTTGACGATCAAATCATTCATTTTCAATTCATACGCACTCTCTTTCAAATCTTTTAAAAATCGTCAATGTATAAGTTAAACAGCCATGGCAAAGCCACACATTCCTGTCTCACACCCTTTTCGATGCTTAACCAGTCCGTGCAAGCGATGGTTAATATTTTGTGCATAAAGCAATAAAAATCAAGAGATGAAAGTAAATGAAAGACGAAAAACATGAATGGTTTTAAAAAAAAAGTATGACAAACCGCCAGATGTTGACTGACGAAGAAAGAGTGCAACATGTGAAAGACTTTGTATACTTGGGTTTAAAATTAAGGAAAGTAGAACTGATATTCAGCAAATTGTGTTTATGAGTAGCAGAACGTGTCAAAAAGGCACGAATGGCTGTGCATAGAGAAGTGCTGGTCCTTACACTTATATACGATATTTAATGTTGGATTTGGCTGGAGAAGCTTAAAAGTAAGATCAATCCTTCGGAGATAAGTAGAAGCAAAGTTAGTCTAATGAATAAAGTAAGGAATATTGTAATAAAGGAACGCTACGATATGTAAGAACATGTAGTAACAAAGATAAATAAAGGATAGGTGGATCGGACACGTAGAGAGGATGGATGAAAGAAAATTAAAGAAACATATTTATAAGGCAAGTGTGAATGGGCAAGTGTGGCTATTAAATAACAAGATTGTTTGCGCAGAAGGCGTCCTTGATGGGAAGGAGGGAAAACGAATGCAGCGTTGGATAGCTGAAAGAGTCTACTATTTCAGTACAAAAACACTGTAGTAGTATTTTTACTAAAGAGGTTAGAAACGAGCGTGTTTTTTACTCGTACCAGTAACAATGTGTGACGAAAAATATGAGCAACAGATCAATGTGAAATTTCTCGTTAAATGAAAAAAAAACTCCGATTGAGTGCTATAAGTTGTTGAAAGAGGCCTATGATGTAAATGCTCTATGTCGTCCGCGTGTTTTCGAATGATACAAACGGTTTTCTGAAGGCCGAGAAAGCACCGACCAACGTCCAAGTCAACATTAACGGCATCGCAATGACTGAATAGGTTTCAGAGGGTAAAACTGTAAACCAAACTTACTATTTGAAAGTTTTGGTAACGCTGTGAAAGTAAGTTCGTAAGAACCTGCCGGAGTTGTGGAAAAACAAGTCGTGGATCTTGCACCAGTCCATGACGCGCTGTCCGTGAAATTATTTAGCACTCCAGTACTCGAACACGTGCCTTTCTCGCCTGATTTAGCACCCTGTAACTTTTTTCTGTTTCCAAAGATCAAGTCTGCCTTAAAAGAAACTCGGTTCGAGTAGATGGAAGAGGTAAAGCGAAAATCGGCGAAGCTTCTAAATTGTCTTATAAAAGAAGACTTTCAGCATTGCTTTGACCAATGAAAAAAACAAATGGAACAGTGTGTCACAAGGTAAGCAAAAAACATTGAAAGGGAGCATTCGATTGTAAAATATTATTTAAAATAAAACTCTTTTTCATAAGCAGTCTCGGTATTTAAAAGCCACACCTCGTATCTCGATCAGATCGAAATTGTTTTAAACGTTAAGAATACCAGCAACCGACGAACATGAATAAAAGCACCGATGAAAGTGGAAGATGCGAAAGATAGGTGTAAGAGCCGTAGCAAGTGGAAAGAAGTGGTCTCTGTCTACCCTTACGGGAAAAATGCGTGTATGTATATAATGAGGGTCAAATGAAAACTTATTCCTACTTTTAATAGCATGGTTAATCGTGAGAACTCTGGACAATTTAAAAGAAATACGAGTACTTTATAATTGTAATATAATTTATTTAACCACGAAAAAAAAATAGTGTTTTTATTACTTATTAATGAAAATTTTTGATTATTTTTGACTATTAGATCTATCCTTTTTGTTAGTAAAATTTTTTCCTGAATTTTTATGAGTTAACAACTAACTCTCTTCTTGAGTTAAAAAGCTCGTACAAAATCAAAGTTTTTAATAGTTTTAGCCAGGTTTCCTTTCAGATAAATGGAAACGCAACTTAAAAACTATTAAATCTACTGTAAATTCGCAAAGAGCCTATTAGCTTTTCCAACAACGTAACTTTAGTTCTTTTCTTTTCTTTGAGTTACTTTGACTAAATCAATTTGATTTATTCTCTGGCAATTTAATAAAGTAACTTTTAAAGTGGAAACGTCTACCGAAAAGTTTTTAGTGGAGTGCATGTGTGAAGTATCGGCGGTAGAAGGTGTCTCTATACTTTATCAAACTTTTTAATATAGTAGGTATCTATCAGACAATTTTGAGTGTCAACAAACTTGATGTTAAATAAAATATCACAGACTTTATTTACTATAGAACTATCAAAACTAAACGAGTACTAAAAGAGATTGCTATGTTGTTTAAAAAAAATCTGGTATGCTTAAAGTTATCGTGATATCACTAGTTTGAGAAATATTCACAATTTAAAAATATAATGTTATAGAACTAAACCATCGGTATTTTTTTAACATTCCTGTTAAGTAATAAATGGTTAAAATTAGTATCTCTTACCTCAATTAATACAAAATATTTTTTTCGAGATATAGTTTTGTAAAATAAAAATATTACTTATTATCCCTGTTTAATTAAAAACATTTCTTGATGTTACAATATTTTCCTAGAACCAATAGTAAAAAAAAAATAAAATATAATTATGACTTTTATTCTTTATTAAATAATAAATTATGAAAAAATAGTGGAAAACGGTAAAGATGGAAAATACAAGAATAAAATACAATTCATAATAAATGTTGAAAAGGACCGCTCTCTGCCAAAATTAAATTTTAATTTTACTCACCACCTTTTAGGGGTGATATCTCGAAAGGGCGTGAACTATTATTGGTTAGATTCACAATAATTTCATACGGGCAATCACCTCCTGAATTTTTTCGCATGAATTTTGAAACACCCTGTTTATGACAAATACCAGATTTGTACTTACTCCCTTAGCTCCATACAAAGTATCATACGACCCCCATGACACAAAAGGCTCAAGAGGCTGAGGTGTAGGTGGCGATAGGACCAACATCCCATTAGCATGTAATATTGTGCGTTTCCTCTATAACCTTATACACCATAATAAGAAATCAAACCATAATTTTTATCTTGACCTCTAGTCATACAGGCATCGAAGAAAATAAACCACCGGCTCACCAGCAAAGACTGCGGCATGTAATGTTTATATTAAAGATATTACTGTAAACCCCCTTGATTTTTAAAGTTATATTACGATTCTACTATTTTAAAAATGACTACAAAAATGGTAAAAACAAATTTCGAGCCTTAGAAAGTCAATCAAGCCTTCTGTTTATCCATAAAATATCTCGTGCTTATTGGATCTCCGCGACGTAAGTAAATTATATTAACCCGCTCGAAAATTGGACAAAACGCCTCACATCAAAATAGGTACCGAATGAGAATCAACCGTTTTGTAATAGTCTGGGAGGTAGCGTCAAATTTTCATGGGTGATTTTACTGAGAATTTCCATCCTTTTATACCTTAGTTTTCTCTCTAGAAGTGAAGAAAAAATGTGTTAGCTGACGCGACTTAAGATGGTGAGAGAAAAAGTAAAAAATTATGAATATAAAGAGTAGTTGCAGGCGATGGTTAATGTTATGCGTAATGCCCTGAAAATAAAAGAGATGAAAATAAGTGTAAGCAAAACGAAAGTAATAGTTTTTACAAGAGAAGAAAGCATGACAAACTGTAAATTTCTGATTAAGGAAGAAAAAATAGAACAAGTAAATGAGTATTTAAACTTGGGTTCAAAATTTACGAGAGATTGAAAGTATGACAGTGACATTGAGCGAAGGGTGTTGGCAGTAAAACAAATGAGTGGGACACTGTATAGCTTTATAAACAGCCAGAAAGTTTCAAAAAAGGCACGTCTGGCTGTGCATAGAGAAGTGTTGGTTTCTACACATATGTATGGTAGTGAATATTGGGTTTGGCAGAAGAAGCATGAAAATAGGATTAATGCTGCGGAGATGCGTATTTTGAGAAGTATAGCTGGAGTGACTTGGTTGGATAAAGTAAACATTAGTAAGATAAGAGAACGCTGTGGTGTAAAAGAAGATGTGGTTACAAAGATAGATAAAGGAATGCTTAGATGGTTTGGACACGTAGAAAGGATGGATAAAGGAAGATTAATGAAACAAATTTATAAGGCGAGTGTGAATGAACAAGTCGGTAGAGGTCGACCTCGGCGAATATATCTCGATGAGATTAACATTGTTTTTTAGAAAGAATACCAACAACCGACGAGCATATATGAGAGCACTGATGAAAGAAAAAGAAGCAAAAGATGTGTGTAAAAAACATAGCAAGTGGAAGGAAATGGTCTCTGCCTACCCCCACGGGAAAAAGGCGAATGTATGTAGGTAAAAATTTTTTTAAAAATGTCTGTAAAATAAACAAAATAAAATATAAGGAACAATTCGATGTTTGGATATGACATAAGATACTTTATTGTGTTGTGTCTGTAAACGAAAAAAATTTTAGTAGAAAAATATAAGAGAAGCTCTTGTCTCGTAAATATTCTGATGTAATATTATTCTCTTTTATTATTCGGTGTGGCAAAAAGTAATAAATGTAAATTTTATTTTCGTTGAAAGACCACTATGGTTTTTTTTAGAAAATTTGTATTGTTTTATGGCTCAAAATTACCACACAGTCGTGGACCCAACGCATAAGCCAAACCCACGTTGTCGCGAATATGGTAAACTACAACAATTTATATGAGCGCGGAATATGCTAGAAACTCTGTTGGAATAATTTGAAATTCAAACAACCGAAATGTTAATGAGTGCGGTTGAAAATAAACCAAAATTAGTTCAAAGTTTACACAATTTAATGAAAAGGGTCCCCATGGTTTTCGGCTTTTAACCTCCCTACGACCTACGGTTACTCAATTGCCAGTTTTTTGGGTCTTCCAATATTCCTTAACATTTATTAAATATTTTACTTAACCACAAATCATTTTAAGGATTTCTTAGCTTTTACATAATAACTGTTGTAAAATGGACTACTTGACTTTTTTTATATTTCATAAATATTATACATAATTATTTGTCACTTTTTAAAATAAAGAAAGCCACTGGATAATTTAAAAAAATGTTTTGCCCATCCTGTAAAATATCTACAGTAATTACTAACCCTTACCTTCAAACAAACAGTTTCCTGATGTAGGTGTATCAACGGTAGCTACACAGGGAAAATCATTCGAAAAAGTTAATATGACTCCAATTAAAGCCTAAAAAGACTTGAAAGCATTTTTCGATAAAAATTATTTTAAACCAAACCCCACTAAAACACAAGTTTCTGCATTTCAATTAAAAAATTAAGAAGCTGGGAAAAACTCAGTACATTTTAGCAAGGCCAACTATTAAAATACTTTTTCGAACCAATATACCAATTATTATTTAACAACCGACAAGAATAGAAAGTGAGGAATTCGATTAAGTTCTGATAAAGAGAGGAATTAGACAGGGGTGTGTACTTTTGCCATTACTGTTCAACATTGATTCAGAATACATATTTCGAGAAGCCCTGGAAAATACCTCCGACGGGGTGATTGTTAATGGCGAGTGCATTAATAACATACGATATGCAGATGACACAGTAATTATCTCAAACGATCTAGAGGGACTTCAAAGATTAATGAACAGAGGGGTGGAAGTAAGAGAAAGATATGGACTGCGGATAAATGCGAAAAGGACCAAATTCATAATTATCTTATCTTATCTAAAAATAGACGCATGGAAGGCCAGCTACTGATACATAACAGACCCATCCAAAGAGTTAACAAGTATGTCGATTTGGGAACAAATATTAACGAAGAATGGGTGGGACCACTCGGTTGAGATAGGATCCCGAATTGAAAAGGCTCGAGCCATATTCCTTAAAATGGCAAAATTGTTCAAAAGTTGGGACCTGTTTTTAAACTCCAAAATGCGGATACTGAGCTGCTATGTATTCTCAACTCTTCTATACGGCGTTAAGTCATGGAAGTTATCTGAAACATCTTGCAAGAAATTAGATGCCTTTGAACTCTGACTCTACCGTCGTGTTCTGAAAATTTGAAATGTGAAGAATCTTGAGAAAAGTAAAAAAATTAAAAAAAGCACGAATAATTATTCACATATTTGTGACCGACTAATTAAGACAAAGTTTAGTTTCTAAAATTCTACACTCTTCGTCAATATTGGGCTATAAATATATCTGGATTTACTGCAACTAAAGTAGTATGCAGTTTGGGTTTTATATTTCGCTAATAATACAATTGTAATAATGCATGAAAGCAATTTTAATTTAAATTATGACGTTTATATAATTATTAAGTTATTTAATTTTTATTTATTCTTTTTTAAACATATCATGGGAAATGTATTAACGACTTTTCATAACCAAGATCTGCCAAATATTAATTGACATAAATGCTTTTTTTTTCTGCACATCTTTTATTCCTAACTAATCTTATCCACAATTTTGAACACAACAAAAACTAACTTTTGCAACTCAAATGGGATATCATGTTTTTTACGAATACAGTGAATAATAAACTTGTGTGTTACTATGACTCCCAAGTGGTTTTTTACCAACTTTTATTTTAAGCTACCTACCTACAAAAAAATAATGGGCCTATTTTTGTCCTCTAGTTACTGGTGTACTTTTCAAGTTGTGTGTTTCGAGACACTTATTTTTTATGTCTTGGATGCTGCTTTTTCGGTAGATTTACCAAATATCTCTGTAACTTCTTCTTCAATTAAAGCCATGAATCTAATTTTTTCTGTTGGTTTTAAATAAGGTATTATTATCTAAGAAATTGACAGACCAAATTTAAAAAATAATAATTAAAAAAATCGTTTTTCTTCCTTGAGTGCCAATCCGTTAACGGACATTTGCGATCATTATGGCAATTTAAACCTTTGGAATAGCTGCCTTGAAAAGGCCGGTCGTTGTGGTACCAAACCAAGTTCTCAAATTCTTTAACCAAGAGATTCTTATCCTGCCAGGTCATCTCAGTCCTAGGACTCCCTCCTGGACAACAAGCTGTGAGAGCTCATAACGTATCCCATTCCACATTATGTCACCTAAGTACTCAAGCGTCCTAGTCTTGATCTTCTTTATGATCTCCATATCTTTATTTATTTTCTCTAGCACTCCAACATTTGTAACGTGAGCTGTCCAAGGTATTTTAAGTACTCGCCGATATAGCTACATTTTAAATGCCTCAAGCTTTTCTGTGAAGTATTGAGTAAGTATTCATGATTCTACTCCATAAAGCAATACTGGGAACACGTAACAGCGATGCATTCTTACTTTTATTGTTAGATTAAGGTCGTGGCTTTTAAAAAGGTTTGACATTTTTAGGAAGTCGCTGAATCTGGCATTTAATTTCACGAGAATTGTTCCAATCTTCGTTTATTGTTGTGTCTAGGTACGTGTATGAAGCAACTTTTTGATTTGCTGGTTTCTGATAGTAAGTTGGCACATTGGTACATTGGTTTTTTTCCGGATTATCATGAATTTGGTCTGATCTATGTAAAGCGTTAGACCGTATTTTTCAATGATATCTTTGACTCCTGTCATGAGTTCTTGTAGGCTTTCAATATTGTCAGCAAATACTACGGTATCGTCTGCGTACATTATATTATTCAATCGTTGGCCGTTTACAGATATTTCTGACATTCTGACATTTTGTAATTTTAAAGACAGATTTACAAACTTACAAAATAAAATTAAAATTTATTTAATTTTTAATTTAAAAAGTTTCGTCACAAAGACCCATTACTCTGTAGTAGCAGAAAGTGCGAAAAATTCAAAACCGTTTGTTTCGTGAATAACAAAATTATATAAATTTAACACTTTATTGTACCTCTTTTTATTGTGCACGTCGGCGCCTTTTGACTACAAAAAAATTAGGCCTGAAACATTTTCGGAGATTAAAGCAGAAACTTTCCTCCAATTAGAATTAAGCTTTTGTGAGCCTAATAGATTCGTTCAATTACATTTAATTCTTTCCTAAAAATGCTAAAAACATAAATTATTCACCCCTTTTATAAATGTTTTAAACATTTAATCTTTATATACTTTATTTCAACATTCGGTATTGTCATAAAAAATATGAAATCCCAAATACACACTTAATCTGAGTCAAATAGCAAAAAAAATTGAAAGTGAAAACACAATATTTTTTCGTAAATTTCTAATAATAAAATCGAATGATATAAAATAATAGATAATCATTTTGCAAAAAATAGCAAAGCACATATTTAATTTTTGACAATTTAAATTATGATTTCTGTTGGGTTTACAAAAAAAGTTGTCGATTAAGTTTTTTCAAATTATTAGCATAATTTTTTAAAAAGGATATATTTTTGGATCTATTAAATTAAATATCAGTGGTCTGGGTGCGACCCGAGAGGTCCACACGACTTACTTCTCAGTGGAAAAAATGAAAAAATACCATTTGTTTTGTTGTTATAATTATTATTAAAATATTGTTATCATAGTTTTCATACAATTATTCCTAACCATGCAATAATCATATTATCAGTAACGGGAGTCAAAAAAAATCATAATATTTAAACGTCCTAAAATTCTGTATTAAAAATACATACATACATATAGTCACTCTTTTTCCCGTAGGGGTAGGCAGAGACCACTTCCTTTCACTTCCGCTACGGTTCTTACACACATCTTCTGCTTTCTTTACTTTCATCAGTGCTTTCACACATGATCGTCGGTTGTTGGTACTCTTGATCTAGCCTTTCTTTAAAACAATGTTGATCTGATCGAGATATGTTTGCCGAGGTCGACCTCTACCGACTTCCGTCCATTCACACTCGCCTTATAAATTTGTTTCGTCAATCTTTCTTTATTCATCCTTTCTAATATCCAAACCATTCAAGCATTCAATTATCTATCTTTGTAACCACATCTTCTTTTACACCACAGAGTTCTCTTATCTTGCAAAATTCAGATAGTTTACCTTGAAATGAAGAGATATGTCAAAATTCGGGATTTGCAAAATCGGACCCTTACTATAACTTTCCACTGGGAAGTTAAAAATACAACCGTCAAGACCGCATCATTTTACCTTACATGGTTCCAAAGTTAAAGTGCTTTGAAACAATCCTCTGCTTGAAATAATCCACTATTATACAAGGAAGACCCAAAATAATAAGATTAAACGAAATAAAACATTTATCTCTAAATTAAATAAAAATATACAAGCACAATATATCGCCTTTGTGTAAGAAGATGCATCTTAGTAGCTTCAACATTTTTTTTATGTAAATGAGTAAACACACGATTTCGGTGTAATCTTTGTAAATATAATTTGGAGTTAACCAGCTTACGCTTCAGAAACTTTAGAAGTTAATTAATTTGCGCTTTCGGGTTGGTATCACTGGCCACGTAAGCAGTAGCATAAATTATATATTTTAAGGATGAGCCAACTTTTGGTTAAACCAAAAATCGTATTAAAATAAAATGGTTAAATCAGTATACAGGTTGTTTCAGTCGACACAGTAATTCTAAAAAAATATATGCACGAGCACAAATTAAAGCAAGTTATTTAAATGGGCTAATACCGTTAAAGAGTGCGTGACTTCTTATATAATTGGTGTAATTGATAATATTTAACAATATTTTTAATATAAAAAACAACCATTTTTAAAACATCATTGTGTATTACTAGAAATAATTTAAACTTCTTACAAATGAATGGGGCAATGCATAGCTTTATGAGCAGCCAGACAGTGTCAAATAAGGCACTTGTGGATATGCATAGAGGAGTGCTGGTCTCTAAACTTATGTATAAGAGTAAATGTTGGGTTTGGGAAAGAAGCATGAAAATAGGATTAATGCTGCGGAGATGAGTAGTCTGAGAACTATAGCCAGAGTGACTCGGTTGGATAAAGAAAAAAATAGTGAGATAAGAGAACGCTGTGGTGTAAAACAACATGTGGTTACAAAGATAGACAAAGGAATGCTTAGATGGTTTGGACACGTAGAAAGGATGGATGAAGGAAGATTGACGAAACAAATTTATAAGGCGTGTGTGAATGGACGGAAGTCGGTAGAGGTCGATCTCGGTGAACAAATCTCAATCAGATCAATATTGTTTTAAAGAAAGGCCAGGTCAAGAGTACCAACAACCGACGAGCATATTTGAAAGCACTGATGAAAGAAGAGGAAGCAAATGGTCTCTGCCTACTCCTACGGGAAAAAGGCGTCACTATATGTGTGTATGTATGTACATTTTTACAAACGACATTATTATTTAATTATACTTAATAAAAAAACAGGATACAGTAACTTAATTCAACAAGTGTTCAACATGGAAAATCAAATGTTTTAAATAAATTAATAATTTTTGTCGAAACTGGTTAGCAGTTTGTAAAATTCGGTCCCTTAATTGTTGCTCACTGGTTTTTTCTCAGAATAATAAATTTCTTTTATATATCCCAAGAAACAAACATCAAATGAATTCAGACATGGACCGCGCGGTGGCAATACAATTGGTGCATTTGGTCCCCTTCCTATCCAACGTTAATGTGTGAGCTGGAATAATTAATTATTATTTAATAGAGCCAGCGTTTGTTCCCAACAAGTTAGCCGAAGGACACTATTTGTCATTTTTACGAAACGATCTACCGATTTACCGATTTGTTTTTAAAGATTATTTTTTAATTTTAATTTATTTTAAAATAAATTGCCTCTATATTTTTAAATATTGTTTTCATTGCAGGCCTTCTTTAATGCATAGCTGTATACGAATAAATATTGTTACTAATAATATCTCACTCAAATTTATTAACTTCTTCTATGGAAATTTAATGTGTCTGTATTGTTTTCCTTGGTAACTCGAACAAAATGTTGAGTAATTTTCTATTCGCTTTTTTAACAACTGTGACTGATAATAATTCCACAAACCTCAGCTACTTTGTACACATTGTTCAGAGAAATTTGTTAGGCCTTGTTTCTTTTCAAGTGTTATAAAGTTCTAAAGATTATTTTTTTATCTTGACAATAAATCACTACTGTTTGCAGATGTTTAAAATTTCTTTTTAATTATATCGCCGGTTTTAAAGAAAAAACTCACATAACACCCAACACTCACTTAACACTTCTTCTTCTTATGGTGCCATCTCTACACGGAGATTAGCTATCATTAAGGCTATTTTTACTTTCAACGCTGCGACTCTGAAAAGCTGGAGGGATGTGCATTCAAACCACTCGCTTAGATTCTTTAGCCAGGATATACGTCTTCTTTCCACCGATCTCTTTCCTGCAATCTTGTCCTCCATTATCAGTCGTAGTATACTGTATCTCTCTTCACGCATAATGTGACCGAGATATTCCAGTTTTTTGCTTTGAATCAAGTTCTCCAACTTAACACTATTTTCCCAAATAATATTCAGCTAACTAATTCAATGAACAACTTACCTAACTACCATAGACTATAAAAAAAAAAACCCATAAAAAATTTACAATTCATAGAACTAACGCAGAATGGATATTTCAGAAGTCCGGGCGGCTCTGGCGGTGTTTCACGGATCATAAGAAATTCCATTGCCTTTACCTTGGTCCAAAGTTAGGAAAGCGACAAGCCCAAAGTACCAATATCGTTATTTTACGTCGCAAAATTAAGAAAACCAACATTTTCAATAATACTTTTTTAAAATTACATAAACTGTCACAACACCAAACGGGTCTTTGCAGATATTAAAAATCGTCCAACTGCTGCTACATCTTATTATTTCAACCGTATTAAAACACAAAATAAACTAAATAACTCGAGCCTTCATTTCTTGTACCCTTTACTCGCTTCCTTACTCACAAACTTTTAACTATTGTTAATAACGGTTAAACTTTATAGTTGTTGGAAAAGCTTAAAAGTTGAGTATTTAGGAAAACCAAAATATGGCGAAAATTTAATATATCCGCATAAATTTCGCTGAAAAACTAATGGCATCTAGTTTTAATTAAAATTAACTTAAATAAACTAGCAAATGTATAATAGTAACATTTAAAGAATTTCTTTGAAAGTTAAATTAAGACGCTGGAAGTATTTATATACAAAAAAAATACTTCTACCTAGAAATCCTAATTACAAATAGCCTTTCAGCTAAGACATCACAGGTTTATGAAAGCGGTATAGTAATTATGGATCTCATTTCGACTGCTGGAGAAAGGATTCTGAAAAATAAACTCCTCGACAAAATTAATGCAACATAAAGATTTAATTATACAAATTACTACAATAAATTAATTTAATAATTGACATTGACATTGTCAATTCTAATACTTTAAAAGTGAATAAGCATCAATATTTCTTTATAAGATTGGAATTAAAATTATTCTTGAGACTTAATAACAACATTGTAATGTTAAAAAAAATAAATTATGGTTTAAATAAGACACTAGTCGTGAAATCAATGACGTAAGTGCGATACTAGTAGCGTGTGTTGCCTCCTCCACTTCGAATCACAGCAATTATGCATCTAGGCATCTTCTCTTCTTAGGATGCCGATCCGTTACGAATGTTGGCGATCATCATAGCGTTCCGGACTTTGTCTGCAGCAATCCGGAACAGTTGTGTAGATGTTTTATTGAACCAGGTCCTGAGGTTCTTGAGCCACGATGTCCTGCATCTTCCTGGTCCTCTTCGTCCAAAGATTTTTTCTTGTAAGATTTTTGTTTCGCATGATATGACCCAAATATTCCAATTTACGTGCTTTAATTATGTTCATTAGTTCCAGGTTTTTTTTATTGTCCTTAGAACTTCGACGTTTGTCACTTAGGCATGCTCCTAATTAAATTATGCTGTAGGTATTTGACATTTTTCTAAAGGTGATTTTATAAATGCCGGATCGGACATAGATCCGTGCTTTTTGGTGTTAATTGAATAACTAGTATACTAACTTAATTAATATAATCGAGTACTTCCACAGCTATGTGAGGTTGAGCGTTGTCTACCAGAAACAGAAAATTAGATTTTAAAAAAGGACCGAAAAGCATCACTTGTTCTATCACAATATTTTCAAAATAGTCATAAGCATTTATGGATCTCGTACGGGCAGGTATGAATTTTGTGCAAACGTCAAGGAATATACCACCACAGATCAGAGATATTGCAATGAGCAAACCTCTATCCTGGTCTTCGCCAGACTCGCTTACGACTATCTGGATGTTACAGGCTAACCCTAGATTCATCTGTGATTAAAACTTGTTTTCCTTAACCACAGAACAATTTTAATGATTTAAAGCAAAACTTAGCCTGGCAAGCGAAAAACCAACTAAGAAATATTTTTTAAATACATGCGTTGTTGATCATGTAAGTCACCCTTTTCTGCTGCTTAAGAAATAATGGACGTGTAGCTCTTAAAATTAGCTTGATTTTGCATAAGTGTTGTACTGTTAGTTAATTGGTTTGGTTAAAAGTTGTTTTTGAGTTTACAAAATTTCTAAATTTTAAGTTACCACCTTTACCTTGGTCAGTACATACTGATACCAATATAAATATTAAGTAAAAGAAATGATAAAGAAATTTCTTCACAGTTTCAGAAATGGATAATGGATTTTGTAAAGTGGGAGTATGTCCACTGCAAATAATTACAGGTGTTTCTGCTTTACCAATAACTTTCATTTTTACTCCAATAATAAATAATATGATTTCTGTGTTATTATACATGAAACGTTAAAACATTTTGAAACATGCAAGCTGGTAAATAAAGCAGACGTCTATTCATTTTATTTGCTTTTTTTTGTTTGCATATTTTAAAAGTTTAAGTCAATAAAAAATCCCTGATGTTTGAATCTTATATTTACCGAACAATTTTAACTGTTTATCCAGCAACGTTTACTGGATTCGAGTATATTATATATGGTTCAGCAAAAGACCAATAATATTTTATTTTTATTTTTTAGTCGTCTATAATTTTTTTCCTATTAATTTTTTTTCTATACAATACAGTACATACATACACACTAGTACAAATCTATAGTCATGCTTTTATTTCGTAGGTGTAGGCAGAGACCACTTTTTTACACTTGCTGGTACTCGACCTGTTTTTTTTGTAAAACCATTTTAATCTGATTAAAATACGTCCGCCTAGGTGGACCCTCTATCAACTTGCCCATTTACACTCGCCTAAAGAAGAAAGAGTGGAACAAGTGGAAGAGTTTGTATACTTGGGTTCAAAGTTTATGGAATACGGAAAGTATGACTTTCTAATTGAGCAAAGGGTGTTGGCAGGAAAACATATAAATGGGGCACTGAAAAACTTTATGAGAAGCCCGAACGTGTCCACTGGCTGTGCATAGAAAAGTGCTGGTCCCTACACTTATATATTGAAATGGTGATGATAATATGACTTAATACGTTTATATGATTTAAATATTAATTTTTTTATTTTCCTTAACTTGTATGCCCGGTATAAAATTTCTCTTACATTCAGTTTCTCAAACAAAATTTATAAACCTTTACAAAATTTTTATCAACATTAATTTTTCGATAATTATATAATTATAAATAAATAGCTCAATTTTTAAATATACATAAACAATCTACTAAATTAACTTTTAAAATTTTTGTCCAAAATAATTATTTAATATAAATTTTCAGATCCTATATGTTTTAACATCTTTCTTGATAATTGTCCTCTCCTTTCTATGCACTGCGCAGTCAAAAGGAGCCCCTTGTGGAAGATTTTTCAGGATACTGCCTATTTTTTTTTTAAATTTTGTATTCACTCTTATATTATTATTATTTAAAATTTGATTTTTATATTATTACTATTTAATATTAACTTTTTTTGAAATCACGTCTATATAATTATTTTACAATTTTTATCCTTATTAATTATGTCTGGCCTTTTCAGATTCCAATTCTTAACTAAACAATTTTCAATTTTTTAACAATCAAAAACCCTTAAAAACCTGCTTTTACAATGTTTTGAAATACCTTACCAACTATGATATACCGTATCTTTTATAGTTTACAAATTTTTCTTTACCTCTGACTGAATTGTTTCTTTTACAAGACTAGACATATTTTTGAATATAACTGTTATCTCTATACTTAATTTTTTTTTTATTTTTATAACCAAATTACTGCCAACGTAAACTATTTTTAATTACTATTGTTTACAAATTTTTATGAAATTTTATAAAGTACTATTTTAAACAAATTATCATATCATAACAATATAGCAGTAAATGTTGGGTTTTGCAGAAGAATTATGAAAGTAAGATCAATGCTGTGGTGTAAAAGAAGATGTGGAAATAAATAAAGATAAAGAAATGGTTCGGACACGTAGAGAGGATGGATAAAAGAAGATTGACCAAACACATTTATAAGGCGAGTGGATTTGGGCAACTCGGTAAAGGTCGACCTGGGTGAATGTATTTCGATCAGATCGAAATTGTTTTAAAGAAAGGTCAGATCAAGAGTTCCAGCAACCGATAAGCATATATTAAAGCACTGACGAAAGTAGAAGAAGCAAAAGACCCATGTAAAAAGCATAGATAGTTTTTATTTAAATAGAGAAGACAAATATTAATATTTGTCCGTCGAAATCTATATTATCCTTTTTATAATTAGAGAAACAATTTTAATCTCTTTTAGAAACAATTTTAAAATTTAAAAGTTCTACACACTCGGTTAGAGCAAAACTGAAACTTCCACAGTGCGAGTTAATGATAGAAAATCAACTGTAACAATTTGAACCTTTGGCGTATTATTTCTAATTGAATAATTCTTCAGGAGTTATATGTAAGCACAGCAAACGTATAACAGTATAACAATGCCAGAGACGAACTTCAATCGCAAAGCCCAACGTTTGTAGGATACTAGGAGCAAAATTCATTTTCAAAGGGTTCAATACTGGTCGTTATTGGTGGAAAGAGATATTGCAATTCAAAAACCCAAATAAATTTTGGTCGTTTAAAATTGGGAAACCAAAATCTGTTAAATCTTAACAGATTTTTAAATGAAAATTTGATTTTTTTTGCGTCTAATATAAATTTTCTAATTTATCCAATAAACGAAAATAATTACTTTTCTGTTTCGCATATTAATCAGTCAAACTGTTTTGATGAGATAAAAAATTTATGATGTTAATTTGTTCTTTAATTTCATTGATGGTAACTGTTTTTATATTTAAAATAAAAAATTCTTTAGGCGCGTTAAGCAATTTTTGGTAGGGGAAAAACGTATGGTCATATTGGTGACGTCAACGTTAGCGTTTTTGATGTAAAAGGTGACAGCGGCTGTCAGCAGTGGTCAAAATAATATTAAAATGGTACTCACTGTTGTACTGCACAGTGATCCTAGAATTATACCACTAACATAATAATTAAAATAAAACACAATTTAAACAAAGCACAGTATACACACATTGAACTATACGCATAATCAAAAGGTTTAGAAGCAACATTGACGTTACAGCTTCTTTTTCTTGTATCTGTCTGTAAAAAGGTGGTATCGAGCTTTAAATTTTCACTTCTATAAGCAGTTCCAATTACTGTAAAAATTTTGCAGATTTTTTCTCCCATTTTGGGAACGGGTTTGCGTAAAATCCAATCCAACCTTTCTATTCAAAATGTGAAGTTAAATGAAACTAATTTTAAAAGTATTTTCGAAACCAATAGGTTGGAACAAATGATTTAAGTAAATAATTGTAAAATGCGCTAAAATCAGATCAATTTCGTATAATGTTATTTTAATAGTAAATGCATTTGCTGTTTGTATTACTATTACTGTTTACTACTTTTAAATGATTTAGATCTGTAGATTAAGGTGGCAACTATACTTTCTTAAAATATGAAATTGATCGAGGATTGTCAATGCATAATGTACAATTATTTATTTCCCATAATTTTTCAAATAAAACACGTTTATTACTTAAATAGTACTATTGGAGTTTCTCATTATAAACAACAAATTCATTATTGCATTAGCTGGCGCTGCTTCTCCATAAGGTCATTTGGACAAAAATTATAATAATAAGATAATAATTTTGTGTCCAGAAGTGTACATGTGTAGAAGAATAATAAAAAGTATTATTTCCTCTTGAATAAATAGGGTAGTAGAAGGGGGCACAATTTAAAACAGTTTGTGCTATATATTTTGTTTTTGGGGATAAAAAATTATTTATTGTTGTTTTTCAATTAAAATAATATTTAATTTTTTAAAATTCAGTATAAGTACGATGTAGAAATACTGACTCCATTGGCAGCGGTTTATGCGGTTTATGCGAAGCAAATCAAACTATCCTCCACAATTTGACCTACCTCTACAATAAATCACGAGCCGCGCCTGTGCATCAGAATCAACATCTGTTATATTATTTTTTTTAAAGAATAATTGTTTTTCCAAACAAAATTTAGGGATAAAGAATTTTTCTACCATAAAAGTTTTACTTAATATATAATTGTTTAGATCCTATTAACCGGTAATATATATTTTTAAATGTATAGGAGAAATATGACACAAAAAAACAATATTTAAATCTGTTGGCATTAGAATTTAAAAATCAACAGATATTTTATTTAAAAGAATATATGCGTTTCCAAAAAAAATTGGTAATAAATAATTTTCAAACCATAAGAGAAAAAGGTTCATAGCTTCACCTATTACACAAATTTTTTAAAATCAATAAAATTTTATAAAAAGTATTAAATTTAAAAAAAAAATATTAAAAAAGAATTATTTTAAACAAGTAACCAAAAAAATTATTAATATTTGTTCTACATGGCCACTATATTGGTATTAATTTTAATATAACATTTATTATTGCATTAAAATTAAGCACGTCAGTCACAAAATTTCATTTAAAAAAATAAATGGTTTAAAACAAAATTTTGTAATACTTACTTAATTTTTTTAACTTTACCTAATACATATTTTTTTGGAGTCTATACTACCCAAAAGATCTAAGCTGATATCGAAAGTACGAAACCTAAGATGGAATCCCATAAATAATTCCGATGAATACAGAGAGGCTCTGAAAAATGACTTAGACGGTATTGAAAATCTGGGAAACGACGTTGAGAACTTAAATGAAAAAATATGTACAGCCTTGCAAGAGACACGTAAAAGATATGAACCAAAGAGAAGAGAAAAAGAAGAAAAACTGTCTAGAGGCACAAAACAGCTACTAACGAAAAGAAGAGAGCTAAAGAACAAATACACCACAAACAACGAGGAACTAAGACAACTAAATAAAGAAATATCAAAGGCTATAAGAAAAGATACCAGAAAATTTAATACAGAGAAAATAAATACAGTGATTGAAAACAACAAGAGTCTTAAAGTTTTACGTAGAAATTTAAAAGTGGGAAAACACAACATCTGCAAACTAGAAAATAAGGCAGGGCAAGTGACTACCAACAAGGATGAAATTGTAAAAATTGTCGAAGACTTCTATGAAGAACTTTATAGAAAACCAGATGAAGAAGAGGTACCTATCCCAAGAATACTGAACCAGGGCTCTGAAGATGTACCAGACATAACCTACTGTGAAGTAAGAAAGGCGGTGTCTGAGATGAAGAATAATAAGTCACCAGGAGAAGACGAAATTGTTATAGAGGCAGTAAAGGAAGGTGGACACATAGTTATTAAAGCCCTATGTAAATTATTTAATGAATGTCTACATCAAGGAGTAACACCTTCAAAGTGGAACAACGCCACTATAGTAATAATGCACAAGAAGGGGAACATTGGTAATCTAGCAAATTACAGACCCATTAGTCTTCTATCCCACTTGTATAAACTATTTATGAAGATCATTGCTAAACGCCTAACTCCAAAATTAGATTTTTACCAGCCGAAAGAACAGGCAGGATTTCGAGCAGGGTACGGTACAAATGACCATTTACATACAATCAAGACCCTTATAGAAAAATCAACAGAATATAATAAACCTCTCATCCTTGTTTTCGTAGACTATGAAAAAGCTTTTGACTCAATCAGCCAACAACATATGCTCAAATCATTAACAGAATGCAGAATTGATTACAGGTACATTGCACTGATTAAGGGTATATACGAGAAAGCAACGGCATGTGTAAGATTACATAAAAACACAAGAACATTCCGAATAGAACAAGGTGTACGTCAAGGAGATACCCTCTCTCCAAAGCTGTTCACCACACTGCTCGAATATGTCTGTAAGAAAATCGACTGGGGGGAAATGGGCCTAAATATAGACGGTGAAAGATTAAATAACTTAAGATTTGCAGACGATATCGTCCTTATCACCGACCGTATAGATCAAGCGTCCATGATGTTGGAAAAATTATACAATGTTTCAAGGGAAGTTGGCCTAAGAATTAACTTTGCAAAGACGCAAGTCATGACAAACCTAGTCCCCAGTAAAAACATAACTATTGGAAGCAAATCTATTGAACAGGTCACCGCCTACAAATATTTGGGTCATGAGATCCGAATAGGACGGGACAACCAGACGTGCGAACTTCTCCGGAGAGTAGGCTTGGGGTGGGCATCCTTTGGAAGATTAAAGTATGTTTTCAAGTCGGATATTCCCATCAGTCTAAAACGAAAAGTATACAATCAGTGCATATTACCAGTGATGACATACGAAGCCGAAACATTGACGCTTACAAAAAAGTCAGCAAAGAAACTGCATGTCACCCAACGGGCGATGGAGAGGGCTATTCTGGGTATCTCCCTCAGAGACCGAATACCAAATGAGATTATTCGCCAAAGAACAGGTGTTATAGATGTAATCGAAAAAATAACAACTTTAAAGTGGAACTGGGCTGGCCACGTAGCTAGAAGAACTGACGGAAGATGGTCTAAAAAACTATTGGAGTGGCGTCCGAGGCACGAAGCTTATCGTAGTAGAGGGCGCCCCCCCACACGATGGACCGATGACATCAAAAGAATCTGTGGTAATTGGATACAAATGGCTCAAGATAGAGCAGAGTGGCAAAATAAACGAGAGGCTTATGTTCAGCAGTGGACTACTATAGCTGAGTGATGATGATGATGATGATGATGACTACCCAAATTGTAAAAGAAATAATTTTTAACAAGAAATATTATGCAAATAAATTATTAAAATGTGGTGGTCTAGGTGGCCTTTTTATTAGTAGGTACTACCTTTAATATTAATTTTTTTGAAAATCGATCATTAAATTAATATTGAAATAAAATTAAGAAATAAACAAATTTATAATCTTTTATGTAAAAGAATAAATGTTTTTTATATGATCTGGTTAACTAGGTGGCCACTAAATCGGTACTATGGAGTGGCGTCTTTACTACGCCCAACTTACATGATACCTAACCATATCGATACTATTTTTAATTTTGCTGAAAATTTATTTTTAAATATTGTATCACGCAAGAGCACCTACCTGCCAATTTTCTTAGCAAAAAAAAAAAAAAAATTTATCATAAGAGTAAAAAGGGGCTAATATGTTCGACAAATATTTAAGCCTTGTTAAACAGTGTTGCAACATTATTATTCACCATTATCCTGCATTTTTAACGCGTACAGGGCGTTTAAATATTATAATTTTTATGAAAAAATTGTGAGACACCAAGCAATCAAATAAATATTTTGTAAATGTGTAACGTTTAAATTTAAACTCAAACGAAAAAAAGGTAGCAGTAACTTAATAAGTTTTTGTTGAAATGGAGGTATTTTTTTATTAACGTGAATTTAAAATTTTTATTTTTTTTATTACAGATAATTTTATTGCAAAAGAAAATATTAAGAAAGCAATTGTTGTTTTTTCATCCAATATAAAAATAAAGACATTTTCTCGATATGGTTCCACATTTATTTTATTTCCCATTTTCGAATAGTCGATAACGTTTTTCCTTTATTCCGATTTCATTTATATTACTTTTTATGTGTATACAAAAAAACAAACTCTGTTTCATGCCGACTACATGAAAATTTTGTATTGATCATTTAAAATTATATCACAATCATTCCTGCTCTTTCCGGATAATTTATAATGAAAATTCCTCTGGTTTGTTGTCTTTATTGTTTTGTTTCATGTTTGAGGGTTACAAAATTAATTTATGTCCAAGATTTATCCTTTATATCCAAATTAAAATTACAGCATAAAAGTTTTGCTGGTTTTCGTCGCTGCCAACAAAATCGCAGAGTGTTTTTGAGCACCATTACGAGAACAAAGGCGAATTGTCATTATTAAACGGGAACAAACATTTTTCAATGTATATTTTTTAAAGGAAATGATGTTATTTAAGAAAAAAACAAATACCAACGTAATTAACTTTATACCACAAATGTTAGAATTTAGCAAATTTGTGTCCCTTCATTCACTAATTGGTAATAACTCCAAAATTTTATTGCAATTATGAACTGCAGTTATTTTGTGTTGCAAGATTAATGTAAGCCTAAAGAGGGGCATGCTCCGGGCCGCCCCCTGAAAGTGATACCCCGAAGGGGAAGTCCTTTCACCGCTAATATGGAGCTTGGTAGTGAACTGCTTGATAAATAGGCTCAATGGCATAAACTACTGCACACAGCTGATAGTAGTACTGACAAGAGGCAGATTAATTAGCACCATTTTGAATCTTGGTCAGCACACAATAAGCTAAATTTCAATCCACATAAAACTTATGCAGTAGTCTTTACAAAAAGTAGTAGGCTGGGACGTATAAGACAGCTTTATTAGTACCATACTCTAAAGAAGTTAAAAACCAAGGCGTGAAGTAAGATGACATTTTCAACCAGAGTAGATATCTGGCAACTTACGAGCAAAAATCTAACCCATTCCTAGAGATATATAGACGCACTATTGAGCCCAATTGAGAACTGAGACCAAATATTATGCGATCTTCTTGTTCTTCCAGTGCCTATCCGTTACCGGACGTTGGCAATC
Organism: Agelastica alni; assembly: GCA_950111635.1. Lineage (NCBI taxonomy): Eukaryota > Metazoa > Arthropoda > Insecta > Coleoptera > Chrysomelidae > Agelastica > Agelastica alni. The sequence continues at coordinate 15,811,187 of OX467718.1, forward strand.
ATTCTTTTATTAACTGCGGCCCTAAATGGAGGTTGCAAACCAAGTTCTCAGGTTTTTAAGCCATGAGATCCTTCTTCTGCCTGGTCCCCTCTTTTCAAGCTGCAACAGACCGTATCTTTCGTTGTTTCTCATGATGTGTCCTAAGTATTTCAATTTCCGACTTTTGACTGTACTCATGATCTTCATTTTCTTGTTTAAAATGTCGAGTACTCTTTTGTTTGTAACATGGGCTGTCCAAGGGATTCTTAGTATTCGTCGATACAGCCACATCTCAAATGCGTCCACCCTTTTACTGGCTGCATCTATTACAGTCCATGACTCAACTCCATATAGGACAGGAAACTCATAGCATCGGAGAAGTCGTATTTTAGTTTTTAAATTGTTGGATCTCCCTAACCATAATCGGGTCGGTTATTACTTATGTGGCCGTAGTTTGGTGAAGCAGGATGTTATTGGCTACGGTCCGGATCACACTGCACCGTATTCAAAGACTGGCGTGCCTATGCATGACTGAAGAAATGAGAACAACTTTAGAGGTTATCAAAGTGACTAAATTACTTATAAAATATAAACCGATGGACTTAATAACAAAATTAAAATGCTATAAATAATAGTTTATGGTAAAAATAGGACACTTGTAGCAAAATTAATGGTGTAAGTGCTAGTAAATTGTGTTTTTTTTCTATAATTCGTATCACAGCATTTATGCGTATAGGAATGCTTCTAATTAATTTTTGGATAAAATCTTGAGGAATTTGTTCCTATGCTGTGATAACTGCATTTTCAAATTCTCTTAGGTTTCTTGGTGCAGCTATTTGACGTTTAACATTTTCCTTAAGGTGATTTTATAAATGCCGGATCAGACATAGATTCGGGCTTTTTGGAGGTAATTGAATAACTGGTATACTAACTTAATTAAGATAATCGAGTACTTTCACAGCCATGTGAGGTTGAGCGTTGTCTACCATAAACAGGAAATTAGATTTTAAAAAAGGACCGAAAAGCATCACTTGTTCTATCACAATATTTTCAAAATAGTAATAAGCATTTATGGATCTCGTACGGGCAGGTATGAATTTTGTGCAAACGTCAAAGCATACCTTAGAGGGCAGTGTCCAGTGAGGAGTCCCGTCACCAGTTTTAAGTCTTTCTTGTCCAACTCGAGAAGCTGTTTAGCTTTCCTTGGCGAAAGAGCCTTTTCGCTTGCCTTTGCCCTGGCACTTTATGCCAGTACGATTTCATTTCATTGGTTCAGTGGTAGAATGCTTGCCTGCCAAGCGGGCGGCCTGGGTGAATTTTCCGGCCGATGCATTCTTTTTGTGCTTATACCAATTAATACATAATTTTTTTTGTAAGTAAAACAAATTGAACTAAAAAGCGAAAAATAAATTATAGATTAAAAAAACTAAAAAGCGCGCTTTTAGAGTTAAATAATGTAAATAATAAAAAATAATTCTTAGCATAGTAATACAATTACTGACGAAAAAATTAATGTCAATGTCAAAAAAAATTAATGTTAATCAATGTCACTGCTTTGTATGACATTTTTAAACTAACTCTGTGTTTCGGAATAAAAGAACCCGACACTTTTAGAACAGTGACATTTATTTTTTCCTCAGTAATTTTATTTTTTAGTTTTTTAAACTATAATTTATTGTGTTAGATCATACGTGGATGGATATTGTTTTATTTATCTCGGTCGTTTGAGTATCGTTTTTGCCAATACCCCTTATTCAATAAAACTGAGGTCCACACCACCTTTTGTCAGTTAAAATCCTTGCTTGATTCATTTTTCTAATTTTTCGGGGTAAAAAATTAAACAGTTTACTTTCAAAAAGAATTGTGGGTACGTGGGCACCAGGGGGTGGAGAAAAACGAAAAAGCCGACACCCTTACAAAACAGGGGGCCAAATTTGCGTTCACAGGACCAGAACCAGTTTTTGGAGACACCACAAGTGCCGTCAAAACAATTATGTCGGACCGGGCGGAGAGGAAAATACTCACGTACTGGTCCGATATACCAGGGTTAACTCACTCGAAGGCCTTTCTACCTAAGCCCTCGAGAAACACAACTAAGCAGATCCTAGAATGGAGCAGAAATAACCTGCGGGACTGCTTACAGGACACTGTAGTCCAAGATACCATCTCAGAAAGATAGGTCTGAACCAACAAACGGACTGTCGGTTTTGCTGCGTGGAACACGAAACTGCTGAACATATACTATGTTCATGCCTCGCCCCACTCACATGATACCTAACCTAACCTAACCTAACCTTCAAAAAGGAACAATTTATGGGCTTACTTTTAATGAACATCTATCACAAGTACTTCACAAAATGTGAGGTAACAAAAAGGTAAATTAATTTTTTGGATAATTTCATATTGTTGTGTTAATTTTGTTCAGGAGTTTATATTCTAGTGGTAAATTTCACACACAACTCACTCTATCGTATTGAGACAAGAAGACAAAATTTACAGGAAAAATAATTTAAAATAAAAAAAACCGTACTTAAATGATTATTAGGATAGTGGCATAGTCGTTCCTAGCGAGCGACTCTGGTCCGTAGCAAAAAATATCTTTTAAGTACCACCATTTAAAGTATTCTTACAAAAAAATATTGGAAGGTATATTAACAATAAACTATAGTTACAATTATAGATTATTATTTAATATTCATTTTGAGGACTATTAAATATAACTTTCCTTTTAAATTTTTTTGTGTGCACCAATGGTGTGGATTCCCCAATATTTTGTAAAATGTTACGTCCTAATTGGTGTTGATCGATAAATGAATATTTACCAACATATTACTGAAGTCTATAAGGAGGATCGGTTTCAGCTCCAGAAATACGACACCATACTTAAGTTTTGTCTCTAAATATATTTGAAACTTGATATTGTTTGTTATTATTGTCTACAGCAATAGTATAGAACTTATGCGAATTGAACAAGAGTTTTTTAAAGAATCATTTCATTGACAAAATAAATAAACCCTACAGCTCACAAAAATATTTATGAATTTCTGGTTCAGAATATATCTTGGTGTTTTATTTTCCAAAAAAGAAGTAAAGTAAAGAAGTATTATTGTTCATACGCAACTATCGAGATACTTAAATTTTCTACAATTTAATAATAATCTAAATATTGCCGAAAAAATTAAATAAAATAATTATTTAAAAATAAATTTATGTTCATAAAGTAACGTAACTTACTAATATTTCGTTTTCTGTTGGGTTTACAAAAAAAAGGTTAAATAGAAGTTTTTTCAAATAATTTAGGCCATTTGCATAAGTCAATTAGAAGTATACCGTTACTACAAAATAACTTATTAACATAATTTTTAACTTGTACACCCTATTTATATTTTTAGTTTTTCATAATCTCTTAAATTAGAAATGCAACCGTTAAACGTATAATTCTACCCTTAATAGTTCCAAAGTTACAGTGGTTTGAATTTAAAAATATAGAAAAAGTAGTACATTTTTTTACCATTAATTGTTTTTAAATGTCATAAACTATTTCTCATTGTCATAAGTGAAAGGTGTTTATTGTAATTAGTTGATTTTAAAATTTAAGTACCCATGTTTACCGAATAGGAAAGAATAATGATTCTTATAAGGAGAGGTTACAGTGATCCTAAAGGAACTTATGATGAGATAGCTTACTTATTTAAAGAAACGTATCTAAATCGCAACCAAATTACCAAAACTGCAGTTTGGAGGATTGTTAAAATTCGCCCTAAAACTGGCTGACCAAAGACCGTAACTAATGATAAAGAATCCTTAGGCAAAGTTTTGTAGAAAATCCTTTTACATACATTCGGAAAACTCCATTAGAACATGAGGTTAGTGTGGGATCCGTCTGTAACATTATTAAGAAGAATAAGTTTCATTCTTATAAATTAACGCTATCGCAAGATGTTAACGACCGCAAAATGGAATTTTGTGAACTATAATGCAAAAGATAGTTTTTCCGATGAGGCCACGTTTATGTTAAATGGTACAGTTAATCGCCACAACTGTAGATATTGGAGTAATACTAATCCTAGATGGATGCGGAAACATAGAACACAAACGCTTTTAAAAGTTAATGTTTGGGTACCACTCTTATTGGACCAGGCAATTGAAACGGACCAAAGTATTGAGATTTATTAAAAATTAACTTGTTTCTGCAACAATAAATGCAGTTGGTAACAATTTAAATGACATTTGGTTTTTGCAGGATGGTGCATCACCACACTTTAGTGTTGCTGTTCGAAATTACTTTAATGAAGTTTTCCAAGACAGGTGGTTTTGAATAGGGGGCACAATTGCGTGGCCAGCCATATTTCCCGATTTATCACCTTTAAAACTGTTGGGAGCCCGGTCCTGTTAACTGTCGCATTGAGGCGACAGCGCATTAATCACAATTGGGGGAATTCCTAATGATAGCCGTAGGCATAATAGAAGACATTAAATGATTCTCGAAAAATTTCAAAAAGTGTCCAGAGAGGCGTTAATTAGTTAAGAATATTTGTTTGCACGGATATAAACTAAATTACAGATAAAGAGTTTTAGTTTAGTTTAAAGTAACGTATTTGAAATAATTATAAAGTGTTATACAGTTGTGATTTGTAAAGTAAAATTTATTGCGTGGAAATATTAGTATAAAAATTGTTTAGTTATTGTACTGAGTGTTTAGAATCACCAAACCCAAAGAGTAAATATGTATATGGGGGGCACAATAGGCTTTGTACTGACGTTAATACCAGCTCGAGAAAAACATTTTTAAGAGCCAAGGTTTACTGATTAATATATGTAAAATAAAGAATTACAATTATTAAATAAGGTTGTTGAAGTAGATATAAAGATGAACTTTGTTTATATATTTTTACATTTTTTTAAATTGTACCGATTCAACGATTAGTTAAAGAACAATAATAACGCGCTTACTAAAGTTTCCGCTGCTTTCCACAACAATGTTTATGACCCATTTATAAAAGTTACGCGTCGACTGGCATGCAAATGTTAAATTAGAAATTTACAGAGCTTGAAAATTATTTTTTTTAGCTCGTAAAAACACAAAAAAGCGAATTACCGTTGTTTCTGAAGTCATATCGCGTTAACGAGCGGACGGCAGCATTTTCTTTTGTCAAAACGGAGATAAATACGGCGCGTGAGATGTAGACAACGATTTAAGAAATTTTCAGCACCAGTTTTTCTTTTCTTACAATTCGTTAATTCACTCCAAATTAATAGAAGACATTTATGATGACAAAAATTCTTTTAAATGATACTGATTTTAAAAAAAATCCCAATCATTAAAAAGAGTCAACCAGATGCAATGAAATTTTCTATATTTAGACTCAAAAGCCAAACAAAGAACGCAAAAGGCAACGATTAAGGATGTAAACAAGCCAAAAAAATGAGTATAAAAGGTTAAAACGTGTGACAAAAGAGTTTGTGGCAAGAAAGAAGGATAGTGATAAAGATGAATTTGATAGAAGTTTATCTGACGATTTCCAAAACAATATTAAACTCTTCTGGAAGTCCATAAGAATAGCCAGAGGTAAAAATACTACCTCGCAATCTGCGCCGATAGCCCGGCCGTGCTGAAGGCATTGACCTCTCTGGTTGTCACCCCACAAAATGTGTTCGATTGCAATAATGCCCTGGAGGACGTATCAGACATAAATAATGTCACACTGGTATGGATCACAGGACATTTGGGTTAAGAAGGGAACAAGGAGGCGATAAATTGACCAACAAGTGCTCAGGGACTGTCCCAATCGAACCCAAACCTCACTGTTGAGTTTAAAAAAGTATCAGCTCCATAAAAAAGAGAATACATTTAGAAATTTTGGCTAAATGAAATGAATCCACAGGTTAGAGGCACGTGAAAAAATTAAAAGAACTCCAGCATGTGACCACGGCAGACCTGCTTAACTTAGCCGTACTAGAATAAGAGTAACAGTGGTCCTGCTGACAGGACATTCTAGACTTCGCAAACACTTTTGTAGGTTATGAGGGGCTGAAAACAGTGAGTTCCGTATATTTCTTACCACTGTGAGATGGCAAGGTTTCGGTGCCTGTGCTAATGCAAAACCTAAACCAGAGAGCTATATCAGGTCCGCCTTTGAAAGTTGGTAAAACAACTGGGGCTGGAAGAGAAGCTCTAACCACAGGAAGGGCAGAACGGATCTTATAAGGTTGAAGGACACAATTTACAAAAAAAAAGTTATAACTAATATGCAAACATAATTTTTGTTTTTTGTTTTTTCTAGAAATTAAAATTGTATAATTAAGTCAACATTTACATATTTCAAAGTAAAATTGAATTAAATAAAGTTAATCCTATTTAAATTTAGCTTATGACATGGTTGTATCAAGACTTTTTAGAAGTCATAACTAGTTTTATGATAGCCGTTATAATAGGAAAAACTGTAAAAAACCCTTACTATAGATAGCGAATATGTACAAAAAGTAATTGCGTGTTTAAGTTTACGAAAAGTTCTTAAAATTTGAAGTAGAAAATATGTTTGCAAATTATAAATTAGTTGGTTTATAAAAGAATATAAACCTTTTAAAATGTCTCTTTCTATTAAATAAAAATAATAAGTTTGGATAATGAAGGATGCGCAAAACTATAAAAAGGACTATTTTTTAGTAATAATGAAGAACAAAAGCTGAGATTTCCAAATAACTAATCAATAGCTGTTTTATGAATGAGGTACCTTAGTTTAAAAAACAATCAAGACCCCGTCCCTAATTCAAAAAACACACGCCATAATATGATGTCATTAAACACCCGATACGCTAATCGACAAATATTTTTTTTATTTATAAATGTTAATCAAGATATTTTGCAAAAAAACTAATAATTCGCGTATAAATTTTTAATTAAGTATGTATTTTTTTAATTTTAAGCCGCAGCCAATACTCTTTCGAGATACTGTGCTGGTGTTTTTGTTTCTACTAAAACATAAACATTGTGTATAAAAAATTAAATAGTTTAAAATAAATTATATGCAAATAGCAACAAACACTTTTGCATGGATGTATTACTCCAATTTCTACTTACGTGCTCACTGATGATTTTACACAATCATTTTTTTGTTAAAGCATATACCTCTATAATTATAGCATACAGGATGTTTCAAAAAAAGGTGACCCCGTCTCTAAGATAGGTGGAAAACTGAAAAATAATTGGGGTTTGCTCAGTAAAAAATTTTCGTAACGCCATCGTATTCAAGATAAAGGGCGTTGAAAAAAAAATGTATACACATTTATTACGATTTTGCCGAAACTACTAAAAACATTGTAATAAAATTGTACACGAATATGTTTTAGAAGCTGATAGATCCCATGAATTGGTTTTTATATCTAAATCTCATAGAGGGTGCTAGTTACAAGGTTTCTACCAAGTAGTATTAAACATAACTTTTATAAGTTTAGATTTATCAATCAAAATTTTAAATGAACTTATGCATCATTCAATTGTATAGCAAAATAGTACTTTTGGTAAAACTCGATACTGTTACCGTTTTCGAAATAATTTAATTTAAAAATTATGGTGTAATAACCAAATTTTTTTCTTCAACACCCTTCATCTTGAATACGTATGGCGTTACGAAATTTTTTTATTGAGCCAACCCCAATTATTTTTCAGTTTTCTACCTATCCTAGAGACGGGGTAACCTTTTTTTAAAAAATCATTACTTTATACCAGCATCAGTTATTACTTCATGATTTTTAAATTAAAATATTTCAGTATCAAGTTTTACTAAGAGTACCTTTTTTAGTGTAAAATTGAATGATGTTTAAGTTTACTTAAAATTTTGATTTATTAATCTAACCTAAGTAATGTTCAATACTACTTAATACGAATCGTGTAACTAGCGCTACTAGTTTCGGCAAAATCGTAGTAAATGTGTATAAATGTTTTTTCTTCAACGCCCTTTATCTTAAATACGGGTGGCGTTACGAAAAATTTTTACTAAGCAAACCCCAATTATTTTTCGGTTATCCACCTATGCTAGAGACAGGGTCACCTTTTTTTGAAACACCCTGTATATTATTTATAAATCAATACTACTATGTAACAAACTAAAGTTCAAATAAAATTTTATTAAGTAAAACTACAAGTTAAACAGATATAAGTTTTGCCATATCAACCCATTTAAATTAAAAAATATATATTTTTAAAAATGTATAACATGATAACTATTATGCTTGAGAGGCTACATAACCTTTACGACCGCCCTTACAATCTACAATTATTGGGGTTCTTTTTAATATTAACTCATTTCAATCAAAAACAAATTTGCTGTTAAAAATGCTGGCAATAACAGATTTCCAATGAAAAATAAAAATATTTGTTAGCAATTGTATGCTTTTTAAGCATTCTTTGTGATTTACTATAAAAAGAAACGTAAAATTCATTCGACAAATTTCGTTAAAATTGAATTTTTACAAAAATCTGTGTAATATATATCAAAGCTTTTATTATATGACACATGATTTGATTGAAGGTTTTTCAGGTTTTGATGTATGTATAATAAATCCACTCAAATTTTCATGATTATTTGAATATCAGAAAGCTTTGTTTGAATCCTACACAATTTAACTGCCGCTCGAGATAATAAAGCTTGTGTTGGAAGATATTGAAAAGTGCAAACCCCTCGGCTTGAAAGGATTCGTTTTTTCACATTACCAAGTTACAAAACAAAGGACTTTAATTTATTTATGCAAACGATGATTTATTAATGAGTTTTAATACTAAACAGAACTGTCAGTATTTCGTATCCCAAATTAATTTTTGGTTTTATACATGTCAGCTTAAAGCTGGTAAGATATTTTCTGGAAGCTGTACAAGAATTAAGTTATCTTAACAGAATGACAATAATCTGTGGGTCTTAAGATATTCAAATTAAAAGGGTTGACTCTCTAGCGCGTAAATAAGTACGAGCTTAATCACTTCATATTTCAGTAAAGTAGGAAAATCTTTCTGAATACTTATCTTTATACATTAATACAAAATAAATCTCAAATATAAAGAAACCACCCTTAAAGTTAGACAAAAGGTTTTAGTAATAAGTTGTTATCAACATATTTGTCGTAGCTACCTGATAAGTCAGTACAAAAGTGCAGTTTCTTATAAAGCAATACTGAGTCAAATATACTTGTATAGAAATTTCATTATCTTTACAAAAGAATTTTTACATAAATTGTGTCAGAAAGAGCACATGCATATAAAACAAAATCTGATAGACTTAATATTATTCACAACCTTGTATTGTGCACTTTTGCAATATAAAGAAAACTAAAAACTTAGATATTTTAAACATCTTTAATCAAGGCTATGTTGCAAAGTAATAATTTGTTTCCGCTTTTCCTGGTTTGCCCGAAAGCAATATTAAAGAAATCAAATCCTCTTAATTTTAATCTTTAAGTCTGGGGTGTCTTAAAGTAAAGACCAAAGCTATATACATTAGGCTGGTTCAAAAAAATTGACTAGTTTTGTTTCTTAAAATTCGCACTGGGGAGGAAGCCCATACAGTTTTCATATGTATGCATACACTAATATTTCCACATACTTTTAAAAGTTCAAACCTGGCAACGTCGCTTATGCCCCACTAGAATCGATGTACAGTATAGATAAATACGTGGATTCACAGTGGAAATTTTCGTTTTATTAACACGCTTATATTAGTTTATGTTTGTTTGTAACTGACTCTTTGGCCTCAATTTCTCATTTCTTCAGTGATCTTTTTCATGAGGGTAAGAGAAATAGAACTAGTGCGTAAACTACGCATGCGCGCAGTTCCAATGTTACATTATAATTCCCCCAATTCAATATACTGGTTAAAAAGGTGCCGAGGAATGAATGGCAAGAGGGTGAGTTAAACAAATCGAACTAAAAAGCGGAAAATACATTATAGTTTAAAAATACTAAAAAACACGCTCTTAGAGTTAATCAAAGTAAAAAGTAATTCTTAACATAACAATTAAATTACTGTCAAAAAAATTAATGTCACTGTTCCAAAAGCGTGGGTGCTTTGTATGACATTTTTAACTAACTTTGCGTTTCGGAATGAAAGCACAACACGCTTTTAGAACAGTGACATTAATTTTTTCGTCAATAATTTTATTTTTATGTAAAGGTAATTTATCTAAGTCAAAATGATTACTAGTACCTACAATTGTTGACAATTTTAATAAATTTTTTTGTTATTAATGCAAAATCTGAAGCAGTTAACACGAATATCACATTTGTTTGAACTAACTATTTTCTGGTCACATCTAAAAGTGAGTACTGCTTAGACAGGACCACTTCCAAATATTATTTTCGATAAAACCAACAATATTGAACAATGAAGAGCAATAAGTGCAAATTAAAAAAATGCTAAGCATTCAACTGTTAGATGTAATCCCATTTTGTACGCCTGTGAAAATCCATTAAAGTGATACTTTCACCTGTAGAATTTGTAGAATTTAAAATGGATCTGTCACTCGGCAAAATTTAACATTTGTATTCATCATAGTGTTCCCGTTTCCGTTGAAAAGAGCAGTCCCATTTTGATACAATGCGAACCGAAATAGATCGCCAGATTTTATAACGCATTATACTTGCAAAATTGCTAAATTTCTCGGTTATAGTTTTATATAAGCAGCACCGTACTGTCCTATATGTCGTCAATTTATTAAAAGAAGTAATATTAATGTAATACAAATTTTAATACGCTACAAAATTATTTTGACCTTCATAAATTTTCAGCCAAATCGGTCAAGTTTCAGAAAAATTCCAACACCCAGAAGAGTCAACCGATCGTTATAAATTTTATTTACTCAGACTAAAAAAAATAGACTAGGAAATAATAATATGGACAAATAACCGTTGTCGTGGATCCAGACGACCTTAAGCTTCTTCTTCCGCTGCTATCCATTATTATTATTGGTGGTGTGAATTAATTCTCCCTTGATTCCTATTCCTGTCCAATTTTTACTATTTCGGAGTCACGATATCCTCTTTCCCTTTCGTTGCGTAACACATGTCCCAGGTACGCTGTTTTCCTGCGTTTGATCGTGCCCAGCAATTCGCGTTCTCTTCCTATCGTCCTCAAAATTTTTTCGGGGGTTTTTCTTGCTGTCCACGGGACTTTTAAAGTTCTTCTATAGATCCAAATTTCAAATGTTTCCAGCCTTTTCATTGTGCTAACCTTCAATGTCCAGCCTTTCATACCATACAACAGTACGGACCATACGTAACATTTTGTGAATCTTATTTTGAGATTGAGGTCAAAGTCAGAGTTCGTAAAGACGTTTTTGAATCTCATGAATAAGCTCCTCGCTTTTTCTATCTGGCATTTGATTTCTACGTCTCAAGACCAGTCTTCACACAACCAAGTCCCCAGATAGTTTTGACTCGTTTTTTACTCGTTCACTATCGTATGAGAGATTCAAATTCTGAAACTCATTCAATTTGCGGGTGATTACTAGTAATTTTGTCTTTTTTATGTTAATGTTAATTTCCATAAGTCGGCCGTGCATTCTAACTATATCCAGAAGCCTTTGGAGGTCATTTATATTATCTGCTATCAGGACTGTGTTATCTGCATACCGTATAAAGTTGATCCATGTGCCATTTAATTTGATGCCTAATTGTTGCCCTTTGGGAGCTTTTTGGAAGATGTTTTCAGAGTAAATGTTAAACAGAAGTGGGAAGAAGACACATCCCTGTCTTACACCTCAAGGATTTTCTGTGCCTTTGTAACTTCGTTGTCAAATCTAACTGCAGCTGATTGGTTCCAGTACAAGTTTTCAATACAGCAATACAGATCTCGAGCAGTTTCAACTATTTAAGGATTGTGACTTACAAGACAAAGTTTTCCCCACACGGTTGATTGGAGATGTTTGGTTGGTAGATTAACATAAAAAAGAGGTTTTTATGACTCTTACTGACAGCTCGACATTGTGCTGCTCGGCTTGTATGAAAAATCAAATTGGGATGGTAAATGGAATCGTGTTATATTTCTTAACGATTCCCGATTCTGTATTTGAGTCCACGATAATTGTAAGAGTAAGACGATTAAAACGCATAAATTTAGAATTTGCTAGAAACGGCATACAGTCCTTACACAGGGGTGATAGTAAGAGGAGCAATAACATACGGTATACAGGACACCTCCTGTTTTAGTTGACAGTATTACGACTTACATAAACTGACTTTATTGTGCACAAACTCTTTATGATTTTTTGTAGGTAAGATTGTTAAAATAATATTAAAATTATTTTTAAAGTATCATATTTTTGTGAAGGTATTTCTCTTCATTTCACACGCTCCTTTGTTGATTTGTAATGCCAGTTAACTTCTATCATGTAAATTTTCATGGCGTAAATACAGTTTGGATCGATTTAAATTAACTGCCAGTGAATGCCACAGAGTTATAAATATCAAAACATTACATTGCAAGGTCTTTGTTAACTTTCCTATAGACGGTATAGAAATGGAAATTAAGAAGTGGAAGTATTTAAAAGGATATTTGATGTGAATGGCAGTCGTTTCAGAGAAATGGTACTAATATTGGGTTTTTTTTTCTCCCAACAAAAACCAAAGGAAGTATAAAATGCTTAAAGTAGAATATAATACCTAATGAACTACAATATCAAAAAGGAAAAATTAAAAATAACAACAAAATGTTGAAAACAAATTATCATGTTTAGTCACACACCTATATATATAAAATATTATAATATTACTTTTATTATTTAATATTTTAATATTTAATATACTGTAAATTTTATTTTAATTTATTTTGTAATCTTGGAAAAATTAAATTTTTCTTGATTTTACGGCAAAGTAAACCAAAATATAATATATATATATTTTCCATGTTACGAGCCTTTATCCCTTTTCCATTAATACACCACACATTTTTTCTCCATATATATTGAAGATTAGGGATATAACTTAGTTTAATACTACATTTTTACTCATAAAACATCCCAAGCCTTTAGGCTATCGAGAAGCCACCTCGTTATCCTTTGAGAGTGATCCTTGGGCTGCCAGAAAATTCAATTGAGCAGAAAAATATGTCGCAAAAAGCTATGGGGGAAGGTGCATAATAATTCGCAAGAACGAACCAACCTTGTCGTATCTTTATTTCATGCCCAATTTGCGATTCGGAAACACGGCAAACCGGGAACTGGAACGACGTATTAGGGGTAAATTTTCTCGTGTTTTGTAACATCTGCTGACTTCCGATAAGTTGCAACTTCGCTAGAAAGTTGTAACGGAAGGGGTTTCCGGCTTGGAGGCAGACTGACTCCTTCCTACCTGAAATGTGTCTGTTTTATTCACAGAAGTGTGCACTAAATGATGCACAATTTGGTAATGAAAAGCCTAAATATGATTATTATTTTGCAATTTTGTACAATAAATCATCACTAGTCGTTAAATTAGTACGAGAGATTTACTCTTTACGTTATTTAAACTATTTATTATTTGATGGTAACCCAACAGGCTTCCGGCCAATCTCAGCTAAAACACAGGACTGGCGTTCGGTTTTTAGAACAACAAAAGTAAAAATTTAATAACGGATTTAATTTAACCGTTTTACGAAAGCTTCTTTTAACTTGCATAATATTTAATAAAGTCGCACATATACGGTGTGGTAATGAACAAACAGGGGCGTGTTCGAAAAAACGCTCGGACACGTCAAATGGTATTTTTTGAAGCACATTTTTTTCGACAAAAACTTTCTATACAGGGTGTGTCTTGTAGCAGCGGTCAATACCAACTTTCTTATTTCAAATTCAAACCCTGTATTTTTGAATTTCTCAGAAAATTCTAGACATATTTTACGTGCAATGTCCCATACCTATATTTAACTATTTCAGAAATATTAAGTGTTTTCAGATTTATTGCAAAAATTGATTGATTTGTATAATCTTATTAAAAAAAATAAAATTATATTGTTTTGGTATTCTTGATCCTTTGATATCTACAAATTTACAGTGACGTTTATTGGTTATGAAATCGTAAACCGCTAAAAACATAGTTTAGTTAGACTTTTAAATAGGTCTTGAGAGGTAATTGGGGTTTACAGAAGTAATTTAAATTAGTGTATAAAAATATGGGGTAAGTTAATAATATGTTCAAATATTAAAACTTAAAATTAATAATAGTAATCATATCATTATTTTGTAAAAATTTTTTATTCAAATGGGTTGATATGGCAAAACTGTTATTTGTTTAACTTGTAGTTTTGTAGATTGTAGATGTAAATTGTAGGGGGGGTCATGAAGGCTATGCTGCCTCTCAAGCACTTCAGCCTATCAGATTTTTTGGGCATAACCCTTAATCTATTCGAGGCCCGGAATTCCGAGACTTCGTACAAAGTTTCCTGGGAGCTAAGTTTCTGACATCGGAGGGCTTTAGGAAGGCCTCTTCCAGAAACTTGAGCCTCTTGCAGAAAAGCGCTGGTCATTCGCAAAGCAAATACAATGCAGTATCAGCGAAGTTCTCGCAGTAGCGGCAACTATCACTCTCTGTTTTGCCCATCTTTTTCAGGTGATACCTCAGAAGGCAGTGTCCAGTGAGTAGCCCCGTCACCAGTTTTAAGTCTTTCTTGTCCAACTCGAGGAGCTGTTTAGCTTTCCTTGGCTAAAGGCTTACTAGCCTTTTCGATTTTCATTGTCCTGGCACTTTATGCCATTGAGATTTCATTTCATCTGTTTCCCAGCGTCGAACCTCTTCTTTCAAGTGGGCTTTGGAGAGTCCACAAAAGTGTTCTGGGCCGGAAAATTGTGTATTTGCCCCCTCTTTGGCAAGACATTTTGCTTCCTCGTTGCCTTTAACTCCCTTGTGAATTGGAACCCACATCAGAGTAACCTGATTGGTTGCTGCCAGTTGTCTCATGGATTGTTTACAGCCACTTCAACCCTTTTATCCATTTCGGATTCATCAGTGTACCACACTAAAGCATCCGTTCCTAGTTGAGGTCCGTTCTCTGTGCAAACTTGGTGGTTGTTTATGACCACTTCAAACTGCATTTCAAAGTCGTACCTAACTGGAATAATATCTGTCGGCTTAGACATGGATTTTGGGGAAATATTTTTCAAAAACTTCGAATGTCCAATCCGATTTCCTGCTTTAAGATTTATTGTCTGGCTCAGTCTGAAGGCACTGATTGCTGCTTCTTTTATTATACATAAGTGCAATAGTAGAAGGTTCAGAATTACCTCTACGGCTGCAGTAGAGCACGTAAATAATGCCCCTGTGATTACCAGAACTTGTACTTTTACCAAATGAAATTTTATTTGAGCTTAAGTTTGTTAAATACTAGTATTAATTCATATTTTATTAATGTCACCTTTTATTATTTATTGTTAGGAATTTAAAAAAATTTAACGTATTTTAAGGTATTTACATAAATTAAAAAGTAATATTATGTAATAAACTCGGTTGATTTGCTAATATTTATAACTATTAAATAGTTAAATGTTTCTGGTGTATACCAAAAGTGAAAGTAACATTTAACATATCAGTTAGGTACCATTTACTTACATATTTTGCAAATGGCGTAAGGGACTGATCGGGTGTCCAGCACATGGCTTGTTTTTATATTTAATTTATTTTTAATATTTTTTTGTTATGGCTTGTAAATCATAAATAATTCCTGAAAGTAATGGAAAATAATAATAAATTATCATGACCTGCAACAGTAAAATAGTATTTCTCATTAAGTCAGGTAAAAGCTTTATGAGGACATTCGGTGAAATAACATATTTACTTACTAAAACAGTTTTATTACAAGCATAACCTTATTATAGAGTAAATTTCGCGTCCGGAAACAGAAACGAATTACCTATTATTTATTCTCTGCATTGTCTTGACACTTTCTCCAATGCTTCCGGTTTACTATGACCTCTTAGTGTCTCCGTAGTTAACACAGGAACGTATTTCGGAGTTACTTTCGGGAAGAATTATGATCATTGGCAAAAGTTTACATAATATTTGGAGATAAAGTGTAGATATTTAATATGCTTGGAGATATAAATTATTTTGTACCTCTTACTAGGTTATGTTGATAAAAAATACAAAAGCAGTAGATTAGACTGACAGATATAAACTTGTTAAGTGTGGTGTAAATGCACAAATTATTTCTCGTGTGGTATAGCAAGCAATTGTTTAAAAAAAATTTCCAAAAATATGTAAAAAAAGGTCACAGTAAATTGCTGATTTTTTTGCAAAAAGGTATTAACTCCGGATTAATAAAATGAATGACCTTACTTAAGTATTTATAGATTACTTTGAAAATGTATAGTTTTCTTACCAAACTAGATTCTTGCTGTCGTAATTGCCCTAACAAAAAAAATCAGCATCACGAGATATAATGCACGTTATCGTGCAGAGATTTGAAAGATTAAATGAGTAAAAAGATTAATCTAAAGAATAAACTATGTCAATGTGATGCTGAACAACTACTTATACAGAACAGGCTATTTTATTTGGTTCTATTTTGGTTTTATTTTGTTCTTTGGTTTCCAATAAAATTTTTCTGCAAGAAACATTTTCTTATTATATTTATTTATGTTATTTGTTGTCAGAACCACTGTGCAATAGTGATACGGTTCATGTGAAAGCCAATTACGCATGAGTAGTTGAGAGGTGCCAGATAATAAGTAAGAGTCACCTGTGGTGGAAGAGGAAGTGTGAGGTCTGGTATTTTCCTGCCTGTGACAATCCTGTTTCCATTGAAAGTTAACAGGTTCGGCACGTTTTAGGAGTAAAAAATATTTGTGGCCCTTCGGTGGCGACTGATTCCAGTTTTAGCAGGTAACTAGTCTAAGGTAACGCTTTTTTGGTTGACTAAAAGTTCTAGCAAAACTCGTAGAATAGAAAACCCATGCTGCAATGGCTTGATAAAAAGAGGGGGTCACCGGGGGGTTTTCAGTTAGTTCGTTTACGTGGATGAAGTTATTGACAAAGTGAACCCAGCCTTATTTTGGAAAAATACTATTGTATTGACATTGTGGTCGTACTTGGCGGTGAAAATCAAGAGACTAGTACCCCTAGATATGTATATTCGTCACTATGGGTAGATAATTTGGGATAATCGTAGTAGTCAAGAGCTGTAACTGAAGATTTGGTTCCGTTAGTTTTGTATACGGACATACTCACAGATCATTAGACATGAAGATGTAACTTTGGCAACGTTGTAGTGAAATATGCTTGCACCTAGGCGAGGGAAGGTATCGTATTCCACTTTTGTAATTATTAACTACAGAAATGACAAATAAAACCACGTTGTAATTTAATAATACAGATTATTCTAACATTTATTTATTTCAGAGAAAAGTAAATGTAATGGTCTATTTTTATTCATCGTAATTAGTAACAAAGTCACACTTAGTTTTATTAATTAAGAGCAAATACTTTAACCGAAAACTAGACTGGACAAATATCGTCGCTGCTTGGTGCTCTGTTGTTTTGACGCAAGGCGATCAGGGGTAAACGTATTTGCAAAGTTGCCGATGTCAAGTTTTGCATCAAATAGATTATAATGTCTAATGATTCGTGACTCTGTCTGTATTGCAGATCGGGATGTATATGTCGGATTTAGGAAAGCTATTATTCGGTTGTCCTATTAAAAACCATTATTGCCTTATCTCATACCACCAGGAGTGTTCATAGCAATGACTTTAGTTTCTTTTTTGCTTTGTTTTTGTTTGATTAAGTAGGCAATAAAACAATATTCTGTTTTAGTCAATTTTATATAACTTTATTTCAAACACTTACAGTGTTAATGTTATTTCTAACAAAAAAACAACATTTTGTTGCAAATAATATGACGTTAAGTACAATCCTGAAAAGGGTTGTTCGAAGGAACGAAACGCCTGACTGTGTGTCAAGTTAGTTTTCGACTAGCAACCAAAACGACTTCTAAGTGTCGTAGCGACGATAAACGTTTGAATTATGCATCGGTCTAGTAGATAATGACGCGAGATAGCGCTAATGTCTCAAAAGGCCCTTTCGGGGGATACTCGATCTGGGATACGGGAGTACGGGATGCGACTTCATTGTGGAAAAACGACTCGACGACATTCAATTTATCTTTGGGTTTGGAAGAAAGAGAAGGCGACACTTGGAGTTGTTCGATTTTAGCTTGCAATGCAGTTTATATTTATCGCTTTGTGGGGTTTTCTTCATTGTAACGGGAAAAAAACGACAAGCAGATAAATAGATGCAAAGAATTGATAGACAGTATCTTATTTTAATGGAATATTTTACGTTTTTCCAAATAAGCACGTTATTTAGATTTTACATCTGCGGTCCATATGTATGGAATAAATTAATTTTTATCGTTATTATGAATTTGTTTAATAAAAACTCAAACAGGTCGATTTTTATTGTCAATTCGACAATTTACAGTGTGAAAATATTACCCCCTCTTAATTATGAGCACCCCCTCAAAAAATTTAAATGAGAAGGGGGGTCGTGTGGCACCTACTTCGGAAGGGATTTTTATTCTTTGTTCAGAAAACGGCAGAAAACGGCTTTCTATATTAGGGCAACCGAACTTTGATGATTTATCCGATCTCAACTCAGTTAACATCAAAGACCTTACACTTTTTATTAAAAGTTTTAACTGGTTCTCACGGTAGAGGGACAAGGCACCGCCGTCCATCACGGTATCACAACGGGGCAAAAGGCCTAAGTGGGTTTTCTCCGAACCGCCGTTTTAACCCAACTTAACCTAATCCAAGGCACACGTTACAATGTTGTTCTTTCACTGCTTTTGTAAAAACTCTAAAGCTGTTCTTCCATTGATTTTATTAACTAACAAACCTTTAAACCCTTTTCGACAATGGTATTTTCTTTGCTAAATTTTTTCCTACCAGTTTTAAAATTCAAGTTTGGATCAAAGTATAATAAAATAATGTTGACGGAAACACATCAATATTTAAAGATCAATGTTGTTTATTATGTTCCGTTTAGCACAAATTTTGAAAATATAAACTTTTCCTGAAATTTTTTATGCTTTACAAGAATAGTTTTAAAAAGTATACGACAGCTTTAATCTTGGAATATTTCTTCAAAGTTTCAATATCCGAATAAAATATTCTGGATATTTTCATAATGACGTAAAATGGTTGTATCGCCTCGAGACTGTCGCAGTGGCGTTTCAGTAGGTTAAATAAGGATACCAAGAAAAATAAGTTAAAGTAACTTTAATGGATGCAAAAAAATCGAAACACCCACTAATTTTAGAAATTTTTGTGTCGAGGCGTGTAAAACAATTTACCAACAACAAAATTCGAAATAAAATGATATTTTTCCCTTTTGTTAAAAGGGAAATTTTATTTCTTTTTTATCCCCTTTAGCAAGCTTTTAGTAAAGAAAACTGTTCTAATTTTATTTTTTATAAAGTAAGCAGATTAAATGCATTATTTTTTGATAAAATTTACAAAAGAATCTCAAGAAAAAAAAACACTTTCTACAAATGAAGGTTTCCTTACATCTTAAGAAACTTTTTTCTTTTCTTAGTTACAAATACTGTTGGACTTATAGTTATAAAAAATTGCTAGTTAAAAGCCTTAACCCTTTTAAAGTTTTATTAAAAATATTGGTGCTAATTTGTGTAAGCGCTTTTACATAACTATAAGTTCAACATCGTCTGGACCTGAAAAAAAATGATGTTTTCTTGAGGTGTGATAAAACCTTTACTTGCAGGACGTGTACTACATTATTTACAGAAATGTTGCAGCTTTAATACATTATTTCTTAGCAAAATAAAAGCATTCAAAAAAATAAAGTGATACACTAACAAATAAAGGATTTCTGGAACCTTAAGATACCTTTTTATTTTCTTGGGTTCACGTACTGTTTGACTCTTACGGTCATGAAAAATCGCTTACACAATGACGACATAATTTTGTTAAAAAAACTTAACTCTTTTAATTCTTTATTAAACATACAGTTGGCGTTTCTAAAGACTGATTTTGCATCAAAAGCAAAGAAAAGTATCAAAATGCTGTGCTGCGTGTTGCATTTTCAGTACTTACTTTTTATTTAGACGTTTAGAGCAGCAATTGATGTCGTGAAAACTGTTTAATAATTCACAACACAAGGTTTGGCAATAACGTTCTAATTCACTTTAAAATAGGAGCTTTAGAGGCAGAATGTCTATCAAATTTTATTACTTGAAAGGTTTGGAAAGACTGCAAGAACGAGGAGGCGACGTTGACCCGATTTGTGGCAAAAATAAACTTGGATTAAACATCAAGACATTGCATCCATCCATCCATCCATTTTCAGTCCATTTCATTAGCTTTTTCATTACATGCTCGTCGGTTGCTGGTACTCTTGACCTCGCCCCTCTTCAAAACAATTTTGATCTGATCGATATACCTACATTCTTCTAGGTCGACCTCTACCGACTTGCCCATTTAAATTCGCCTTATAAATCTGTTACATTAATATTTTTTCATTCATTCTCTCTACGTTTTCAAACAAACTAAGCATTTCTGTATTTTATCTTTTTTTACTCCACAGCAATCACTTATCTCAATATTTCTCACTTAATCCATCGGAGTCACTTCGGCTATACTTCTCAGATCTTTACAGCATTGATCTTTTTTTCATGCTTCTTCGGCCAAACCCAACTTTCTCTACCATACATAAATGTAGGGACAGCCAGTCGTAAATTTTTTGACACGTTCTGGCTGCCCATAAAGTTAAAAAGTGTCCCATTTATTTGTTTCCCGGCCAACACCCTCCGCTCAATATCACAGTCATACTTTTCGTCTCTCGTAAACTTTGAATAAAAGTATCTTTATATTACTTCGGCTATTAGGTAAGAATTATGGCATACAAATGGATGTGAGTTGAACAAAATCTTTACTCCTCTTTACCGACTCTTACGCCATTACTATTTTCCGCAACCTTTTCGAATACTTCTGTAAACCATTTTAACTCTGGGTCTGTGTCATATTAATGGTCTCCAGATAACTTTATAAGTAATTGTTTCAAGCAAAGATTGTAGCAAAGTTTGGAATTTTTTTGGACAATCATTGGATCGATATAAAACTTCAGATTTCACCACAACTCCAGAGGTCTTCCTCTGTTAAGTGATTATTCCTGTACTTGAGCTAATTCCTACGACATTTTTCAAACTACCTGAAGCGTTTTTAATATACACTTACGACCAGTCAGTTCCAAGCTTCCTGATTTACCACTTTTGAGTAAAATTTTTAAAAAATTTGAGTTTTTATAACCGCATGGCGTCTTAAAATCATTTCCACCCACCTTTAAATTATTTTTGCAGGAAGATATGAATGTCCTTGCACCGAAAATGTTAGTTCTATTTTCTTGATCGTTTCTGAAGCAAACAGTACCTTATTTGTTTTTTTTCTTTCACGCGATGATGTACTCTTTTTTCTTTTCTGCTACCTCTGTCCATGTTATAACCAACAGATCACCTTCTAGATCTTTTATTTTAAACAGAAGACAACTTCTATTTTTAATAAATACACCCACAACACACTAAGGCAATACCATACTAGCAGGTTTTCGAGTAAAATGAACGAAAACACCATCAAAATGCATTTTGTCCCTGTTTTTGGACAAAATGTTCTTTGAAAGTCAACATGGACCAAATTTAGTTTGTTTGTCTTGAAATTTTTTTCCATTTAATATCACGAGGACCTAATGCTTATTGACTGTCCAAGTACTCATAGAAAAGATAGCGTTTGACCTTAAGAATGTGGCACCACCTTTATTACAAATATGGAAAAGATGAACAAAATGCGTTTTTTGCATGTCTCCTCCTTATTTTATTTTTTTTGCTCGATTTAAAACAACTTTCTCCTTAGCCGTCCCAGTCGTTAACTATATTAGCGCATCACCTTCCTAAATGATTCACCCTAAAAATCTTTTAATGTGACCATGAAATTTTATAAACCTTCATTCGCTTTTCATGTTACACGAATCGACGTTAAAGTATGGAAAATTTAAAAAAGTACAGATAAAAAATGAAATCAAAAGATAAGTAATAAAACTCTCGAAAACAAACTTCTCGTTTTCCCATTAACTGCCGTGATATATTCCGAAAGATTTTCCTGCATCCTGAAATAAACACGTGCAAATAAAAATTTCATCGCGAGTATAATTTATGGTTTATTATGTGAAACACTCCACTGAATATTCGTCATTGATGCACGTTTAGGGTGGATCGTGGTGATGGAATTTATATAAAGCAGGTAGATCTATATTGTTATACTAACAACCACTTCTCAATTTAGGTTTCCTCATAATTCCCAAGAGCTCAAAAAGCTACTATTTTCATCCCCAGTTGAACTTTTAGATTAAAAACCTGAAACTTGAACCTACGTCAACTTATCGAAAATATTCCTGATAAAACAGGACTAAAAAAGAAATATGCACGAGTCTTTTAGAGAAAAGGAGATGAGAATATCATACATACATATAATCACGACTTTTTCCCGTAGGGGTAGGCAGAGGCCAATTCCCTCCACTTGCTACAGTTCTTACACACATCTTTTGCTTCCTCTACTTTCA
This sequence comes from Agelastica alni, assembly GCA_950111635.1. NCBI lineage: Eukaryota > Metazoa > Arthropoda > Insecta > Coleoptera > Chrysomelidae > Agelastica > Agelastica alni. The sequence goes on from OX467718.1 coordinate 15,833,751, forward strand.
TCAGTGCTCTTATACATGCTCGTCGGTTGTTGGTACTGTTGACCTGGCCTTTCTTTAAAACAATGTTGATCTGATCGAGATATGTTCGCCGAGGTCAAACTTACTTCATCCATCCATTCTACGTGTCCAAACCATCTAAGCATTCCTTTATCTATCATTGTAACCACATTTTTTTTACACCACATCGTTCCCTTATCTCATTATTCTTTACTTTATCCATCAAAGTCACTCCAGCTATACTTCTCAGACTACTCATCTCCACAACATTAATCCTATTTTCATGCTTATTCTGCCAAACCCAACATTCACTACCATACATAAGTGTAGGAACCAACACTCCTCTATGCACAGCCAGACGTGCCTTTTTCGACACTTTCTGGGTGTTCATAAAGATATGCAGTGCCACATTCATTTGTTTTTTTGCCAACACCCTTCGCTCAATGTTACTGTCATAATTCCCATTTCTCGTAAATTTTGAACCCAAGTATGCGAACTCATTAACTTGTTTTACTCTTTCACCCTTACTCAGAACTTCACAGTTTGTCCTGCTTTCTTCTCTTTTAAAAACCAAAAAAGAATATCTAACCGTATAAAGCTGCCGAGATTAGAAAAGAAAACCGTTTTCAATATCCCAATAGTCAATTAATGGTAAACGTTTTACAAAGCAAATCAGATTGAAGCAAAAATAAATGGGACCACGACCGTACCAATAGCTGAGGGCCAAGGTATTCGACAAGGGGATTCTCTGAGACCTCTGCTCTTCAACATCATTATGGACAAAGTAATAAGCAAAGTAAATTTACTGAAAGGATACAGAATGGATGACCGTGAAGTTACTGTTACTGACGTACTAGTTGCTGAAAATGAAGACGATCTGCAGCGACTATAACATCGATTTAACTGCACTGCCAAATCACTTAATATGGTAATATCGGCCTAGAAAACTAAATGCATGGCGACATCAAAAACGCCAGTAAGGTGACAACTGGAAGTTGAAGGCAAATTTATCCAACAGGAAATGAAATATAAGTATCTGGGCATAGAAATCTCAGGCTATGGTGATGTTGAGACGGAGGTGAGAGAACAGACAACGAAGGCAACAAGAATAGCGGGATGCCTAAATGACACAATTTGGCGAAATAAAAACAATAAAATAGAAACCAAAGCGAAAATTTACAAGGCAATAGTAAGACCAAATATGACATACACGGCAGAAACTCGACCAGACACAGCGAGAACTAAACAACTTCTAGAGACAACCGAAATGAGAGTACTTCGTAGAATAACTGGAAAGACGATCTTGGACAGAGAAAGAAGCGAGAATATAAGAAGGACATGCAAGGTAGAAAACATCAATGAGTGGGTTCTCGGCAGAAAAAAAGAGTGGAATAAGCACATCAGTAGAATGGACCACAAAAGAATAGTCAGCACGCGACAAATCACCTATGGGTCGCAGGAGTTTAGGACGCCCCCGAAAACGATGGAGCGACAACTTAGCAGCGCAATAGGCAGAGGGACGATGAAAAGAAACAGGCGATCCGCCTAGATTAAAGAAGGAAGAAGGAAGAAGAAGAAGTTTTACAAAGTATTTACGTATTATTTTTTTTTATTTCTTGTCGTAAATTCTTTAGTTATTATTAAAAAAAAAATTGAAATGTTTTTTTTTTTGGCCGTTTACAATACTAAAAAATTCTTTTTTACCCAAAATCAGTAAAAAATTTATTTCTTTGATCGGCTGAAGATGCCAATACCCTTCATTCAATACGTCGACATATTTTATAAATTCGCATGACACTTTTTCGAAAAATGGGATGCTTGAAATTAAATATATCGAATTGTGCGTTAAACCCGATCCTGTTCATAAAACATTTTGTACTAAAATCTCTTGTTATCGCGTTTGTAGTGATTTTTTTTAATTTAATGGACAGCAACACGAACAAGCGATGACATTGTCGATATTTATGTGTAATCGATTGAATATTAAAGTGCAGGATTTTATCTGCCAAATGATTTACCACTTGATAAAAAGAAATCAATCAGTTCTTTCGTTTATTTTCAGTTGTTTGCATTATGACCAACAATTAAAATGACTGACAAAACAATCGTTTGCATTGAAAACATAAAACGCTTGAATTTTAAACATTGGTATCCTATCGTATAATAAAAATTAAAAAAGTGTGGTAGTTACACAGAAAATTCAATTTTTTATATGTTGGTGATTCTATGAAACCTCCACGAGGTAAGTGATCTAAGAGCTTTGTACTTAAAATTTTACCCAACAATTAAAATATTTCTTTTAAATCATTATAAGACAATTAAAAAGGTGTCTTTTGCCATTGTTCAAACAGTGACAGTTTAATAATCAACAAACAGAAAATTTAAAAAACCCATATTTAAAAAGAATGGCATGTGTATAACACTGGTAAAAGAGAACCTATAGACATACTTAAGACTGCAGTATATTCGATGCCAGGAAAGCATTGTTAAGTCTGAATGTACTGATGCAACGCTGCCTCGACGTTAATAAAGATTTGTACACATGCTTCGTAAACTATGAAAAGGACTTTGACAGGGTTCGACATGCTATCTATTGAAAAGTATGCTATCTATTGAAAAGTTTGCTATCTATTGAAAAGTATGGAGAAACTTTAGCTGTGGCATTAGATATCTCCAAGGCGTTCGATCGAGTTTGGCACCAGGGACTCCTCGCCAAGCTTCCATCTTATGGCTTGCCCCCTCAGCTGTGTTCTCTGCTTGCTAGTTTTCTCTCAAACAGGTCTCTCCATATAGTGGTCGATGGAGTTTCATCTGACACTCTACTCATAAATGCTGGTGTTCCGCAAGGATCCATTCTGGCACCAACACTATTTTTACTTCACATCAACGACCTATTGAAAGCAACTTCATGTCCCGTACACAGCTTTGCCGATGATAGTACCCTCCATACCGCTTTCTCTTCCAGGGCCCCTATATCAGCCCGTGAAACCAGAAATGAACGAGGAAGAAATGTTAACAATATAAATATGGACTTAGCAACAATTCTCGAATGGGGATCCAATAACTTGGTAGAATTCAATGCAAACAAAACACAAGCATGTCTTTTCTCTAGAAAAGCCGATCTCACTGTGCCTAACATAACTTTGTCAGGAGTAACCATACCACTGAAGTCATCCATATCGATGCTTGGTATTACTATCAGCAATAACCTTTCCTGAGAAAATCACGTGAGGTCCATTGCCAAAAGTGCATCCCAAAAACTTGGTTTTTTGTTTCGTGCCAAGAGCTATTTCACCTCCAGTCAGCTGCTTATGATCTATAAGGCGCAGATCCGACCTGTACTGGAGTACTGTTTCCATATTTGGAGTGCAGCACCTAAACATATCCTAAAGCTACTGGATTCTGTACAAAAAAGGGCAATTCGTCTCGTCGGTAATGCCTCGCTTACAAACTCGCTCACTTGTCTGGAACACCGTAGAAAAGTTGGCGATTTGTCTCTATTTTATAGATATTTTCATGGGCGATGCTCTTCTGAAATATAATATATATATATATATATATATATATGTATGTATGACCTCGATGCCTTTGTCTTTCTTTTAACATACAATGTCGTTCAAATATCCAGACACTTTTAGTGACTTTGTTGTTTGTTGTCTCACTTTTGTGTCGATATCGCCATATCCCGATAGTTCTATACCGAGATATTTGAATTTCATTTCTTGTTGTGTTATTTTGTCTTCGACGATAAGCTAACATTTTATAGGTGTTTTTGATGTTGATAAATAAATTACAATATTTAATAATGACACATTCTTTAAACGCTAAAAGTTTTAGTTTCATTTGAAAAATCCATGTTTATAAAACGTTTATGCAGTACATTTTTCGCAGTTTAAAGTTTCAAAAAATTTTAGGCAATAATTTTATTTAGAGTAAACAAGTACCATATTTGTTTATTAATCAGTAGACAGCAAGTATTATACCTACATCATTTATGAAATATGGTAGCTTTTAGCATTTGCCAGATATACTAAATAAACTATTTCCATGTTATTCTGGTCTACTACGTACAAATGGCTTACAGAGGAATACAAGGATTTTGCAGTATTGCTGATATGCCAGCGGTGTTTTTAATTTATTAGGATTTCGGACAAATGTTGCCAATATTTAATAACCTAGTGACAAATGTAAAGTTTAGTAAAAAATAGGTTTACAAAACATTTTGAATCTTAGGATTTTTAATTTAAATCCATTTTTAAAAATAAAAAATATAATCTTTTAATACGTAACAAAATATTTAAATTATCTGTAACTTAGTACTTTATACTTTAATACAATTTTACTTGAATATTTTTACTTTGTTGTAATGATATAATTCATTATATTTAAATAAAAATATTTTTAAACTCATATTAAATTTTTTTAAATACACAAAAGAATAATAATGCTAAAAAAAATTATTAAAAACAAATACGCCGGGCCCCAATAATTTTTTTCTCCAATAATTTATTTCAAAAACTTTTATTTTTAAGAGTTTAACGCACCATGTTCTTAGTCGTACTTGATGGAGAGCGGTTTTTCTATCCTCGCTCGACCATAGGGGTTTACTTTTTTAATGTAATAAAAAATAAAACAACGTAAAACAAAACAGAAAAGATTTCATGCCAATTATCATTATTTAATTTTAGTTACGATCTCAATATTTTCGGTATCCATAATAATATTTAGATTTTTTCTTTAATTAAATAGGAGTATTTTCAACTACCTATAATCATGCATTTCTTTTGGATTAATTTAATTTCAACTTCATTAGCTTAAGCGAGCCAAAACTTTTAATTTACCCATTTTTGGTTTTAACTAGTGCTTGATAATCAGAGCCAATTATTGATAACATAACATCGTCTACATTTGGGTTTACAAAGCTCTTTATTAAATATTTATTAACATCAATAATGTATAACAAAAAGAGCAATGGGCCCAGTAGGCCCTTGAAGCACATCGTAAAATACTTTTTTAGATATATTTCTGCCAATTTTTGTTTGTTGATATCGACAACATAAATAAATATTTAACCACTGGAGAGCTAAATCCGTTATTTAATATAACTTAGATTTTTAAATTAGTTTACACCTATCAACCGTTTTAAACATTCTCTTAAAGTCAACAAATACACTACTTATAATAGTAATGCCCTCATTGATTTTTTTTCACTTTGCTAAAACATACTGATTTGCAGTTTTACAAGAGTGTCTGCTTAAAAACCTTAACTGACCCTCAAACAATATCCTATTTATCGCTAGAAAACTATTAAGTTGCTCATACACTACTATTTCTAATATTTTCTACACAATTGTCAATAAATTTATAGGTCGCTTTTCTTCAGGTTTTATTGGGTTTTTAACTTTTAATACAGGTATCACCACACTACATTTCAGATCACTAGGAACTATAACGGTTTTCAATGACGTATTTAGTTAATTTAACAGAGGATAACTCACATCACCAAATAGATCCTTGATAAGTTTAAAACTGAGTACATTGTCAGCTGATGATTTTTTTATTTAATAAAATTTTAGAGAATCTATTAAGATTTGTTTGAGGTGTTTTATTTGCTGCAAAGTATTCATCTGGTGGTTTAATACTGGAGACAATGTCATGTATACTTTCGACAAAAAATGTGTCTAAGGCTTTCTGCTGTGTTTAAGTATTATCTACATGCAGTCATACATTTTTTAAAGGCAATTACTTTTCTTTTTTTTTATTATACATCTAACAAAAAGTATTTTTTTTATTTATTTAAAGAAGTTTATTACGCATGCTCTCTTTTATTCCTGCAAAATACCATACAGGATGTTTCAAAAAAATTTGACCCCGTCTCTAGGATAGGTAGAAAACTGAAAAATAATTGGGGTTTGCTTTGTAAAAAAATTTCGTAACGCCATCCGTATTCAAGATAAAGAGCGTTGAAGAAAAAATTTTTGGTTATTACTGCATAATTATTAAATCAAAATATTCCAAAAACGGTACACAGTATCGAGTTTTACCAAAAGCGAGTTTAACCAAAAGTACTTTTTTGGTGTAAAATTGAATGATGTTTAAGTTCACTTGAAATTTTGATAATTAAATTCAACCTTTAAAAAGTTATGTTTAATAATACTTGGTACGAACCGTGTAACTAGCGCTCTCTATGAGTCAGATATAAAAACAAATTTATGAGATGTATTAGCTTCTAAATCGTATAAAATTTCATTTGAATGTTTCCGGTAGTTACGGCAAAATCGTAATAAATGTGTATACATTTTTTTTCTTCAACTCCCTTTATCTAGAATACGGATGGCGTTACGAAATGTTTTACTAAGCAAACCCCAATTATTTTTTAGTTTTTTACCTATTCTATAGACAGGGTCACCTTATCTCGAAACTCCCTGTACTTATACATAATTTTTTGATTGAAATATTTTAAAATAGCTTTTAAATTAATGATAAAATTTCAAACTTAATTTTAAATGAAAAAGCTATGTTTTTAAAAAACATGCTGTTGTGCTCGCTGTCATTATAACATTCCTTAAACTGTTAGGAATATATTAAAATACAAACTTTTGAATCTTTAAAAAATGTTGTATGTACAAGGTGGTTCTCCATATGACTATTAAAAATAATTATTGACGATTTTTTTATTGCATCAAACAAACCTACATTAAAAATAAAAATTGCCAAATTGGAGGATATAAAAATTCACCGTAATTTATAAATTAAAATAACTTATTTAGAAAATATGTAATAATTGGGAAATTATAAGAATTAGTACTGTCCTGTAAAAACATATTTGTCAACCTACTTTAAATGAAGCTTGTTTTGGATTAGCTGTTTATTTAACCAAATGGTAGTTCACGTGTTGAAAAAATGCGTGGGAGCGCTTATAAGATTTAAGACCAAGTAAAAGTGTCACGTCTTTTGGGAATGCCTAAAAGATTAGTATTCTTCGAATTAAGCAGCTTTCGTAAACATCCTCGAGGTTCTGTATACTAAAACTCCCTGCTCCATTCTTTATTTATACCCGTCGAAGGAAGGACAAAACCCGTCCTTTTGATTAATATCCTTCAAGAAAACTAAATTTCTGCTAACGTTCGAAAAACAGTCTCGGTCATAAATCTTCTTCGCGTAAGATGCGTTTAAAACTAACGTGGACATTCGAGAAAATCCCCTGGAATAAAATAAAATTGAAAAACGTACGACATAGGTTTACAATAAATATATCATCTGTGTGTTGCAATTTAGGTATAATGCTCTGGTGTTTTAAATATTTTCACCTCAACTTCAAGACGAAGCTTTCGTTAAAAAAAATTGTTCATTATAAATTAAAACAAAAAATAGTGTTTTAAAAAAAAAATTATTACAATATTTCGTCTTCTTCTTTTTAAGTACAATTTCCTTCTATAACGTTGGTCACCAACAAGGTTATCCTTACTCTGTCAACAGCAATTTTGAACAGAGAGCTTGAGTTGAGTTTATACCAGTCACGTAGATTCTTGAGCCATGATGCTTTTCTGCGGCCCGGTTTTCTTTTACCATAAATTTTTCCCTGCATGATATTCTGCAGTAATCGGTATTTTTCACCTCTCATAACATGCCCGAAATATTGCAGTTTCTTCCTTTTAATGGTAGTAAAAATTTCGGTGGTTTTATTCAGCCGTTGGAGTATTATCAAGTTGGCTACTTTTTCCGTCCATGAAACTTTTAATATTTTCCTGTAAGCCCACATCTCAAAGGCTTTAAGTCGTCTTTCATCGTACTTGTTTATAGTCCAGGCTTCCATACCGTACAGCAGGGTGGAGAAGACATAACACTGACTCCAAAAACCAGTTCTGGTCCAGTAAACGCAGAATAGGCACCCTGTTTGTCGGCTCTTTCGTTTCCCTTCACCCTCTGGTGCCCAGGTATCTCACTCTGTTGTTCGCGCCAAGGTACTCCAGGGATTCGATGCAATTCCATACAAGTTTAGAATTTATCTTGTTGGAGCTCAATGCTTTTAAAGTAGCCTGGCTGTCTGATATTATACTCATGTTTTTGTTTGCTAGAGGTGTGTAAGTCAACTCTTTTGCACACAATTCGATAGCTAAAACTTCAGCCTGAAAGATTGTAGCATACCTGCCTAGACTGGTAAATATTTCAATCTTTGGTTTTCTGCTGAAAACACCGGCCCCAACTCTATCTGGGTTTATTTAGCCATCCGTGTACATTACGTATTCAGTCTCTGAAAAGAGGATTTCTTTTCTCACCCATTCATTTCTCTTTGCTCTTTATTAATTTGTCGACAGTTGCAGCTAGCGGCTGTCATACAGTTTTTTTGTCCACGGCGATTAAACCTTTTTATATTTTGTGTTAGATAAAACGTTAAAAATAACCAGCGAATTGTGATTATTCCAATCCAGTAATTATATAAGTTGAGTAAAGTTGGGGCCGTGGTATGTGTTCACTTTTGTTAATAATTACTTTTACTGTTATTGAAGAGGTAAAGTATTGATAAGCGCAAAATAATATTGCATTTAAATTCGCGTGGGAATTTTTATTATTAATTTGTTTAAAAATTTCTTTTCTTTATTAACTCGTTGCATAAGTAATGCTACGTGATCTTAATTTTAAATACTTGTTACTCAAAAAGTAACAATTTGCAAACTTATTTCATCCGAGATTTCCGTAAACCAATTTGTCTGATCATCACTACTCCAAACCGAAGCACGTTTCAGGCAGTTATGCTAATTTGGTAACAAAAAAAACTGAGCGATAACACACAGTCTCTGTTCAAATATATCTTCGAACAACAGGAAAAATTTCCATTTTCCAATAACGCAGAACCACTTTTCCTTAACCTTAACCGGAGTGGATTTCATGAAAATTGGGTCGTTTACTTACAAAAACCCTTTTGTTTATCTAAGCAGATTTCAAAGAGGAGGAACAAGGAGAAAGCGGTGCTGTTTACATAAATCGTTAGAGCGGTATTTAATAGCACGGAATTGTTTTGTTGAATTGTAAAAAGATCTTCTGTGAAAAATTTATGGATTTGCATTAATCGTTTTTACAAAAAACATACATTGCGTCCATAAAGTAACGCATAAATTAGCTTAATAACAGTAATACGAAAAAATACAGAAACGTTGAAGTCTGTATGGTATGTTTTTTTTCTTTTTAATATTAAATTATACAATTCTGATTTGCTCGAGGTTTTGGTGATTTCACTTTTTTTGATAGTATTTATTTTTTCAAAAAAAAATACTCAATTACTGATTAGTAATGTTAAATTTAGTTAAGTAAAATAGGTTGAAAATCTATTCCCTTCAGTTAGATTGAATTAAAATATTAAGATCTCCTCCCAGAAATAGAGCTTACAATTTATTTTTAGTAACACTATTAGTACTATTAAAGTAAATATTTAGTAAAAGGGTCTAAAAATGGTTTTATTTCAAAGATTTGTTTATTTTTAGAAACAAAATGGCTAAAAAATAATCTACATCAAGTTAACATAAGGGTAAAAATAGGGGTTTGTTTTTGTCTAAAAACTGCTTTACTACGAAGGCATTGTTGGCGAATGCATTGTCCTAAAGAAGAATCCAATTTAATTGTTATTTTACCTCTTAGGTACCACTTGAAGTAAATTATGCTTCTTACGTCAAAAAAAGTAATGAGCACCACCTTAATTTTCAGTTTACTTAACTTGGTTCTTGGTTTCTAAATCACAAGAAAATATATTCAAGTTTCATGGTAAGTAATCACATTATTTAGTAAACCTGTATAAGTTTCAAACTTTTCAATAATGAACATAATCATCCTCACCTTCTCTCCGTCCATCTTCGGACATAAGCCTCTTCAATTCGTCGCCATTCACTTTTGTCGGTCGTCCGACTCAACCATTGGGTACCGGCCAGTTTCTAAATGTCTTTTTTTACTTCGTTCTTGGTCTTCCTGGGTTCCTTTTAGTTGTTCTGCACCTCCACTCAGGTGTGTTCCTGGTCCATCTATTATTATCTGTCCTCATTAAATAGCCAGCCCATTTCAATTTTAGCCTTGCCACCCGTTCTGCGATGTCCATCACTTTTGTCTTTTGTCTGATCCATTCGTTTGTCTTTCGGTCTTGTAGTCGTATTCCTAGCATTTTTCTCTCCATTTTTCTTTAAACAATCCTTAAACACTCCATGGTCCCTTCATTATGGCTTCATGTTTCTGCGGCGTACGTTAAGGTCGGCAGGACACATTGGCCAAAAACTTGTGTTTTAAGGTATCGTGGATATTTGGAAATAAAGACATCACTAAGCATCTTTAGACCAATCATCATATTTTTAATAGGTTTATTTTTGAAAACATAAGAATAATACTCTATTTTCGACTTTTTTATGTTTACATCGTAATGAAATTTTTCCTAATAATGTTTACCATACCTGTTATCATTCCAATACTTAGATTTCTCCCATTTTTTTTCATTTTTTAAAAATGACTCACGTTTATTGTCTTTCACCAATGTTTTTCTTCTTCACGAACTTTTTCCGCGGCGGAGCTTGGCAATCATCATAGCTATTCCGACTTTGGAGGCGGCAGTTCTAAACAGTTCGTTTGTTGTGCATCCATACCATTTTCTCAAATCGCGCAGCCATGATATTCTTCTCCTTTCTACACTTCTCTTGCCCTGGATTTTTTCTTGGTAGTGTAGTTTTCTACTTTAAATAATTTCTAAAATTTGCCAAATGGTAGACTGTACACCTGAAAGGCACCAAGTGATAGAAAAGGCAACGTTATAAGAAATCAGATTAATTACATTTTAATTAATAAGAAAATAAAAAATTACATAAAGTCGGTTAAGACCTACCCAGGTGCAGATATTCATTCAGACCATACTTAATTGTGTTTTTTAATTAATATCAAGTTAAAAACAGTTAATAAAACCCAGAAACCCCCTATGATAGCCCCAGATGCACTCCATGAACCTTACATACTAAATAAGGTCTCAAGAAATCAACACTAAAATGCATGAAATTAAATTTGAAGACCCTAGCACTGAGAATGATTACTGGAAATAAATTAAAACCTCAATAACCTACAGCTCAAAAGAATTTACCAAAAAAAGGTAAGGCTAAAAAGGAGTAGATGACACAGGATATTTTAGACCTAATGGACATAAGAAGACAACACAAAACCAAAAATAGAGAAAAGTATAATGAAATTGGCTTCGTAATATTAGACATTGGACGGGTCGAACAGTCGAAGAATTGTTTCATGTAGCTACCGATCGAGAAGCTTTCCAACAAATTGTCAACTCTATGATAGCCAACGCCGGAACGCTTAATGATAGCCAACGTTTGAAAACAAGCATGGCACACAAAGAAGAAGATAATTTCCATTTCTTTGTTTATTATTCTTATGACTTCGTTGTTTATTACGGGTTTCGTCCATGATATCTTCTATACACCTACAATTCAAATGACTCCAGTTTATTAATGGTTGCCGCATTTAGCGTCCAAGCTTCCATGCCGTAGAGTAACGTCGAGAAAATATAACACCTTACCAGTCTAACCCTTAAGTTCTGTTGAAGTTTGTTCGTGATTTCTGTATTCGCACTTTGACTTCTTTAGAGTAATCATTTGCGGAATTGATTGTTGTGCCAAGTTAACTGTAGCTCTCTACTTGTTCAAGGATCCTGCCATTAACCGTCGTTGCCAAATTTAGGCTATCCAAAAACATTTTGTGTCACATTAAAATTGCTGTACGAGGCGTGCAATTATCTCCGTACAACTGTGTCATCATTTATTGTCATTCAACCGGGATTTAAGATATTTTTACTGGAAATTTATTATTGCTGCTCAATTTTTTTACTTGTACGTGGTCTTATTCTTTTTATTACTTCTTTTAAACGTTAAAACTTATCAAAATAAAACAAGTCTTGTTCGAATTGTGACTTTTCATATATGCGACATTTTAATCGTCAGTGTGGACCACGAGTTCTACCAAATTTCGTACTATCAAAAATAACAATATTTTTTTAACGTTGATTTTTCTGTTCGGTGCAGAAGATAAATACATCATTTTTTATTGACGTTAGTCGTGATTTATTGCTCTTAAAATATGTATTTTTATAGCCTAAAGATAAAAAAAGTTCATTTGAAAAAAAAAATTAATGCGGTAAACAATAATGTTTCTGCAATAATAAAACATGTTTTTAGTATCATGGTCGTTTTTAATTTTTTTAATCAACCGTCTGAATTTAAATATGTGTACTTAATTTTAATCAATTTAAGTTGATAAAAGTTAAAGTTCCTTCTTTAAAGAAATTCTAGAAAAGTTTAATTTGGAATTCCGACAACTAAACGAATCAACTTCGTGAGATTCTAATTAACAAACAAGTGGAAAATAGAAAAGTTTTTCTATGAGTAGAGGAAAAGCATCCGGATTAGCTGAAAAGCTTTTACAACATTTCTTGCAGTTATAAGGGGTTTATTAAATTTTTCCAGGATAAACATTCTCCTCATTAAACTTTCAGTTGTAAATTTATTTTATTTAGCGTATGGCAACACATGATAAAAAACTTAAGACTAAAAAATAAACATTACATTCTTAAATCTAAATTTTCAATCCACGTAACCGCCGATGGGGTGGCCCTCAAGAAGTCTGTAGTCGTGCAGTAGCTCTATCTCCTGACGCAGCTATATGCTAGGTGATGGATGGTCTGTCGTTCTCCACAGTCGCAAGCGTTACTTTCGAGTTTTCCCCACTTATGGAGAGAATCTGCACATACGCCGCATTCTATGCGGATGCGGTTTAGACAGCACCATGTTTTTCTTGGTAGGGCAGAGCCAGGAACTGTTTCGTTTGGACGGATGTTGTTGTAGGTGTCAGGAGATACTTTATTCCGCCATTCTTGTACCCATTCGTGTTTCAGAGTGAAATTTTTTGCGGTGACTGCTGCAGCAGTTTGAGCTGAAGGTTTCCTAGAACGTAACCTCTCACCTAGTTGGGCGATGTCTTCGTGAATTTGGAGCTGCGGGTTGTCTTGGATTTTCTTATATTCTCTACAGAAAGCGTTTGCACGGCGAAGATGGGCTGGTGGTATATTGCAGAGAGTAGGCAGCCAGTGCGTGGGTGTAGGTTTAATGGTGCTGCTGATTATTTTCAAAGATTTGTTGAGTTGGACATATACCTTTTTTGAATGGGGGCTATTCAGCCATACAGGTGCACAATATTCGGCGGTGGAGGCCTAGGACGGAGCAGCGAAGGGTTTCAGTTGTAAATCGTTTATATCACAGACTTTCACAAGAAATTTTTAAAAAATATTTATCCAAGACTGTACATAGATCCTTTATTGTTAGCGATGAGTTGCAGCCTGTGTTATGCTGATGTTCAAAATTTGTTTGAATTATAAATAATTATTAAAGGAGTAAGAAAAAGATTCATAGTAGTATCAGTCTATCGAAGGCCCTTACATTTTATTTATTATAAAAAACCAGGGATGTTTGCTTACAGAAGATGCACAAACCATTTTAATTGGAGTTTATTTCAAAATCCCTGTCTGTAAAATATCACGAACAAAATCGAGATTATTGAAAAGCTACATTGATAATAAAACCGGACTTAATGCATTAAAATTATTATCATCATATGGGTTATTATGTCAAATCGGCCAATGGTTAGAATCGACCCTTTTTAATTTGTAGGAATTTTTTTACAAGTTTTCTTTGATCATAAAGTTTTTTCAAAGAAATAAAATAAAACTTTTTTCTTTCGAAAGTTATGCAAAATTTCACCATATTTCAAATTTATATTTTAATATCTCGAAAACAATATCGAGTGCAAAAATGGGATAAGGTTCAATTAAAAAGGAATATTTGGAGACATAAAAAAAATATTTTAAATTTTTTGGCAGATAAAAAAAATTTAAATATAACTTTTTGCTAATTTTTTAAGCATAATGCCTTTAATTGATGTAAAAATCAAGGTTTTTTTAAAGATATTTTAGGGTGATTCATTAAGCATGTCCAATTTTTGAATTGTAGATTTTAGACCTCAACATATGATGATTCTGCCAACATACCTCATACAAATATTGCTAGTTTCCGAGATATCGTATGTTTAAAGTTTAAAAATGGATTTTTATTTTCGTAATAATTTTTTATGTTTTCACAATTTTTATTTAAAAATTGGTTTACGTTTTTTAGTATGAGGATCGCCAATTTGAATTCTAATTTTAAGCATTAGCATTGCTAATACCAAGAGGGCGCTAGTTACACTTGATTGTGTTTAACAGTTTTTTTTTGGCTGAACTATAAGAAAAAATAATAAACTAAAATTGATTTTTTTTTTAAATAAAAAGTTTTAGCAACTTCTTAATAAAAGTGAAACAAGGAATGAAAAAATAACATAATTGCAATTGCTATTTTATTTATGTGGTATTATTATCAAGAATAAAACATGGTAGGTTAGGTTAGGTTGGGCTAAAACGGCGGTTCATAAAAAACCCATTTATGCCTTTTGGCCTGTTGTGATACCGTGATGGGAACCAGTTGGAACTTTTAATGAAAAGTGTCAGGTATTTAATGCTAACTAAGCTAAGATCAGATAAGTAATCAAAGTTCGGTTTCCCTAGTATAGAAAGCCGTTTTCTGCCTAGGGCAGGCAGTGGCAGAGAAGATGTATCATTGTTTTTTCCTCTTTCCCATCGTTACAGCTTCTACAGAAGTCGTGTTGTTGCTCTGCGATTCACATCATGCGCCGTGCATGTGATCCACCTACCCAGTGTCCTGCTATGGCCGCGATCGAATTTCCAAAGGACTCTATGGATAAAGTTAAAACATCATAAGTTTGACGTAGATCTAGTTTAGGCGAAATCAGTTTCGATGATGTGCATGTGGGTTTATTTCTAAACTTAGCTGCTAGCTTATTCAGGGTGGCTCGGCATTGCACCGCTGCCATAGACTGAGATCAGTGATTTAATAGCAGCCTGGCTGTCGCAAGGAATGGATTTTTCGCTGAACTTTTGTTGATTGCCTAGTGTCCAGACAGCTGCCTCGGTAATGGCTGTCATTTCGGCTTAATACACACTGCAGTAATCAGGCAAACGAAACAACAGGCAACGTACTCTCCCCACTAGTTTAGGGCCATTAGTATAAAATACTTTGCCCTTAGGTTTAACTGAATTCTCGGCACAATCTTCTCTGAATGGGACTTCCAGACATAGGTCGCCGTAGAGTGGCCGTAGTGCGTTTCGATCCATGGGGTCACAGCATGGATTCTGAGAGCCACGCTAGCTACTCGTTTTTTTCTAAACAGATCTGCTGGTAGTAAATGTAGAATCGTTTTGAGGGCTTTTGTTGACAGTGGACAGCCTGTGATCAACAGACATGCCAATCTCTGGGCTATTCCTATCTTTGTATGGTTGATTTCCTTATCTAGAGCTGGCCACCATACTAATGATTTATACAATAGAATTGGTCTTATGACCGTAATATAGAGCCAATGAATAAACTTGGTAAAAAAATAAAAATTTTATAATTAGTTATTAATTTAGATTAACTTTATAATTTTAATTATGTTATTTTTTTCACATTCTAATTTCATTAACTATAATATTTTTCTACTTAAAATGACAAAGCCAAATATTATCTTTAGTTTACTTCATTTAAATGTGGTAAACATTTTTGTTTAAATTCAAGTATACATATCTTTTAAACAACTATCTTTTAAACCCTCTTTAAAATGTTATTACAGTATTACAGTGAAACCTGCTTAATTGAGATCTCAAGGGACCTAGATTTTTTTATCACTTTTTTAAAATAGACAGGTTGATATGACAGCATTTATAAAGGGTCTATGAGAGGTCGAAATGTACCATTTATTATATAAAGATGTGGAAATGTTTATAAAAGAATTGCATATTTTATGTTGCACAATTTTAATTTAAAAAAAAACAAAACTTATGTGTTATAACTTGTCCAAGTCTAATAAATTGTCTCATTTATAAGGGTTATTTATTCAAAAAGTCCCAATTAAAGAGATAAACTTCGAAAAAATCTATAAAATCTAATCTCAGTAAACAAGGTTTAAAAATTTCCAGTAACAGAGGTAATTCAATGCAAAAGTGTCGAAACCATATTGTAATTACCAATAACAGAGGTTTCTTACATATCCAGGGCTTCACTGTATGTAAGAAAAAATAGACCAAAAATTTAATACAGTGTTTTTTACGATTTTTCAAATTTCAAAATTCTGCCAATTCATCATTAGGTATTCGAAACTTTTTTTTAAATATTTTTCTATTACTTTAATTTTTCTATTTAAAACAAACGTAAGCCCGTTTTTGTTAACATTATAGTTTTAGAAATATTTAAATAAACAAAACTTAAAAAATGGTAAAATTTACAACTTTGGAAAAATGTTTTTTCCTTAACAAGACTTCGTTTTATGATAAAAAATAAACTGGAAAAAATTCATTTAAATTGAAATGGTTCGATTTCAACAATAGTCGATTTGACATGGAATGACCCGGATATTTTTAAGAAGCTCACTAATAACTATTTTCATAAATATAATAATATGTCTACTAATAAAAAGTCATCTGCTACCAACGAATGATTTATAATTTTAATTGTTTTTGATAACTCCCCCGACATCCGCTAATGAGAGATGAAATTAAAACCACCTGTCATCAAAGATAAGCTTCTATTCACCCTCTCTTCAAACTTTGAAGCAACATTTTCATCCAGTAATTTAAATTTACCTTTTTCGGTGATTACTATTTTCGTTGGCAGTACCCACGCCACCGGGTTTCAAAAGTTTCGAATAAACTTTTAGAACTTTCCCGTTAAAATAATTGTATATCCGCGATGTTTAAAAGCATGTCTTAAATTTAATTCAGACAATTGCCATGAAACTGATTTAATTTGTAGCATCTCAAACTGCGTAAAGTTTTCATGTTCATCAGTTTACGACCTCTCGAAATATATTATTAATACTAATACATACAAGATGGAAAAATACAAACAACGTAAAATAATTGTATAAATTTACCCTGACGATTGCCTTAGGGTTGTAAAAGAGGTATAATTTTTTCCCAGGCACTGTAGCATTTTCTGCTTTTTGAACCTTTTCAGCTCCTTAGTTTAGTCCCATTCCTTTAATTCTCCTGTTAAGGAGTAGAAACTTATTTACTGCTATTGCCCCAGGTGGATTACTCCTTTGGTCTTGTATACACCCCAGGTAGTGCCTGCACTGTGCGGTGGATTCGCATTTGAAGATAATACGAGTGGCTATTTCCTCCTCCCCATTATATAATCTGCATATAGGTTTTGTGTCAGACACGCCTATATTGTGAAGATGTTTCCTCAAAAACCAGTGTCCGATACAAAGCCCCACAACTGTTGTAAGTTTTTCCCTACTTAGCAAGAGCAGCTTCCCTGTCTGCTTAGGTAAAAGTTCTTTTAGCATTAACTTGCTGTGTCTAGCTTCCTTTGGCTACGCCTACTTCAGCTGATGCTGATAGTGGACCCAGCCATTGATTACTGCTTTAACGCTCTTATTGGGTATCCCTATTATTGGTTCTGGTCCAATAAATGAAGTTCCAGAGCCCCGCCTAGCTATTTTTTCTGCTTCTTCGTTACCAGAAATACCTTTATGCCCTGGCACCCACGACAAAATGACCTTGTTATGGTTAGCCAAGGTTCTTAGGTTTCCAGCATACTTCCGGACAATTTTTGAGTCTATTCTCTGTGATGCCACAGCTTTAAGTGCCGCTTGACTATCTTATCTAATAAGTATTGTCTTCTTTTTATATTCTAATCGCGAAGCAAATCAACTCTATCAAGACCCGAATATTGTACGTGAAATCAAATCCCAAAGGTTACGCTGTGCTGGACATGTACAAAGACAGCCAGATGAACGTTTAGTAAAACTAGTGTGGCAAAACAACCCGCAAACAAGAAGTCCTCTCGGAAGACCGGCTAAGATGGCGCGATAACATCAAAAGCGACCTTGAATGGAGTATGAAATGGATACCCAACTAATGACGAACCGAGAGGAATGGAGACAAATAGTCCGGCCAGCCAAAATCCACCAAGGGTTGTAGTGGTACGAAGTAGTAGTTGTAATTGCTTTTATTATCGCATGGCTGTCCGATAATATGACTATAACCTTTGTCTAGTTACTCCTTAGTGCAGTAACGTAGCTTCCGTGGCAGCCAGACAAGTTTGACTTTAAATTCCACTTAAAGTTTAACTCAAACAATCGCTATAAAACTGATTAAATTTGTAAAATATCAAACCGTCGAGTAACGCAACGTAATTATATAAATTTGCTTAATTATTGCTACAGCTATAACAAGTCAGTGAATCTTTCATTTTAAAGTGATGAATTGGGGTGTTTTGTTTTATATATTATCAAGACAAATTATTTTTATGGTAAGAATTTTAAAGAAGAAATTTCAAAGAAAACTTGGTTGTTTTCTGGGAAGCAAGTTGCGGTTGTTGTCGATGGCATAAATGCTGCTGGACTCTATTTCATTGAAGTTAAAGTGTAATCTGTATCAACAGCTTCTTTAGTTTTGTGAACTGATTTATTAACTATGTGCGACTGTATAGTTATAAACTTTATTGCTGCTCTTTTGCCAGATAAAAAAGTAAAAAAACAAAGATTTTGAGTTTATCCAATTTTAGAAGATAAAAATATGGATGCTTCTATACTTATGTATAGAATTTCGTCAACAAAAAGAAATGATTTTTAATTTTTAATTTAATCTCAACTTTGTCTTTGCATGAATTAGTTACTATCCTAAAAATTATCGTCCATTTTCATACGTAATCGAGGTGTCACAACCTCAGCTGATTGTAAACTCAGTTCGTGTATGTAAGTTCAGAAACCGATTGCACTTTTGCGGCATGATTGTGGTTAGCAGCAACATGACTGTGCAGTTACACATGTTGACTGCACGTTATCCCACTAAAAAAGTGTAAATTGCCAAAACATGACTGCATGGAGCTGTAGACAAAAACAGCATCTTGCGGTCCATTTCCAGCCTTACTCGTAGAATATCTATAATATATTTGACAAATACCATTCATTAACTTGGTGATCAGTGTATTCCTTTAATGACAAGGCCAGAGCAGATACAACATGGTAGTTCTCTGTAAAATGTAAATGTTCAATGAGGTAAGGTTTAACAAAATGTTAAATTCTCAACTTAATAGATAAGTTTTTTTTAAACAATTTACCTTAAACGCCAAAGAAAGGAGGCGCCACTATCAAGTGTCTGCCCCGGTTTAAAAAAATTGTAGATCCGGGGCCGACTAGGGTTAGCCTAAAACATCCAGATGGTCGTAAACAAGTTTAGCGATAACCAAAAGAGAGGTTTATATTTTGCAAATAAAATTTATTAAAAACCGTTACTTGGTAAAAGTATTTTCACAAAAATTTTTATTTTACTATCGTTGTAATTTTATCCATCAATATTTAATATTATTTTAGGGTTTATTTATTAAAAACATATACCTAGAACAATTTATGAACATGTTACTGTATCCTATTGTATGGTTCGTGCTTTTATTTTTTTGACTCTGCTCTGTGCTCAAATTTCTCTTTACAATATGCTAATCTCGGTGAAATTAATGCTGCAAGCGAAATATATTCTTCATCCCGTAGGGTATCGTGCCGTTAAGGTACTTTTTTTACTTTCTTTTTTTACTTATCATCAACCCGGTATTATTTTTAATAAAATTAGTTAACTATTTGCATCAACATTTTTTATTATTAGTTAATTATTGTTAAATATATTCTTGTCGTGTTTGATGGAGTTGTACTAGCAAATATTTAAGGATACAACGAAGTAAATCATGTACGAACTTAACTATCTTCTTGTTGTGCCATACCCCCTGGGGGGCGTCGGCGACCTCTCTGCAACTATTCATGTGCACGCTCAATCAGTGTTGCATGAATAGAAGGGACCTACAGTTTAATGCCGGTTCCGAACGGCTAGTTTAGAGAGGCCTTACTAGGCAGAATACATTCGGTGGTTTGCCATTGCCTTCCGAACGGCAGCGGTCGCTTATAATTCGTTGGTTTGACCTGGGGATCGAACCCGGGTCTCTTGGTGCAGAGGCTGGCGCGCTAGCAACTACACCACGACCACTACGAACTTAGCTATACCAACACAAAAATATACAGACCTCAACCAAAATGTACAGGTTGATTGTTACCCAACTTTTTCATGGAAAAAAGCAGCGATGCAGCAATGGATAATGGATAATGCTTTAGAAGCTGAATTATATGCGTTAATTAATACGTATAAAACAGCTTATAAACGATATATTGCTGCCACGCTTCTAGCAGAATATGACAATTTAACACTGCGTTTACCACCATACCACCTGGAGCTAAACCCCATTGAAAAAATATGGACACTAATAAAGAATGAAGTAGCAGCCTATAATACCTTATTCAAACTAACTAATGTTCGGCAGCTGAAAAATGTCAGCAAGAGACAATTCAAAACTGGTAAAATATTTGCGCTTACGTAAAGAAAATTAAAGAGTAATATATTGAAAGAGCACATTATGGATGAAATGCAAAAATAAATAATAAATGTTGGAGAAGATATTTTAATTTTTTATGTAAGTATCTGCGTGTAGTTTTTCTACTTACCTATTTTAAATATATCTACTTATTTAATAATAATTTCTACTAAACCAATCTTCAACCCGACCATTGTGAACTTTAACTATTCTTCTTCTTATAGTGCATCTTCTATCGAAGGTTTGCTATCATAACAGCTATCCGGACCTTATTGACTGCAGCTCAGAAGACTTCAACATTGCAACAATTAAACCAGTCCCTTAGGTTTCTAAGCCAAGACACACGGCGTCTTCCAATATTCTTTCTTCCACCGATCTTTCCCTGAACTATCAGCTGAAGAAGTGCGTATTTGGGTCCTCTCAGTATATGACCTAGATATTAAAGCTTTTTTTATGGTGTTAATGTCCAGGGGATACGCCACATTCTACGGTAGCACCACATCTCGAAGGCTTGTAGTTTGTCCGTGTGATTCTGTTTGAGAGTCCATGCCTCCACTCCAAACAAAAGCGCAGTTTCACAAATCGATTATTTAAGTCAATGTTTTTGGTTTTCACCTAATAGTTATGGTACTTTTGCCAGTGGGTGCTAGGCGTACATATTTTTAATGTCATAGTCGGTAAGGGAATCCACAAGCTCTACTAGAGAGTATATTAATTATCTTTAGCGAAGCACGAATAATCAGCTTGTTTTGTATAAAAACGTATTAGTAGCAACATCTATTGTTAGTAAAAGTGGTCGTAACATACGATTAAACCCTTCAAAGTTAGCATCAAACACGACTGAGAGAGGAAATGCAGAGTAGTTGTCATTTTCGTAGCTTTTGTACTGAATTTTCATTACCAATTTTTGTAATATTCGCATAACTTGAAACCGGGGATTAATTTGGAACGAAACGATATTTATCCTGTTGCTAAGGAAATTGCTATATTTTTGAAGAATGTGCGACGATTTTAAATTATGAAACAGCTGTGTAATTGTAATTGCAATATTAAATTGCTGCGACACACCTGGTGAAATGCGGCAATTTTAAAAATGCTTAAAAGAATACGAATAATTGCATATTGAAATTTCGATTGTACATCGCCAACGATTCTGTAAAAAATTTGCCTTTAAATAAACTCGAATGCGATAAAATTCTTTTTAGATTTTATTTTTATGTTCTGGTTTCCACGAAAAGGGATATCCTGTAATACTCAGAGAACATCGTAAGAACCAAGAGAAAAAAGGTAGGAATTGGTGTTTTTCTTAAATTTCTGGAGGTTGTATGCCTCAGAGAACACCTCACTAGGCAATGTGTTCCAAATCCTCGCTGTTCGTTGGATGATCTAGTCTTTGGAAAGAGATGTCTGCAGGTCTCCAAAGTGACCACGAAGGGGTGTGAACTCCAAACTTAACGGGTTAATCTCGAAAAAAAAAGCTAAAGGAGGAACGATTGTTGATATTTCAGAAGAGCACCGCCCAGGAAAATATCCATAAAATAGAGACAATTCGCTAACTTTTCTACGGTGTTCTAGAGAACTGAGCGAGTTTGTAAGCGAGGCATCACCGACCAGACGAATTGCCCTTTTTTGGACGGAATTCAATAGTTTCCGGATATGTTTAGGTGCCGCACTTTAAATATGGAAACAGTATTTTAGGACAGAATATCTGCCTTATAGATCATAAGCAGCTGACTGGAAGTAAAATAGCTGTTGGCACGAAACAGAAAGCCAAGCTTCTGGGATGCACATTTGGCAATGTACCTTATGTAATTTTCCCAAGAAAGGTTGTTGCTGATAGTAATACCAAGCATCGAGATAGATGACTTCAATGGTATGGTTACTTCTGCCAATATTATGTTGGGCACAGTGAGATCGGCTTTCCTAGAGAAAAGACATGCTTGTGTTTTATTTGCATTAAATTCTACTAAGTTATTGGATCCCCATTCGAGAATTGTTGCCTATAGTCCGTACACAATTTGTTGATAGCTCACTGCAAGTTTGACCCTCATTAGAGAACTGAAATACAGAGAGGACAGGTAGTATGATATAATAACAAAAACCAACCTAAAACTGGCAGTTTAAGATGTTTTCGACTAACCCACCTTGTATCTGAAGAAATACAATACAGCTATAGAACTTTTAATCCGATTATGTAGGTATTTTGAGTGGAAGTGACTGACCAGTGTCGTAGAGTATATGATTAAATCATTACGTTACTTTAAATAAATAAATATATTAATATTCTTAAACTGTAGGTACTGTAAATTGTATTTTTATTTTAATAAAATTTCTTTATTTTATTTAAAAATAAAAAGTTACTTGCAATTTGTAAAA
Organism: Agelastica alni; assembly: GCA_950111635.1. NCBI lineage: Eukaryota > Metazoa > Arthropoda > Insecta > Coleoptera > Chrysomelidae > Agelastica > Agelastica alni. The sequence goes on from OX467718.1 coordinate 15,856,661, forward strand.
GATACATTTATTTAATTAATACCTATTTTTAAATGATATAAACTACGATTACTTACAAAACTATTCAAATTCAAAATAAACAGGATCATCTTCGGAATCCGAGTCGTCTTGCAGGTTAATAATTAGCGGTTGTGTCTCTACAGTCGCATCAATTATATTGTCAAGATCCCACATTTTTTGTTCTTCTTCTATTACATGTCTTACTGCATCTCGCCAATTTTGTTCTGTAATATGTTGTAAAGACTCATATAACAATTCACGTACAGCTTGTATTTTATATGACGTATTTTTTCTAGCCACATAGCTTTTCATTTGTGCCCAAATGAGTTCAATTGGATTTAATTCGCAGTGGTAGGGTCTAAGGACTGTGATGTTTCGTCTTTCCGCCATTTTGTCAACTACGTATTTCTTGAACTTAGATTTGTGTTGCCGGGCAATTTTTAAAAGTTCTGCTTTAACCATTCCATCTTTGTAAGGCAGGGACTTATTCCGCAGCCATTCAATGATATCCTGTTTCTTCCACGCAGTCGTTGGAAGTCTTTCTACTAGTCGTGAATGATAAGGTGCATTATCTAATACTATAATTGAGTTTGGTGGTATATGTTCAATCATCTGCTCAAAATACTCTTCGAAAACATCAGCTGTCATCTCCTCGTGATAGTCTTTTGTGCTTTTGGATTGAAATTCCAACAAACCATGCTTATCAAATCCTTTTTCACTGCCAATGTGAGAAACTATTAATCTACTGCCTTTACCAGAGGGTGGGGAAATACCAGTAGACCAACCTTCCATAAAGGCTTGCCTGGAGCTTGATATATTTTTATCTGACCAAATTTTTGTGAGAGTATGACCTGCGTTTACCCACGTTTCGTCCTGATAGTAAATTGGCTTTCCTTCAGCCCGAAATTTTCGTATAGATCTTAGATACTTTCTTCTCCAACATATTATCTCTTCCCGGTCAATCAAAAGTGATTTTCGGTCTGATTTCTCCCACCGGAAATTTAATTCTTTTAAAACTTGCCACAATTTGGTTCGTCCGACATGAGGCAAATCCGGGTCGTCTCTAACTTCTTGTAAAATTTTGTTTAAGTTGGGTATTTCTTTTTTGTAAAAAAATTCGTGAATTTTCCTTCGAATACCATTTTTGGCAAATTCATCAATTTCAATAGGTTTTCTCCCCCTCTTTAAGTATTCGTTTGTATTTGGGTTAGCTATACCTTGTTTTTTTCTTTCTGATAGGAACCTATATATTGTTGACTCCCCTACGCCCGTCATGTGGGCACAACTCTTGATTATGTTCTGAACAGTGTTTGTGGAATTCTGAGAAAGCAGAGCATCGTGAACGTTCAAAACAATAGTCTTCTCTCTTGGTGAATAGACAGACTTACTGACTGTACGCAACAGTACCGGTGTAAAACTTGATGATGTTGATGATGATGACGAAGCCATCACAAGCAATCAAACAAAACAAGCAGGAACGAAAGGTACGTATATGTTTGTAGGAATATGAAAAAAAGTTACTCACGCACTGCACAAAATTCGCAAAATAAATATTAGAGACGTTAATTACTGCCGTAGACGCCGAAACACCAACGAGCCGTAAATTAAATGCGATCAAAAACGTACTAAACCTAATGAGGGTCAAACTTGCAGTGAGCTATCAACAAATTGTGTACGGACATGAATAAACACCTCAGGAACCTCCGCCTATGATTTTACGACTATTACGGCCGTTTTATGACTTGGACGCACATTTTGTGCTATCGACAAATTATGAACGGACTATAGTCCATATTTATGTTGTTGACATTTCTTCCTCGTTCATTTTTGGTTTCACGGGCAGATATAGGAGCCCTGGAAGAGAAAGCGGTATGAAGGGTACTATCATCCGCGAAGCTGTGCACTGGACATGAAGTTGTTTCCGACAAGTCGTTGATGTGAAGTAGAAATAGTGTTGGAGCCAGAATTAATCCCTGTGGAACACCAGCATTTATTAGTAGAGAGTCAGAAAAAACTCCATCAACCACCATATGGAGAGACCTGTTTGAGCGAAAACTAGCTGTATAATGGTATAATGGTAAATTTATTGACAACACATTTTTCCATTTTTTTTGCAACACAGTAAACTCTCAAAATTTTCTTCTCGTTCTTGGGTATAGAGCTGGAATTGCACTGCAATAGCTGTGTAGTACTTTGTAAATTCATTATCTACAGTGTGTCCACGGACGGGGTTTACATGGGGAGAAACTTTTTTAATTTTAGTTTGAATAAAAAATGTCATTCCTGATAAAAAGTTTTGCTTGTACTAGAATACCAAAAAAACTAAATAAATTTTAAACCTGCGTCATTCATACTAAGCTTTAAAGGCTTCAAAAGAAAAATATTAAAAGCAATATATGGACCATGCAGGTACAGTATAACAGAAGAGTGGAAACACCAAAAAAATAATGAGCTGAAAGAACTGTACGGCATGAAAAATATAGTAAGGTAGTAACCGAGACATGAACTGAAAATTGATGACCAAATGCTTTTAAACATCATATACCATGAAAGGCAAGACAAAAAAAATGGGTCTAGCGCAATGAGAAATGAAAGCACAAGATAGACAGAGCTGCAGGGCAATAGTCAATGCGGCCAAGACTCACACGGAATTGTAGTGCCAGCAAGAGAAGGAGAAAGAGCTTTATTTATAATCAATTTTATGTATAACCACATAAACTTTTGCACCAAGTTTAAAAATCCGTGGATAATAATTCCGAATATCTTTTAAATTTGGGTAACAGATCTAGTGCATTTATCGCGCTGTCAAAAACCCGAATTTATTTGAATCTACACTTCATTAATTTACGGTTGGAATTTAAATTAAAATTACACAAAATCGCGTTCGGTATCTCTAAGAATGTTACCGCAGTATTTTTAATCGAAAATATATTCGATTTTTTTTAAACGTTTTTGCTACATTGGGTTCTTTACAAATCGAATATCCTACATCTTTCATTTATCAGCTCGATCGAAAAGTATTTACTCTCCGACGTGAATAAACCTTCAAAAAACCCTTCGCAATGGAGTTGTCGCTATCAATTATCCCGCCTTTCCTTTTAATTTACAACGTGCACCAAACTTCCCACTTCGATACCTGATTTTGCTTCCAGACACGAACCGTCCTCGCCGAGACTTTTTTGCCAACGGCGCCACCCTTTCACGGTCGTAATCTTTATTGTACTAATTGCTTTAAAAATAGCAGCACAAATAATAATAATCTAATTAAAATAAACTTAAATGTTATCTATATTAGCCCATGGTTATAGATGGTTTTTAATGTTTGTTTTTAGCTCTTTCCATAATTGGATCAAGTTTGCACATAAGTCTATAGGTATTGTGAACAAAAGTTGCAATACGGATGCTACGCACGAGTATTTAAACATTTTGTGATTAAATTTTCTAAAGTAGATGCATATTAACAAACATACATACACATAGTCACGCCTTTTTTCTATAGGGGTAGGCAGAAATCACTTCCTTTCATTTATTACAGCTCTTACCCACACCAGTAGTAATATGGGTACGTACAGCTTACAGGAATTAAAGCGCAGACACAGTAATGGGGGAATTGGTGGGGAAGAGAGGGAATTTTTGACATTTTTGGCATTTGACATTTTTGATTTTTGTCATTTTTGACTTTTGACAGGGAGAGGGGAAAATTGTGGTGGGCATTCTCGTCAGACTGTTCCGCCGAAAACGTTCTACTTCTCCGAAAAAGAGGGGAAAATTTTTATTTTTAATTTGAACCCGATATCGCTGAGTAGCGAGCAGCGGGCAGCCATCCCATTCGGCTATCAAGCATTCAGCGATATTTCGTACATCGAGTTTAGACACGCGTCAATCTGCTGTCAAGTGGTAAACATATTTGCAAACATTGATTTATACTTAGAAAGATTCATCTTTTTTTTTAAAGGAACTTTGTTGATTATACGGGTATAACGAATAGCATGTATCTCTGTTATGATTAGTTGGAATGGGACGAACATCACTAGATGACATCACGTTAGAAATTTTTCACAAATTTTATTGTCCTCATATCGTTGATTATACAGTCGTAAGGAAGTCAACGATGTCAAAATACAGTGCGGGTAGAAGAACGGCACTACGTGGGAGCACAGGGAGATGACAATGCGCGGGGGTGTGGGGAAAGTCGATTGGATGACGTTTTAACACTTTCACGATCTATTAATTACTAAACGGGTATTGTTTTGGACGCTCTTATTTACATCAATCGTGAAAAGGATTTCGGGTATCTTCGGTTATCTTCGAAAAGTATTGCATACCAAAAGTACATATTATATGGAGGTGAACTGGGGTCATGGAAACTCAATCGTGAAAGGTAAGGTTATGTTACTTTTTTACCTACATGGTATTGTCGTAAGGAAGACGACGATATTAAAAAGGCAATAGCATGTATCTCTGTTAAGGTTGGAAGGAATGGGGCAAACATAAATAGCTGACGTCACGCCTGAACTTTTTGCAAATTTCATTGTCCTCATATCGTTGATTATACCAGGTATACTCGTAAAAAAGACGACGATGCCAAAAATTTATTAGCATATATCTTTGTTATTATTGGATGAAGTGAGTCAAACGATAGTCATGTTGATTATACAGGGCTTTCATTTTATAGTTTTACGAAATTAATTAAAGAGACAAAACTCGTCTCTTGTGGGTCGTTGAACACGTCACATATCGCGTCAGTTACGTTTTCGAGAGTATACAATTAAGATTAGGAATAACAAAACACACGCATACACACACGCGCGCGCCTACACACACACACACACAAACCTTAACTTTCGTTTTGCATACATTTATTTTCATCCCTTTGATTTATAGGGATTCATGCATAACATTAACCATCGCCTGCAACTCCCCTTAAGATGACGCTAATATGACGATCATTGGCGTAAAGAGGGCATTTTAAGATCAAATAATTCATTTTTAATCCATAAGCACTTTTTTTAGATATTTGAAACTAAACAGCCGTTGCGAAGCCACACGTCCCTCTCTAATACCTTTTTTGATGTTAAACCAGTCCGTGTAAGCACCGTTTATCCTAACAGAAGCAGTGGAATACTCGTAAAGTGATTTCAGTGCTCGAATTAAACTACCGCTTATCCATACATAGACAATGTCGATCACAATTTATTTTTCGCCACTCTAATATAGGCTTTTTTCAAGTCTGTAAAAGCGCAGTAGACCTTCTGACTTTTAGAAAAGAATTTTTCGACTATACCCCGTAATGAAAAGATCTAAACCATACATCTCCTTTTTTTTTAAATCCTGCTTGCACATCCCATATCATCTTCTCAGTTTCATTAATCACTCTTTTAATCAATATCTTTGCATACAGTTAGCCAACCATGCTAAATAAACAAATACCTCGGTAGTTCTTACAGTCCTGCTGAGAACCTTTTCCCTTGTAAAACGGCACAATAACGGCCTTGCACCAGTTGTCTGGTAGGCTACCACTCCTTCAACAGAGGTTAAAAAGGCAGTAGCAGACTAGTTACCACGCTTTGTCCAGCCTTCAGCATTTAAACCGTAATCCTGTCGTACCCAGCAGCTTTATCCAATTTCATACTGTTCAACGCTACCACAATTTCTGTCGTACTAATTTCACTTTCATTGCAACTGTGATTACAAAGATAGATAAAGGAATGTCTTAATGGTTTGGACATGTAGAAAGGATGTATAAAGGAAGATTGACGAAACAAATTTATAAGGCAAGTGTGAATGGACAAATCGGTAGAGGTCGACCTCGGAGAACATATCTCGATCGGATCAACATTGTTTTAAAGAAAGGCCAGGTCAAGAGTACCAACAACCGACGAGCATGTATAAAAGCACTGATTAAAGTAGAGGAAGCGAAAGATGTGTGTAAGAACCGTAGCAAGTGGAAGGAAGTGGTCTCTACCTACCCCTATTGGAAAAAGGCGTGACTTTATGTATGTTATGTATGTATGCAACTTTCACTCATGTCTCCAAATGGGGCCTACCTATTCAATTTTTTGTATTTTACTTAATAAGACGAAGATAATTTAAACTTTTTATATGAGTAACTGTTCGAGTTTTAAAAGTTTTAAAGAACATATTATCTAATGTAAAAGACTCACCGAATTGTGGCAGCAATTATCCAGCAGTACCATTTCGACACCATCAGCTTCATTTCCAAATCCATCTCTCCCGAAAACGCGATCGCGATTTACCGATACCGAATTCTCCAAGTGTTTATTACGATAACGTCCGTTTTACACAAAAATACATACAAATGTTTCAAACATCTTAAAGTTTTCAGAAATACCGTTCTCGGGCAGTGCGTTAGAGAGACCTCCGAACTGTGGTCGTGCAGCCTTGTCCATGTAACCCAAGAGACTCAAAAGTGCAAATCGATAAAATAACACCTCGCAAAAAAACTGCTTACTGCATAATTAGCTCAACGGTATATTAACCACTTACACAATTAGGTACCCCAGTGCTACGTGTCTTTATTGTTACCTAGAAAATTTAAGATCTCATTTGCACACTTACATTTCCAACACTTTGATTTAAGCCAGAATATGAGCTTTTTATTACTAACTTAAGAAAAATTAAAAATAGCTTTATAATTTTGGAAAATATTTGGTAATACGTTTAATTTAAATAAACATATTTTAGCTTAAAAAGATAATACCTATGCTATTAAAAAGTTTTAAAGAAAACGACTTGTCTTCTGCTCCACTATTGAAGATCTCTGCTTTCTTCGTTCTTGTGGGAAAATGGGAAATCAATCACATTTGAGCTTATAGTTTTAAGGTATTTTTATTTTAATTTTTTTTATAACTTTTTTTAATAAATTTTTTTAAACAAAACCTTTACTTTAATTGTAAATTAATTTTTTTAAATATTTAAATTTTTTTATATTTATTGATTATTTTTTTTAATTCTATTTGTACAAATACCTAATTATACATAAATATTTTTTAACAAAATCTTTAACTTATTCGTAAATTATTGTTTTTCGAAAATCGCTTAAGAATGCCTATTTTTTTCCTTATTTATATTTTTTTTAATATTATTTTTAATAAATTTAAATTTTATCATTTTTTAAAAAAAAATCTTGTTTGTAAATAAATAATTTTTTTTTATTATATATAGATATATATTTTCCGTTATTATAAAGTTAGTTTTTGTTTTTATTTTTTTAAAATAAAATTCTTTTGAGATTAAAAATGAATTTTTTTATTATAAACAGTTAATTTTGTTAATTGGCAAATATGTTTTTAAAAAATTATTTTATTCAGTAAGCACATTATTACTACGGTGATTTTTATTTTCCTGTTTGAGTATCCTCTTCACAACACTGGAACTATACTGCAACGAATATACCCTACCATCTACTAAAAACTGCAAAATAGAATAAATATATTTCATCCATACTACTTACCTTTTACCGAAACCAAAGGACAAACCTTTCGAAATAAAAGAAACTCGTCTTGTAGAAAATTCATTAAAATCCTAGAGAATTTTATGCGGCGAAATTCTTTTGGAATTTTAAGAAATTTCTCATTATGAGTGTCCATTAATTCCTCAAAGATTTATCCTTGGACCGAATATTTTAAACGAACGAATTTTCACTACTGTTAATTGATTATTTATCGATTCGAATAAACCTGAAAAAAAATAAATTTTTATTCATCTTAAAAGCTTTTGAATTCTTATAAAATTTCATATTAAGCAAAATCCTTTTTAAAAAAAAATTTGATACCTATATTTTTTACTCTTTTGAAAACACTTTAAATTGTTGCTTGATACAAATAATAAACAAATTGCACCACTAAGATTTTAAGAGTAAACGATTAGCATTTCTTTTTTTATTATAAAGCAAAAATTATTGGTTTAATTCACCCTGTAACTGTAACTCATTTTTAACATCGTTAAATTATGACCTTTGACGATTAAATGAAAACAATTTTGAATTAAGCAAATACTTAGTTTCAATTCACCCTGTATGTTTACATTATTTAATTATCGGTTTACTTTAAACTCCACATAAACAACTTTAAATTTTGCAAAAACTTTTAACTTCTACTGTATATCTTTACATCATTTTAAACACGTTTTTATGTATTACACACCTCTGATACATAGTTTTAAATTTTGCAATAAGTTTTTGGTTTTAACTCAAAATTATCAATTTTTTCAAAATTGGTATTTTAAGTAAATACAAACTTCTTTCGAATTATATTTTTCTAGATTTTATACTTTTAAATAAACTTAATCGACTTAAACGTATATAAAAAGTTATCTAGTTTTATTTTGTGAGGTTAAGACATATTACAATAAAAATGCTTCCACAAATTAGAGACTATTTATACATGTTAGTAAACAAACTGAAATTCTATATCATGTATTACTTACAGTGACGTTTTCGAAAAAGTTTTCGCACGTTTTCTTTAGATTTTCTTGTATTATCACAAATTAAATTGTCTTTTACTTTTATAAGTGTTCACTTAACAAATTTATTTTACGAAATGCCATGTAACTAGTGTCGATTGTTCTGAACACAGGACTGCAGAGAAGTTACGTCATAATACGTTCACAGCCAACTTTTAAAAATTATTGAAAATTTACTTATAATGAAGTTAGTATAAAATCTGTGTAAAGGATAATTCAATTTAAAATATAAAGACATAAAAAATTTATAAGAATGTTTCTGCAGAGTTGAGCAATACCCATATTAAGATTCGAACAGGTAATCTTATTCATACGGAGTGTCATCTTCCTAGAAAATAACGAGGGTGATTTTAAAATCGGTACAAGCTAATAAACAAGTGTACTTTATACGAAATATTGTAATTTAATGGCGTAGAAGTAAAAGGAAACAAAATGTTGTATCGGTTTGTTTTGATTAATGTTTGTGTAGCATTAATTAATAACAATCAACTAAATAAATATTGTTGTGTGTAGCTCTTAAAGTAATATTCCCGTTTTTTTATTGAAATTTTAATAAACATAAGTGATGGCTCTTATTATTTAAGAATTTGTACGGAAAAGGATATCTAGAATTATAACCATTACGATGACAAGTGAGACAGCAGGATAGAGTCTCACCAAATGAAATAAGTTTTGACTTTCTTTTTACACCTTAAACTTATGACTATTAAAATATGCTTTTAAAAAAACTGCACTTCTATATTATAAATTACTTACAACAAAAGTGTGGGACCTATTTTTACACTTTTTTTTTAAATTTTCTTGATTTATAACTAATTAAATTGTTCACCACTCGTATTAACCTTAACTTGTTAAATTTACTTTTATAAATGGCTGCGTTCGCTGTCAATTGTTGTGTACGACGGAACTGCAAGCTGCTACGTCATAGTGGGTGACGTTCAAAGCCAACTTTTGTAAACTTTGAGTTTTAAAGAATTTAACCACAGAAGTGAACAGTAAATAATTAAAAATAAAGACAATTTATAAACATTTTATATTATTTGTAAGGGGTGTCATTTCATTAAAACAATAGTTTCTGCATATGTTAATAATTTTTATTTGGTATGTGTTAATTAAATATCAATATCAATCAGCGTAGGGGAGACAGGGGCACATGCTAATAGATTTTACTTTTTTATTTATTTTCTTACATACCACTTCTTTTCCCTTACACGTCTTTTGCTTCTTTCACTTTTATCAGCGCTTTCACACATTCTCGTTGGTTGCTGGTATTCTTGAACTGGCCTTTCTTTAAAACTATTTCGATCTGCTCAAGATACGTTCGCCTAGATTTACCGGCTTGCCCATTCACACTCGCCTTATAAATCTATTTTTTCAATCTTTTTTTATTCATTCTTTGTACGTGCCCGAACCATCTAAGCATTTCTTTATCTTTTTTTTTATCACCACTTCTTTCCCATCTAAACGTTTCCTTATTACATTATTCCTGACTTTAATAATTTAACGAAAATGAAATAAGTTAGAGATTTATTTTTGAACCTTGGGAAGCGTCAATCATTATACAGGGTGATTCTTTGGAAGTTCCGATTAGACGATTTACAGAAATTTGACATAATTAAAATCTGAAAATTTGGGGTGAAAGGTTTTAGGATATGCCGAATTGATCTTAAATATTTAGAGCCTCAAACTACTTCCGGTTATAAAGATACTTTTTAGGATTCTCCCAATATATGGTTTTGCTAACATACACTGACACCCTGTATCATTTAAATTAATGTAAATTTAAACATTTTATTTGCATTATATTTTTCTAGTATTGTGTATTTTTACTAAATTTGGTCATTTTGGTAATGAAATGATCAATATTGTACAGGGTGATTCAAATTTAAAGCATATTTATTGATTTCTCAATTTTCTTAAATAAATCACCGTGTATTTTATAACGTTTTTAGACAAAAATTTTACTGCTCTTTAAGTTTAGTTAACAAATCCCCATACTTAAATCAAGCCGTTATTGAGATATTCAACTTTATGTTATTGTAGAGTGTCATGTCATGGCAAAATATTACTATGATTTTAGTTGTTGTTTTAGTTGACAGCATCAACAGGGACGCGTTTTTAAATATTTGTTTTAAAGTTTTAAATTATTAAATTTTAAGTAAAAATTTTTAATGTGTTTTTTTAAAAAACTGCAAACAAAATACTAATTTAAAACTCATAATTTAAAAGATGAATATCTCAATAACGGCTTGATTTAGGTATAGGGATTTTTTAACGAAACTTAAAGAGCAGTAGAAGTTTTGTCTAACAACGTTATAAAATACATTGTGATCCATTTAAGAAAATTAAGAAATCGTTAAATATGCTTTAAATTTGAATCACCCTGTATAATATTGATCATTTTAATAACAAAATGACCAAGTTAAGTAAAAATACACAATATCAAAAAAACAAGATGCATAAAAATTGTTTAAACTTACATTAATTTTAATGATCAGGTTGTCAAATCCGACACTTTTTCGTGATAAAAATAGTCATTTCTCGTAAAACACTCAGTGTAAGGATGCAAAACCTTATATAAGGAGAATCCAAAAGAGTAGCTTTATCGAAATACGTAATAATATAGAGGAGGTTCAATTTAAAATAAGCAAGTTATAGTTAACTTCCGGTATAACCGGAAGTAGTTGGAGGCTTTAGATATTTTAGATCAATTCGGTATATCCCAAAAAAATTTTACCTCAAATTTTTAGATTTTAAATATGTCAAGTTTCTCTAAAACGTCTAATTGGAACTAACAAAGAATCACCCTGTATAATAATTGACGCTTCCCAAGGTTCAAAAATAAATCTCTAACTAATTTCATTTTCGTTAAATTATTAAAGTCAGGAATAATGTAATAAGGAAACGTTTAGATGGGAAAGAAGTGGTGGAAAGATAAAGAAATGCTTAGATGGTTCGGGCACGTACAAAGAATGAATGAAAAAAATAGATTTATAAGGCGAGTGTGAATGGGCAAGCCGGTAAATCTAGGCGAACGTATCTTGAGCAGATCGAAATAGTTTTAAAGAAAGGCCAGTTCAAGAATACCAGCAACCAACGAGAATGTGTGAATGCGCTGATAAAAGTGGAAGAAGCAAAAGACGTGTAAGGGAAAAGAAGTGGTATGTAAGAAAATAAATAAAAAAGTAAAATCTATTAGCATGTGCCCCTGTCTCCCCTACGCTGATTGATATTGATATTTAATTAACACATACCAAATAAAAATTATTAACATATGCAGAAACTATTGTTTTAATGAAATGACACCCCTTACAAATAATATAAAATGTTTATAAATTGTCTTTATTTTTAATTATTTACTGTTCACTTCTGTGGTTAAATTCTTTAAAACTCAAAGTTTACAAAAGTTGGCTTTGAACGTCACCCACTATGACGTAGCAGCTTGCAGTTCCGTCGTACACAACAATTGACAGCGAACGCAGCCATTTATAAAAGTAAATTTAACAAGTTAAGGTTAATACGAGTGGTGAACAATTTAATTAGTTATAAATCAAGAAAATTAAAAAAAAAGTGTAAAAATAGGTCCCACACTTTTGTTGTAAGTAACTCATAATATAGAAGTGCAGTTTTTTTATAAGCATATTTTAATAGTCATAAGTTTAAAGTAGCATTTTTATTGTAATGACGCCTACCCCTAAATGAAACTACATAAATGATTTTATACGTTTTTTTTGTTACAATTTGATTTGTTTTATATAACTCTATGAAATTGTGTGTAATAAGAAAGTCAAAACTTATTTCATTTGGTGAGACTCTATCCTGCTGTCTCACTTGTCATCGTAATGGTTATAATTCTAGATATCCTTTTCCGTACAAATTCTTAAATAATAAGAGCCATCACTTATGTTTATTAAAATTTCAATAAAAAAACGGGAATATTACTTTAAGAGCTACACACAACAATATTTATTTATTTGATTGTTATTAATTAATGCTACACAAACATTAATTAAAACAAACAGAAAGAACATTTTGTTACCTTTTACTTCTACGCCATTAAATTACAATATTTCGTATAAAGTACACTTGTTTATTAGCTTGTACCGATTTTAAAATTACCATCGTTATTTTCTTGAAAGATGTTTAGTAATGACACTCTGTATGAATAAGATTACCGTTCGAATCTTACTATGGGTAGTGCTCACCTCTGCAGAAACATTCTTATAAATTTTTTATGTCTTTATATTTTAAATTGAATAATCCCTTACACAGATTTTATACTAACTTCATTATAAGTAAATTTACAATAATTTTTAAAAGTTGGCTGTGATCGTATTATGACGTGACGTCTCTGCAGTCCTGTGGTCAGAACAATCGACAGTACATATGCGCCATTTAGTTGTGGTAAATACTAATAAAAGTAAAAGACAATTTAATTAGTTATAATACAAGAAAATCTAAAAGAAACGTGCAAAAACTGTTCTTAAACGTCACTGTAAGTAATACATAATATAGAAGTGCAGTTTCTTTAATAACATGTCTAAATAGTCGTTAATTTGTGGTAGCATTTTTAGTCTAATATACCTTAACCTTAAAAAATAATACTAGATTACTTTTTATGTACGTTTAAGTCGATCAAGTTTATTTAAAAGTATAAAATGTAGAAAAATATAATTCGAAAGAAGTTTGTATATACTTTAAATAGCAATTTTGGTAATACACGTTTGATAAGATCGAGTTAAACCAAAAACTTTTTGCTAAATTTAAAACTATGTGTCAGAGGTGTGTAATACGTGTTTAAAATTATGTACAGATATACAGTGAAAGTTAAAAGTTTTTGCTAAATTAAAAGTTGTTTAAGTTTAAAATAACCTAATAATTCTTTCATCTTATCGTCAAAAATGAGTCATGTTAAAAATAATTAACAATTACAGGGTAAGTCATAATTAAAATTTTTTTTCTCAATTTAAAACTACTTAAATTTTATTTCACTTATTTATCAAAGGTGTGTAGCTTCTATTTTAAAGATATTAAAAAAAAGTTAAAATACAGGGTGAGTTGAAACTAAAATTATTTGCTTAATTCAAAATTGTTTTCATTTAATCGTCAAAGGTCATATTTTAACGATGTTAAAAATGAGTTACAGTTACAGGGTGAATTAAACCAATAATTTTTTCTTTATATTAAAAAAAATGTTAATCGTTAACTCTTAAAATCTTGGTGGTGCAATTTGTTTATTATTTGTATTAAGCAACCATTTTAAAGTGCTTTCAAAAGAGTAAAAAATATGTGTATCAAAATTTTTTTTAAAAACAAATTTGCTTAATAGAAAATTTTATAATAATTCAAAAGCTTTTGAGATAAATAAAAATTTATTTTGTTTCAGGTTTATTCGAATCGATAAATAATCAATTAACAGTAGTGAAAATTCGTTCGTTTAAAATATTCGGTCCAAGGATAAATCTTTGAGGAATTAATGGACACTCATAATGAGAAATTTCTTAAAATTCCAAAAGAATTTCGCCGCATAAAATTCTCTAGGATTTTAATGAATTTTCTACAAGACGAGTTTCTTTTATTTCGAAAGGTTAGTCCTTTGGTTTCGGTAAAAGGTAAGAAGTATGGATGAAATATATTTATTCTATTTTGCAGTTTTTAGTAGATGGTAGGGTATATTCGTTGCAGTATAGTTCCAGTGTTGTGAAGGGGATACTCTAACAGGAAAATAAAAATCACCGTAGTAATAATGTGCTAACTGTATAAAATAATTTTTTTAAAACATATTTGCCAAATAACAAAATTAATTAACTGTTTATATTAAAAAAAATAATTTTTAATTTTAAAAGAATTTTATTTTAAAAAAATAAAAACAAAAACTAACTTTATAATAACGGAAAATATATAGCTATATATTATAAAAAAAATTATTTATTTACAAACTAGATTTTTTTTTTAAAAATGATAAAATTTAAATTTATTAAAAATAATAATAAAAAAAAAATATTAAAAAAGTAAACGTTCTTTAGTGATATTAGAAAAACAATTTACAAATAAGTCATAGATTTTGTTAAAAATTTTTTGTATAATTAGGTAATTGTACAAAGAGATTTAAAAAGAAAATAATTAATAAATAATACAAAAAAAATTTAATATGTAAAAAATTTATTTACAATTGAATTAAATATTTTGTTAAAAAAAATTTATTTAAAAAAGTAACAAAAATGGAATATTGCAGATATTAAAAATTTAGGAAAAAATTAAAATAAAAATACCTTAGAACTATAAGCACAGAGGTGATTGATTTCCTATTTTCCCACAAGAAAGAAGAAAGCAGACTGCAAGAAAGCAAAGCTCTTCAACAGTGGAGCAGGAGACCAGTCGTTTTCTTTAAAACTTTTTAATAGCATAGGTATTAACTTTTTAAGCTTAAATATGTTTATTTTATTCAAACGTATTACCATATATTTTTCAAATTTATAAAGCTATTTTTTTCTTCAATTAGTAAAACCATATTCTGGCTTAAATCGATGTGTTGAAAATGTAAGTGTGACGAATGAGATCTTAAATTTTCTAGGTAACAATAAAGACACGTAGCACTAGGGTACCTAATTGTGTAAGTACTTAATATACCGTTGAGCAAATTATGCAGTAAGCAGTTTTTTTGCGAGGTGTTATTTTATCGATTTACACTTTTGAGTCTCTTGGGTTACATGGACAAGGCTGCACGACCACAGTTCGGAGGTCTCTCTAACGCACTGCCCGAGAACTGTATTTCTGAAAACTTTAAGATGTATGAAACATTTGTATGTATTTTTGTGTAAAACGGACGTTATCGTAATAAACACTTGGAGGATTCGGTATCGGTAAATCGCGATCGCGTTTTCGGGAGTGATGGATTTGGAAATGAAGCTGATGGTGT